>CM025786.1:16331347-16579737 GCA_014636745.2 Centella asiatica
ATATATATATATATATATATATATATATATATATATATATATATATAAACAAGTAGATAGTCTGTACGAGCTGATAAATTGTCATCAAGTTGAAAAAGATCAATAACAAAGTCAACATTATTCTTGTGTACAAGTATAACCCCATGTGTGTAATTTATAATGATATCTATTAGTTGCTTGTCTTACCTAGAAAAGATCCATAGTTTGACTCCAATTAAGATCTGGTGATAGCCTGACGCAGTGACACTACATATTTTTACAACCGAATGCTTTTGATTGTGTCAAAGCTGGCCATAATAATGATGCTGACCGAATACCATTACTCTCCATCAATAAGTATAACGTAAACAGCAAATACACATATACAGTAACTACTAAAGAAAGAGAAATTAAGCAGATATCTCCATCCCCTTTGTTTGATTGCCGCAAAAATGCTAGGTACTGAAGTCATAAAAATATTCATATGGTAATTTATCCATTTACTGAACCCTTGTAATCACAACAATCATTGTAATCCCTTATCTAACATTTCACCTTTATCTCAAGTTCTTTTTCCTCCATTACTATGGGATGGCTTATACTTACTACAGGGAAAGAAAAGAACCCAAAAAAAAAAAACACACAGAGAGAGAGAGAGAGAGGATGGACACACATTAACATTTGGGGACTGCCAGTAAGTTTAATTTCTATTTTTATCAAAAGCAAGGATATTATCATTCATAATCCCAACTTCTATCTCAAATTTCTTACAGTGTTGAAAATGGAAAACAACGGGGCGGGGGAGAGAGGAATTACCAAAGTGGCCATTTGGGGACATCCAGTAGCTAAAACATCCATAAATATCAATCCAAAAATGTAGTCAGTACACCAAGGTCCTTGAAAAGGCAAGCATATATCCA
Source organism: Centella asiatica (assembly GCA_014636745.2). Lineage (NCBI taxonomy): Eukaryota > Viridiplantae > Streptophyta > Magnoliopsida > Apiales > Apiaceae > Centella > Centella asiatica. The sequence continues at coordinate 16,332,247 of CM025786.1, forward strand.
TAATACAGAAAATGAAAAATTGAAGAATTGAAGATAACCTTATATCAAATTTCTGTTTCCATTATCATAACAAAAGTAAGACTAATTATTGTTGAAAATGACCAAAAAACAAAAATCAATAAATGAACAGATAGAAAAGAAAAGAACATACACAGTTCATACCTGTAATTATGAAGAAAATCAATGTCGATGGTGGTCTATGAAAATTTCAGAATCCAAAATGCCTGTCAGAGCAACGGATATCAGTGGACATGGATAATTAAAAACATCCAACTGCAGAAATTGTACATTGATGATGGAGAAGAAAGGTGAACTTAGAGCTGAGACTAATCACTATAATGATATGGGCTATATCTATTCATCCGGGCATCTAGCAATAATATATACATAATGGCTACATTTATATGATTAAGAGTCATTAATACTACTTAAAGAATTTCCTAATAAATTCTGTATGGATGCTTATTTTCTGTGATTCTCTTTAGTTTACAATTGATAATGATTATTATGTATTTCTTGTTTGACTTTATTTGTATAATCCAATCCTTCAGACAGTGGGAGAAAATGGACAAAAGAAATCCTCGGGTGCAATGAAAACAATGATAGTCCCTTCATTAATTTATTAATTTACCAGAAAGAATTTGTAATTGACGTTTAATGTTTCTTTCAATTCTTTGACCCCTTCATTAACAATTCCTGCCATTGGTTTATAATCCAATCTAAAAGATAACATCTTTTGATTTTACATTCTAAAAATGTGTAATGATCTATCATATGTCCCACTATAAAGCATAAAGTAGCAATTCATATCTTTTACAATAGATTTCACTTGATTTGTTATATACTTTTATTAAATTATATAACTTTTAATACACATGGTAGTAAAATAAATAAAATAAAATAAGCCACAGATCAAGATATCAGTAGTGACTTAGTTTTTTATTCTAACAAAGAGTTCACCTTGTTTGGTGCAAGTGTGCAACTGAAAATTTTCATAATCAGCTATTAGTTTTATCATAGAATAAACAAGTAGATAGTTTGTATGAGTTGGTTAACTATCAACATGTTGAAATAGATCAATAATAACGTTAAAGATGTTCTTGCTTATGAGTATAATAGACATGTAGCCATACCCTTTTCTGAAGTCAACCCCATGTGTACAATTAATAATGAGATATGAGACCTCCTGATTGTTTATCCAATCTATAAAAACATCAGTATCAAATGTTTGACTGCATATAAGATTTAGTGATGGCTGATGCAGTGAGACTACATATTTCAACAAATGGATACTTTTGAGTAAGTCAAAGCTGGCCCATATTAATGATGCTAATTCTACCTTATACCATTAGTCTCCATCAACAAGTATAACAATAACAGCAATCATATACAGTAACTAACATACGAAGAGGAACTAAGCAGATGTCTCCATCCCTTTTATTTCATGGCTGCAAATTCTACATAATGAAGGATAAAATCATCATTATGTAATTTGACCATTTGGGGAACCTCGTAATTACACAATCATCATTCCATATCCCATATTTTACATTTTACAGTTATCTCAATTTTCTTGTCCTCCATTATTATGGCACAGCTTATAGTTATTAAAGGAAGAGAAAGTAAACAAAAGAAAAGCATAGGATGGACACACATTACCCTCTATTTGGGGACAACCAGCACCAAAAATATCGATAGAAATCAATCCCAAAATGTAATCAGTTTACTAATTTTAATAATTAAAACAAGTACAATTTCTATCATTCTCAAACCCCAAAGGTACTATTACTCTTTACCCCTACTTATATCTCAAATCTCTTTCCTCAGTCATCACAGAGCTTTCCAAATTTGCAGTACGTATAATGGAGATAGCAGAAAAACAAAAACAAAGAATGCTACCCAATTCAATAATTTAGCCATCTGGGGAGACCCAGTAACTAAAACATCCATACAAATCAATCCAAACATGTAGCCACTAAACTAAGGCATAAATTCTACTAAAGTTCTGGCAAAAAAAATATTGGAGATAACCTTATCTCAAATCTCTGATTCCATTTCCGTACCAAAAGCTTCAACATAGTACTGTTAAAAATTAGAAATATATATATTGAGAAAAACAAAGACATGCCCAGTTCATACCTGTAATTATGAAGAAAATCAATGTGATTGGTGGTCTACGAAAATTTCTGAAATCCAAAATGCCTGTCAGATCAATGGATATTGGAATATATGGATAGTTGCAAACACCCACCTACAAAATTTGTACATTGATGATGGAGAATAACGTGAATTAAAAACACTCAGCCCCAATCACTATATATAATTTTGGCTGTATCTATCCATCTGGGAATCTAGTCTAGCAATAAATATATACATAATGGCTTATCTATATAATTATGAATCATTAATACTAATTAAAGGATTTTCAAATGAGTTTTGTATGGGTGCTTACTGTTTGTGATTCTCTTTCTTTTATCATTCAGAAAGATTATTACTTGTTTTTTGTTTGTCTTTATTTGTATAAATCAATCCGTCCGCGGTGGGGAAGTGGACAAGAAAGATGTAATGGGGTTGGGATGAAAGTGAGAATGCAGTGGGAGAATGGAAAAAAAATAAAGTGGCGGGGCACTAACTTCTAAAGTCGTACACAACGCTGATAAATATTTATAATTTAATAAATGTTAAATAATTAATGTATATTAAATAATAAAAAGTTGTTGAAATTTGAAATATTACTTAACACAAAGAGAAATTTTTTAAATTTTTTTTACCTCTCGTATACATATTTATAATCGAATAAGATTAACGTGTTCTTTTATGTTTGTACGTTTTTTCTTTCATAAGGTTTAATTTTGCAAAGATTATAAATATAAAATTAGTTTGTATAATTAAAAACTGAGTCATAACTCATTTTTCTTAATTTTTTTATTTATTTACCTTTTTTATAAATATAAAAACACAAATTCTAAATTAATCTGATTGTATATAAAAATAATAATAATGTTTTGATAATATAAGCACAAACCACCTAACAATCCGGGCTCAACCCAGGTTTTTTATTTTATTTTTTATGTGTATATATATATACTCACATTTATATATTGTTATAATTATTTTTTATTTGTTTTGTTGTTTTATAAATATCTATGAACATTGGTTTAAATTATGTTAAGTCTTAGAGGAAAATACTAGAAAAATATTAAATAGTATTTTTCAAAATTTAAAAAGACTTGCTTATAAAATTAGCAAATTATAAAACTTCTTATTTATATTTTGAAAAGAGTTAACAATTGAATTTTAGCAAATTATCTCTTAACAAAAACAAAATGGCTTAAGATAGTAATATCAATGAAATCTTTGCTAAAAGAATTTAGCAATGATTAAGTAAAAAAAGGGTAGAGAAATAAATAGATTAAATAATGAGCAGTAATGAAAAAAAAAAGATTTTTATAGTAGTTCTGTCTAATCTACTTTAATCTTCTTTTTTTTTTTTGATATAGAAAACATAAAATTCTTGCTTACATTATGTCACTGACTTAGTCACACAAACAAAAAAGTAATAAATGAATTTGTATTTGATAACACTGGTTCAAACTCTTAGAGTGTTTTTTGTTGAATTTGTATTTGATAACACTGGTTCAAACTCTTAGAGTGTTTTTTGTTGATGTATCGAGAGTGTTAGATGTTAATATAGTTATTGATAGTTCACTGGTTATAATAAATAAAATTTATTACTCATATTTATATTTTTCTAAAAATATATCTGTTGAAAATTTAAAAATAAATAAATTAAATAAGTTTTTAGTCATCGAATCTAAAATTAAATTATTGAACTAAAATTTAATTTATAATTAGCTAATTCTGTTAACTATTCGTAAAATTAATTAATGAAAATCTTAGGTGGCAAAATAGTTGATGACGTGGCTGATGAAGAGGATGTTCGGGTTCAATATTTAAAAAAAAAAACTCTATAATTATTTGCTTATGTAAATAAATAAAACATCGAAAAAAAATGAAAAATAAACTACAATCAAAAGAACCCAAAAAAAAAAAAAAAAAGCGACGAAACTCAGAGATATAAATTTACACAGAAGATTAATATATAGAAATAAAAAGAAAATTAATACACAAAAATACAAAGAAGCAAAGAAATAAAAAAGACTACAATTGAAACCAATTACATATGCAAAATGAACTACAAATCCATCGGAGCAATCAATGGGAATTATGGAATTCAAAACTCAAAATCTCAATTAATGGGTTTCGAATCGCAACAAACACAACTCGAACTGTTCAGAAAATGCAAGCTATGATGTTGAAATTGATAGAAAGGTACAATAGATCTAGAGATTATTGAACCATTAGCAGATGGACGATTTGCAAACCAATCTGAAGACTCTGACCGCAACATTTGGAGAACTAAGATATCTAATGGAGCAAAAAACATCTAGATCGAATCAAACGGCCGAAGTAACTCAGACGATGATCATATAAGGAGGCTCAGAGCAGAATGGGGATCTATATTTGACATGTTTTTCTTTACTTTTGAGTTTTTGATATTAAATATGAAGTGCAACTACTATATGTCTATATATATATATTCTGTTTAATCATTAAAAAGATAATTCAGGCAATTGAATTTTATGCCATCTTTAGGTGAGAGTTGACGGGAATAATGGCGGTGGCGGCGAATATGGGCGACAGAAAGGAGGCTGCAACTCTAGGGTTTCAAGAGGAAGAATAACTACTTTGCCACGTCAGCTTTCCTTTTCTCTTTTTCCCTTCAAGTTATGGTATAAACAAAATTATAATTTTTTTTATTAAAAAAGTGAACTGAGCCATCCACATCGTCATTTACATCTTCAAATAGTCTGCCGCATCATACTTCTGTTAGTCGATTGGATGGAAATTCAATGGAGTAACTTGATTGTAAGTAGATTTTTATTGAAGTAACTTCATTATAATTTTTTGAGTTTCGGCGATCAAAATGAGATTATAGTACAATGATCAAAAATTTATTTATTTTCAAAATAGATTTGTAGTTATATTTCCTTAACAATTAATGACGTGTACTTTTATAATTGTCCTTCGTTTAGTAAACAAAGTATGTGTTATTTTGTTTTCTAGTATTTTTTGAAAAACTTTGTAGAAATTGACCAAGGCAAAAAGTAAAGTTATTTTAACATAGTCTACTTGAATATTGTTGTTTAAAATCTTGCTTATTTTCATTATAAGTAATTATCTCCTTAGAATTTCTTTTCATAATTTTAGCATCATTCTTAATCGATAAGCACAGTTTTCACTTGTGATTAAAATTCTTGTTCAACTAAATCTTTTTATATATCCACCTAATAAGTTGAATATATTTCTAAAACATTTTACGTTGAATAAACAAGAATTATATTATATTATAAATTAATTCAATTACTCTTTATAACCAAAACTAATATAAATAAGAGTGTATAAACAAATTGTTATTATACGTAAGGTATTAAACGTTTATGCATTAAACGTCCACACAGAATAAAAGCAGAAACTCATCGCCAAAAATCTATGATTGCCTCCCATGTGACAATCTCTCACATAAATGTTGTATATTTCGGTATATTAAATTGGCCGACCTCCATAGTCCTTGTTCTCATCATCAACATAGAAATCATGAAGGACAAATAGAACACCACACAAACTTGTATAACAAATCGACACAAGAACACATTTACTCACCCAAAAGAAGCTAAAAAACCAAACACAAACAGCACACCAATTAATAAAAGCACGGGGAGCATGAACCTCCAAGTTTATTTGATGACTCCTCGTCAATCTCGCATCCAAACTCGAAGTATCGAGAGACATTGTAAATCTTTTTCTTTACTTCTTTCTCAGATATCAAGAACCGCAACAAATCAAAGTTGGCCCAATGCTGGAATAAATGTGCTTGCGTCCTTGGAGAATTAGTTATCAGTGACGTGTGATAAAAATTAAATGTTATTTGAGGAGAGATTGAAATAAAGATTAAATGTTATTTGAGGAGAGATTGAAATAAATATTTCGATACGTATGATTCATGTGTTTACCATTTATATTACGTATTCAAACAAAAAATATCTGAAAAGTCAAAATTTGGTCGATTTGACTATCAAAATTAAATTAGAACATATAATTTGAGAGGCAGGAAGTACTATATATTGATTACTCTTTGAACTTCTTTTCATAAATGGACTGATTTAATATCAACGTTTTGTTTCTATTTAACTTTTCAACAAATCGTGACTTTTTCTTATATATATGATCATCAAATTTGTATTTAAGTAGAATTAAAATTTAGTGATGTATCGAGTGTGTCAACGCTCCTCATGTAACCGAAAAAAATTAGTAACATAAAACCTATAAAATTATCGCACAATGCGGGTCAATTTTCTTATCTTGTAAACATATTTATATAATGTAAATTTAATAATATTTATTTTTAGTGAAGAATTATTTTGTTCATTTATAATATATTAATTCACTATAAGTTTTAAATTCCTATTTGTTTCTATTTGTTTAAATTTTTAATTTTATATGAAAGGGTAATTTTTTTTTTGGGATTCCAATTTTAAGTAATATATATTGATTATAAGGTTTTTTTAAAAAGTTAATATTATATTTTTTTCAATGGCTTATGATTGAATGCATCAAAATAATATATTAAGTAAATATTATTATTTTGTGAAATTAAGAACTAAATTTTTTGATTTCAATTTGAATTAATTAATTTAGACTATTTATTTTTAGTGTCTTATATATATATATATATGATGATGATGATGATGATATGGAAATCTCGATTATGTACTTAATACTAATTTTAGTATTATAATTCTTTTTGGAGATAAGTAACAGTAAAAAGTATTGTTTTTCATAATAAAATAGAAAAAATTGAGGAAATAATAATTCCGGGGGGAAATTAAAATATTTTTTTTGTTGATCGTTTGATATGATGAGTATTCAAAGAATTATTATACTGAACTTAAAAATGAAATTTATATATAACTTATTAAGTTATTTTGAATTTAAATCATAATATATTTTAAAATTTGTTGATTTTTAAATTTTTAGTGATATTTATAATTTTGAAGGGAAAAAGTAGACAAAAGAAAATAAGTATAAAGTCAAAGAACAACATACAAACGTACAAAAGACTTTTAAGATAAGATCTTCCTTCTTAGATTAATATAAATATGAATATTTGAACTTTTTAACGGAGGATTTGTTTATTTTGGCCTGGGATTTTAGTGTCTCGATAAATAAATATATTTATTCAAACAATACCAGTTATCAGTCAAAAAAAGGAATGTAAATCAGAGAATTTTGTATAATCCAAGAAATGTAAATGGTTTATTTTATTTGAATTTTTTTAGCCAGTGAATTGTTTAGTTTGAGTTGAACAATCTAATTGAATTGGTTTTAAGTTACAAATATTTTATTCTTCCTTATGTCCTATTCACGGTCGACATGAGAGTACCATGTGACTCGAACATACCTACATCATTTTATAATTTTTTTTATTATGTTTTTAATTACATACATTTAAGTGGAGGGAATTAACACATGCCGTGGGCCCGAAAAAACTCACAAAGATAGAGATTATGCGGCTCATCTCTTCTATTGTTATATAGTAATTGATAAATTATATTATAAGAATATAGTTTAGTTTGTTAAGTCAATAATTGATTCGATTAATTTAAATTTTTTTTTGTATTATTATTAAAAATAATTTTGATTGGCTTAAATTCAAATATTATTTAATTTGACCTTGAATAAATTTATGATTTCACATTTAAAATAAATATTATTTAGTTTTGATTTTAAGTGGGCTAATAGTTGAAAAAATATTACCTTATATATATAATTACATGTATAAAAATATTAGAAATAAAATCTAAATGATTATAGTTCTTTTAGTATTACCTAAAAAAATAAAAATACTTGTGTTATACACGAACATGCAAACTAGTATACTTAAATCTTAGGAAATAATATGATACTAGTTCTAAAGTCACGGTACGAATAGTTACTGATAATTAAAAAAACCTCATGATTTCGGTAGAAATATATATGTGATTTATTTATTTAATAGTTTAATTTTTTATATATTTTTATTGATTTTCAAATTAATATTAATGCTATAGGTCATTTATGTTTTTTGAACTTTTTATTATTTGTAATTTGAAATTATCAATATTTTGTATTGTCTTGTATTGTGAGCATATATTTTGTATATATATAAAAGTCGCTTTCCTTCCTTTATCTCTAATTATTATTGTTCGATTTTTGTCTATAAAGTTTACTAATCATGTAAGATTAGATATTGTTTTGTCTTTTTGATAAAACATATTATATTTATCATACTATTGTTATAGTTTTGAAATCGGAAGGTGGAGGAAGTGTAGCCTTATTTCTTCTATTTTTAATAATACTTTTATTTGGCTTGTTTAAGTGATATATAACAGAGAATAAAATTAATAAAGAGTTGTGAAAAGAAGAAAAAAAAAATATAGTGAAAGGTGGTAGATGACATTCTTATGGTTTTGAAGTATCCATCCTCTGTCCTCTTTTCTCCCATTTTCCCTAAAATTAACAAGAAATTCTCTGTTCTCAATTAGTTTACTTTTTAAAAACCATAACCTAAAAAACATTATCTCTGTCCCAAAAAAAGTAACGACACTTAATTTTATATGAAATTAAGTACATATTAAGTATTCAAAAAAAATTTATTTTTTCCTAATATTAATCTTTATCTATTATATTTTTATTTTTTATTTTTTATTTAATTTATTAACATATCTAACGTATACTAAATTCATAAAAATATATACAAAAAATTAGTTAAGCCATTTTTTTTGGGTAAAAGAGGAGATTAAGACGACACATAAAGCAGCCAACCAATTTCCTTCATTTAAAATATAATTTAGTTCCTTTTTCTTCATTACTGATCTCCTACCCCCACTTCCTCATCTCTACTTAGGGGTGAATATTCGGTCGGTTCGGTTCAAAATTGAACCGAAAATGACAAACCAAATAGACCGAATTCATTTTAAAAATTGAACCGACCGAACCAAATTTTTAAGGAAAACCGAATTGACCGAATCAAAATAATTTCGGTTCGGTTCAGTCGGTTCGGTCGATTTACTAAAAAAAAATAAATTCTCAATTGTTGCTTTAATCCTCTATTCCCCAAATCTCTGGTTCATGTTCTTCCAATTCATACTTCTCCCTCCTTCTCAAACCCTAAACCCCCTTTTCCCATTTCATCAAATTATCAGTCCAAGCAACAACAACTGCAGCAATTACTCCGAGAGAAATCAAAATCTGGGTTTGATAATCTTGACAGTGCCCTTCATTTGTTCGATGATATGCTCCAAATGCGACCTCTCCCTTCTGTTATTCCCTTCAATCAACTATTAACAGCTCTCGTCAAAATGAAGCAATACTCGTATGTTGTCTCTCTCTTTACTCATATGTCTGCTTTGAACCTTCCTGTTAATATTTATACCATGAATATAGTCACAAACTGTTGTTGCCACTTAAACCGAGTAGATTATGGATTCTCAATGTTGGGCGGAATCATCAAGCTAAATAAGTGGAGATTGGAGAAGCCGAGAAGATGAGTGGAGAAGATGAGAAGCGGCAGAGTCCGAAGAATTTAGGGTTAACAGAAGAGAAGAGAGACTGGACTGAAGTTAGTATTTAGGGAATTTCGGTCGGTTCGGTTTTATTTTGATTATTTCGGTCCGTTCGGTTTAAAACCAAAATAACCAAAATTATAAAATGCCTAAACCGAACCGACCGAATTTTTAAAATGGAACCGAACCGAACTGACCAAATAGCTACGGTTCGATTCAATTTTGCGGTCGGTTCGGTTGTCGGTTTATTTTTGCTCTCCCCTATCCCTACTTCCATATTCACTTTTGACCAATTCATTGACATTGTCCTTTATTGATCTTTTTTTCTTCAAATATATCATGACTGGGAGTTTTGGAGAAAGATAGGGAGAACCCTATTTTCCGTTTGGATAATATTAATTATAAAAATAGAAAAATCGCAAATTACAAATTGACTATAAATACTGCCAGAAAGAAAAAAAGATGATTTTTCTAGAAATTAGTTTTTGTCAAGGAACAATTCTCACACTCCTGCTTTAGTAACATCAATGGCCCACATATAACATTTGAGTCAAGATCTTGAAACATATCTTAGAACTACATTTAAATAATTAAACCCATACATACAGATATATGTGATGCAAATTACATAACTAATTCTACAATGATTGTAGAGGTGGGGCCCCTCTAGTGGGTCAGAGTCCACTCAGCTTTTATGGGGAAAGCCACCAAAACTACCAATTACATGAAATACACAGATTCTGACAGAGAATGGAACTAAAACACTAAAATTAATCCCCATGTTCAGCTGAGTATTTGCAAAATACATTGCCCCAACTGCACTTGCCACCAAATATCAGAATTCTGATTTGGTAATCTTGGCTTTGGGTAATATACTGATATTGTTAAATGGAGCAGTCTGTTCTACATGGATGTAATCTTTTGTTTTCAAAACCTGCAAAATTAATAAATATAAGTTGTCTCGTATCGCCATTTTGTATTTCATAAATGTTCTTTCAAAGTGTCATATAATTTCGAAATAGGGTACAGGGTTCTTTAAGGAACTTGAAGCCAAAAGTTATTAGCAGTGCCATGACAATGACGTTTTTCCAAAGCTAACCCAAAATTTAATGATGTTTTTGAACTGTTATTAGCTTGTGCTAGTGCTAGCCTTGAAATGGAGTAGCTTCCCCTCCCCAATATTTTAGTTTACCAAAAACAAAAAAGAAAAACACTTGCTACTATCTATTTATGATTTAACAGTTCAAAAAGAATCTGTTAAAAAACTGTATTAAGATGTGCAAGGAGCCAAGGCTGACCAACGTTTGGGGAGAAACCAGTACTAGGAGTTGCCCAAACTCCAAAGGAGGGGAGGGGTGTGGACTAATAAAAACTGCCGATTTCAGCACAGTTATCATAAAAGGCTCATAGCATGAAAAATTGAACCACAATTTGACGAAAGAGCTTTGTTTAGTAGATCTAGGTCTAAAACTGCACACACACACACGCACGCGCAGACGAAGAAGATGTGCGCGCACACATACACATGCAAGAAGAAGCCAAAAGTTGTCTGGTAGGTTAACACAACACAATAAACAAGCAGACTCATATATGTAAAAATGTATAGGTAACCATACCAATGCTTCGAAAAACATCCTTGATGCTTCCTTGCGACTTTTACCATCCAGCAGCCTATCCATTGGAAGAACCTTCTTCCCACGCTCTGCTTCCTTGTCAAACAACGTTTGTAGGTACTTGGCAACAGCTCTGCAAGAAATAGAAGCCAGAAAATTAGAGTAAAGCAGCTTATTTGACAAAGAAAAAGATCTACGGAACTAGAAAAAATCACAAGCAAAAGCGCCCACAACAGTAGAGAGGACCGTGATATTTACTGTTAGCCACTACACACATAGTGATGCATGGTCTTCTAGAAGTTCATTTATCTTGAGTGGTTGCAGATGAATATCTTGGAATATGTAACAAAAAGATTGAGAATTCAATACACAACAAATGGAGATCATTGAGCTGATTCATGCTCTGAGAACATATCATCTTAGGGTTCCTTTAGATTGCTTAATTCAAGGATTTATGGAGCAAAATTATGTTCTACTTTTTTTGGTGTAATCACAGAGTAAAGTTAAAGAGCACAACAGCACGTTTTACAAAGTAAACAGAAATAAAATCAATTCATAAAAAAAATTTACGAGGTTCTCAGAGCAGAAACAGAAAAGAGAGCAAGATAATTTTAGATGACAATATGACATACTGAATAAGATCAACACCATTTCTCCATAAACACGAACTCAAAAAGAGCCATCTAAGGGATGAAATCAGTATATTGTATAAACTTAAAGCAGAGAAAAGACTTCAACTACAAAGCTTCAAAACTATTTCTAACTCATGAAACAGCCCCTTCCATAAGTTCAGCATACGATCAAACTTCTATCTAATTTAAACATTTTTCAAGCACTTCTCTTTGTTCATATTAGTAGGGTAAACGGGAAGCTAAGACTATAGATGCTTAGAACACTCACCTCGTACGGGAAGACCATCCGCTATTCTCAAGAATGTGGGTCTCTTCAGCATTGGGCATACCATCATCATCATCTTCTGCTCCCTCATCATCATCATAATTCAAAAAGTCTGTAAAAAAGAAATAACTACACATTAAGGCAGATATTTCAGATTAACTTGCAACAGAATATTTATTTAAGCTTAGACACAAAGGTGCACAAGAAAGTCATTACTGCTTGTTTTTATTAAGCATACATTATGAGATCTCCTCTAGGTTCCAGAAAGACAATCAGAGAGAGAGTGTGTGTGTGTGCATACTAAAAACATGATCAGAGTCCCTTCATGCTTCTCAATCAAATATATAAAAGCAAACATTAATGTGCATAAATTCATAGATATTTCATACCCAAATTTGACTGTGCACACACATGCATTAATTCATAAACTGGTTTACCTGTATATTGTAACTTCTTATTTTTATTACCTCCGTAGCATTTCAATTGTAACATTTCATTTTTATTTATAATGTAGCATTCGGAGAAGACACACTCAAAAGTATGGTTCTTGAACATCTATACTCAGGTTTCATTTGTCAATTTGTCAAGGCAAAACTAGATTAATAACCAAGCTTGTAACAGCACCCAACTCCATTATTAATGAGCTCTATAAAGTGCGAATTTCTAGCTAGGTTGGCAGTCTGTAAATGGGCCTAAGATTTTTATTTCAAGTTTCCAGCATAAAGTTTTTTCCCCTATGTTATAAAAAACCATAAGTTAAACATGTAACTCTCAAATTTTACTTTTATACTAAGCACTCCATGCCGCACTGCTAAAGGAATAAATTCAACTAAGAATTTTATGGGAAGCAAACCTGTATCATTCCCAGTAGCTGAGCAATAAAACTCCTGTGAAAAAAGAAAAACTAGATATCAAGATGTGTCAAGCACAGAAGAGCTTAATTGAAATTCTCTACATTAAGAAATAAGAAACAACGAAATCTAGATACATCTGTTCAAAGCGTATGAATAAATGGCACGACATTGTTCATTAACCTATAACAGCTTTGAATAAAATTAAAACCTGACCTAAAACAACATAAACAGATATCATAACACAGTAAGTTCCACATTACAGATATATACAAGTACTCACGAGCAACCAGTTCAATGTTCCTCATCAATTTAAGATGAAAAAACTTGCCCTAAACACAGCAGCGAATTTTTGGGTAGGCTTGTTTGCCTATCAAAAGGCCCAAGACCTTCTTGCCCAGATGTCATGTTTATAAAGGAAAAGCTAACTTAGACTTGAGATCTCTGATTGATAATATATATTCTTATCCTTCCAACTATTCAACGAGCCTCCATTCTTATGCTTGTAACCTTTTAAATTATTTTGCTGGATAAGGTGGAGTAACTATAAAAGATATAAGAACAATATCCAGAATCCCAGCAAAACCCACCAATTTCAGCCCTAAAAGATGGCTCATACAGAGAAAATAAATAACTTACATCACGGTCAATCAGGTCAATAGCAGAAACTCTGGCATCCATTGTATCCAACTGCGAAGTTTCCTGGAAAGATGAATACACTTCATCATCTAGGAAAGCATTTTGCACATCTGCATTGACCTGTGCTGGATATGAAGAACCAATGTTAAGTTCTTCACCACAATTGGGGACCAAGTACTTGCCATTATACTCCACTTCTGTATTTAACAGTGAATCCTCTTTTGCACCCGCGTGCTTATCTTCCTCGTTTGCTTGGTCAACACTGCATCGACCAGTATCTAGAGAAAACGTTGTTGAAGGATATAGACTCTCCATATGTGACAGACACTCTGTCTGCATGTTGGATCCAGCTTCAACTGAAGCACCACATTCTGTATTCCCAGTAGAAACACCCTCTATCACAGTAGATTGATTTATGACTGCAACCGCATCAACACCATCGTCACTTTTTCCAGCAACTGCATTGGCATCAATCTCAGCAGTAAACATATCCAACTGCTGATCTGCTGTCAGATCTGGTGCATTAATACAAGAATCACCTGGCTCATCCATTTTGTATGAGGAAGCTAACTGTGCATCACCGATATCATCTCTAAGAGCATCAGCAGTGTGCGATGAATGAACTCCACCATCTGCATCAGGCTTTAGGACATCAAGATTCCAAATGCTTTTACCATCAATGTCAATTTCAGCCCCCTCAACCACCAACTGCTGTGAACTCCTGGTCTCTGCAACATCACCAGTCAGATCCAAGCTTATAGCTTGCTCTTCACACTGCTGGCTCTCCATTGGCAAAGAAGTCACAATAGGTTGTGATTCATCATTGTCTCTAACTTGCATAAGGTCACTGCTTTCTCCTATTGCAGTTTCTCTAGTAAAATTTGGTTCATCGAAGACAGCTGCATCATTTGCCGCTTCCAAGAAACTACCAGTTAGATTACGGTCTCTTGCACCTTCAGAAACAGTTTTTACATCATCTATGGTAACCCTTGTTTCTCTAAGGTCATATGTTCGATTGTACAAAGAAGCAAGCTCCATTGACACACCTGAGAAAATATTACTTAATTTAGTTCACTCCTAGAAAGAATATTAACACTAAAATCAACAGATGCATAATGACTTGTCAACATTAATTTTGTGATGGAAAGAAAAGTTTCTTCCAAACAGTTTGAGACTACAGATGACAAGAGCTACATAGACTCCTGCATTGCTTAAACTACATGAAAGTGGATCATGACCACATGACGAAGATACATAACTAAATCCTAAAACTTTTAGTCAGAAATGCAAATGTGCTACTTAGTAGCATGAGCTCACCAGTATATATAGTTTCATTAAAAATCTCATCTTCCAAGAACTGTTTTTGAATCATCAATATTTCAGGCCTAGTGCAAGGAGCTTTCTTCCGTAAACGACGTATATCTTCCGTATTTGTCAATTGCTGCCGTATCATACTTTAAAGAAAAAGAGCTTTTATTAGTAATACATAAGTTGGTCAAATGAACTTAAAGTGCAGTAACATAAATATCTTACGGAAATACTATATGATATAATAGAGTAGCTTAAGCAAAAACAGAAAATTATGAAAATTTCTAGATTAATAACTAGAAGCAGGTCACTGAAATTTTTCAACACAACAGCAAAACCCAATAAAGACGAGGCACGCCAAGCAACTCCAGATAATCCAGAAAGAAAATAAAGATATAAGAAAATCCATTGCCTTGAAAAAACATTGTAGCATTTATTGCTGCAGACCAGTATATATACAGCTAGACTAGCTATTGTGAATGTGAGTAAAGTAACAACATCAGAATGGAACGTACTCGCCATGGAGAACCATTGTATCATCCATTAGCACTTTCCTTTTAGAGGCACTTGTCCGAGGCGCAGGCTTGTGACGTTTCAAAGATGGTCTCTCAGCTAGTGGAGTATCCTTTACTTTCAAAACTGAAGATTTTCTTCCAACTGCATCAGAAATAATGTCTTATCAGATACATCTAAAAGCAGAAGGCAAAACTTGAACAACCAAACAAAGTTCAGATCTCGTAGTTTCTAGAAAACCAAGCTGAATTTTCAGTTTTATGAAATTATATTTTTTAGTCTCACTGCAAAATGAAAGAACCATTTCATATACTGTCAGAATATGGGATGAAGATCCTGACAAAGTCAATTAATTTGCACTTTGCAGAGAATTAGGAAGAAGACGACAGAACCTAGATGAGAAAACAGATACACTCCAGCAGATATGAGTTGAGAAGAGAAGCGACAGCAGAGAGTTCTCACTAATGTGAAACAATGCATTCCAATATTATTTAATCACGAAGTACTTGCAACTCATTCCAAGATTGTTTAATCATCAAGTACTCGGCCAATTATAGGACTCAAACAGTAACTCACAGCAACAACTAACAGCACCAACACTAACAAAATAGTAAAAATTATTATGCTGCTGCATAATTCACGATTTATACCTAAGATGGAAGACAACAAATCATCGTCATCAGGAACAGACTCAGCAGTTCTTTTTGTTCGGAGAATGCCTGAAGATTCGGCTGAATTTAGACTCTCAATGGTCAGTGCTGTTTCGGTCCAACTGCGCTTTTTCCCTAAAGCAGTTAGTCTCACGTCAGCATCCCCATCAGTTTGAGTTAAAACCTGATCTGGAGTAGCTAGTGGAGGCAAATTATTCTGTACATCCACATCTTGTACTGACAACAATTTCTCAGGGGCAGGCAATTCAGAAGTTATGGAACTATCCATATCTCCTAATTGACGATCTCCTCCTGCAGTCAAATTCTCAACATGATCATTTACTTGGTTATTTGCAGCCTGAATGTCTTCACATGAAACCATAACTGTTTTGTGGTTTCCGTCCAAGCCTTGTGTTGTATCATCAGACCCATTACACCCTTCACCTGGAAAATTAGAAAAATCAAAATCTGGAATTATGAACTCTTAATAACCTATAGTACCCTGCATGCATTAGCTAGTTGGACAGACCTTGCCCCATGATGGCTGATTTAGTGCCACAAGGGTCCTCTTCTCTTTTGGAAGTTTCTGCACATGATCCAGCAATTTCAGATGGTAAGTCAGGATCAACAGACTTGAAACCTTCAGGATTTAGCATATCAAGCTGGTTCTTACGAGTAACGCATGGCCGAAAGACATGGATATCAGTGACGGCCATATTTTGATGAACAGCAGAAGGATCTGGTACCATTGAATCTTCTGCTATTAGACCATCTCGAATTTCTGGTCCCTCAATCTCAGGTATGCTATGAGATTCTGAATTAGACTCCAAGGGGGCAGATTCACCCAGAACCCCTGCAATTTCCACTTTGTTAGATAAATTCAACTTATGAGATGCTTATTTAATTTCAGAGACAACTTCTGGAACTGGCAGGCAGTGCTACGAAAACTTAATATACCTATAGTACCTTTACCAAACTTAACTCCTTCACCTTCCACATAATCTTCATTTGATTTTTCTACAAGGTGAATCTCAGGCTCATTGTTGTTCAAACTACAGTTCCCGGGATCTTCCACTCCATCTGGAATAGCAGAAGCAGCCAAAGTTTTATTTGACGAGTCTGGCGCAGTAGACGTAGCTCTCACTTGATCACTTAAAGCAGATGGGATTACAGGTAGCCAATCAGGATTAACTGATGGTATTTGCTCCTCCCGCACTGCATTAGGAGACAGCTCTCCATGTGGGTTTGCTCGATTAGATTCAAGGTCATTGGCAAGGTAACCATTCTCTATAACAGGAATGGATAAGACTCGATCTGGATTTGCATCACTGTGTGAAGACCCCTGCACTTCATTCTTATTCCCATTATAATTGTCGGACTTACTAGAAGCATTCTCTACATTCTCTTTCACTGCAGATTCTATCAAGCTTTGATTTTCTGGTTCCAGATGATCATCACATGCGGAAGTCTCTTGGACATTGGACAAGTTAGGTTCTTCAAGTAATCCAGGAGTGGACGGAGCCTGAGCATACTCAGTGAAATTGACATCCCTATCATGATCTCCAATCTGAGGTTAAAGAAGTTATAGAAATAATATTATTTCCACTAGGAACAGGATATAGAACCAAACGAAGGAAATCTTCTAAAGCACAAAACACAATGAACAAAATATCTATTACTATATATTAATTGAAAAGTTCAGTTTCAGGGACAGAATTGAATATGTCAGGTCCATTTGTTGACTCGGTCAACTTAATTTTTTTTTCTTATTGTTATTTAAAATAGTTTTATAACTCCAAATATTATTTGGTTTCAATTTTAAACAGTTCCTACCTTGACTTAAAGTTGGAATACAAAAAGGATCAATAGAACAAAAATATGTTAAACTTTCAAAAATATTTTAGAAAAATACCTCAAAAACCAAAAAATACAACTAAAACAATAAAAAAAAGTTTCATATGTATAAGACACAGATAAATATATTTACACATATTAAAACAACTATAGCTAAAAATATATACTGCTTTATCTTACATAAATTTAAAAAATATATGATTTATGCATAAAAAAATACATATATACAAAAATACAAACATATTAATTTTTTAATATTACTCAAAAGAAAAAAACAAAAAAAACAAAATGACTCATGATATGCACGGGATGAAGACTAGTACAAACAAATTTTAAAAGATGATCATTGAGCATCTTCCAATTTGATCTTCTATAACTTGTCTTGGAAAGGGCGTTATCGCAAAGAAGAAGAAAAAAGACAAAGGCAGAAATGAATGAAGGGGATTCTTATTTGTACAACTGTAACCTGATTTAAACTGGCAGTACTTATCATGATATCAGAATTTTCAACCCTCTCATGATTTTCATCTTCCTTTAAAAATGTCACTGGTTCGACAGATTCCTGAGGAACAGCACTAATCAGAAAAAGGAAATATGTCAGAAATCACAGGCGTAGGTTAATCATCAACTAATAGGTGATAACATCAACATAGCAGCAGGACATGAACCAGGTACATATAGGAGCAAAAGCAAATGAGGATCACAGTAATAATGCAATATTTTAGTACGACTCATTGAAGACACAGTTGTCTTTCCCTTTGTGCAACTATGAATCAGAAATAGGGCACAGAAGCGAGAACTACCAGAATTCAATATCAAAATGAAAATAAAACTAAAGCAAACAACACTGACTTGCAATACATGTAATCCTACCCTATGGGCATTATAAAAGTATCGATCATGCTCAGAACAAAATAATTTAACCTAAAGCACCCGGTTCATCTAGTGCTTTCATTACAAATACCATAGTAGTTTGAAATACAGGAAAATGAGAATATGCGCAAACTCGTAAATATATCAATCCACCATGGTTAATCAGCATTTCAAGAGATCTGAATATATTCAGAATTTTCTGTGATATTTCACTCCCTTAGACCAGATTGGAAGATGTATGACACAACTATTACAACAAAGGAGGCTTCCTGTACACTTGCAAGAAAACTCAAGCTACAGCCTACACATAAGAGAATAACAAACTATAACAATGTCTGCTAGGATTGTAAGGTAAGTAAAATAACTAAGAATCCAACTAAATTAGGAAAAACTCACTAACCTTCTGAGGTAACTGAGTCAAGTTAGACTGTAGAATATGTGATACTAGATTCAAGCACTTCTGTCACACCTACTCCACTATGGTTCATCTTGCTTCACTCATCCCATTTCAGCTCAACCAGTAAAAGTCATAAGAATAACCAATTTTCCCTCCCAATGTTGAGGTATATCATCCAACAAGGTAAAGATATATGTCATTACATTATCAGACAGCTTTGTCCAAGGTCAACTGACCCTACACAGGATTTAAACAACTCACATGTCTTTCAAACTGACTCGATTGAGACCCCAGCGACCATTAACTGGAAATTAGTTGACTTAGATTTGCATTTGCAGCTTTACCTATTTTTGATAAAAAGCAACTCCAAATCTAGGCAGGATGGGAAATCCAAAGACATTATATACATAAACCACAGGTACCAAAACTCCTAACAAAATATTGATCTCCTATTTTACAACTGAGGAGAGGAGAGATCATTTGATCAAATGAAAGTTGAACATATGCCTCACCTGGGGTTGAATTGATAACTTGGTTTTCCAGACTCTATTACTGTTCATTAATGGCAAGAGGCAACAGTATTTCCATTATAAACCTACTTTTCTGCACCACTATGATCAAGATCAAGTTGGCCTCATTTTATAAGAAAAGTTCTAATCTGGTTCATCATCTGCTGTGGCGCGACTCAATGAAACCCTGGGAAGCCGATCCATCAAACTTGGCCTTTTTAACATTGTTCTCCTGAGAATTAAGGATAAACGTGGCACTGTGGGGTATGAGTCCAAGACTGCTCTAAGCTACATATTATAAAATACTCCCAAGTGCTAGGTTGTCCTGTTTGGCCCAAATTTGGTTGGCACCCAAGTTTCAAACCTGTACTGCATCAAATCATAAAGACTTGAAACTCTACGTGTTTTATATGACTGTAGGTTATGCCTTAAAATATTCACTTCGGTAATTTTTATGTAATAATTAAAAGATTTACATCTGTTACAAATATAATAAAATACAGAGTAATAAAGAAATAACACCTGCCTGTTGGAACATTCAACTCTATTAGGAATACAATATAAAGATACATATATAGCACAACCTACAAAAAACCTAGGCAGTAAAAGCTTCCTATCAGCATAGATCATTCTAATGGTTTTTAGAACACTAATGCTTCATGTGTGGATACACTCTGCTCCGGTATCCACAGTTTCCACATCTGTAGTAAGCAGCTGGAGGGTTATCTTCACTTGTTATACTTCACAATTCTATTCTAGCTCATATATTTCCGGGGGCATCTCCAAAAGTCTGACTTAATCATGCTTCCCCAAGAAATAAAAAATTTAAAAAAAAAAAAACAAAGAAAAAAATCCTTTCTACTTCTTGCATTTGCAGTGAGTTCCTTTGTACTTTGCTCTGTCTGGAACAGCTAGCATCAAATTTTCTACTTAGTTATCTAGTACAGACTGCAGTAGTCATGGCCTGAGCAAGAGTAGCAAAGTGATATTTTCACATTTCTCTAAATAAGCATATGATGTGATCAGAGCTAATTACGCTTTTATAGGATGAAGTACAAAGGTCACAAATAGTAAAATTTCTCATCCTCTCTGACGTGAATATGTGGTGTGATTTTATTTTATTATTTAAAATTTTTATTTTTATTTTTATTTTTTGGGGGTTGGGGGTGGGGGGAAGGTTTTTGTATGGGTGTGTGTGGTATACACATAGTAAGCCATTATCAAAGTACGCTATGACATCATTTTTGGTGTTTTCATCTAAGTCCACCAGTTGAAGTATTAAGCCATTAATTGTGTCAGGCAATACATAAGAAAGACAAAAAACATGTTATTATTGATTCTTTTCTCATCTCTTCCAATTCTTTCTTTCAAGTTTCAAGTATAGGCGTATAACAAATTTCACCTATACATAAAAAAACCCTGGCATGCCAAATATTCTAATAACATTAAAGAGTCCATATGCAAGTTTATTGTCCTTTAGTCTTTTAAAATTTTCATTTTAATTGGTCAGGTGAGCAAGTAAATTGACGATGTCCCCTTCCTTCCCCTGTTTTTTCCCTTTTACTAGAGTTCCCGGTTGTAGTCCCAGTCTCCACTTGTCATGATCTATATGTCAAGACTCCCTGGATCACTCATTCCACTACATTCTACCAATACCCAAAAAGGAAAAAACTGATGATGTAATGTAATCATTTTTCTTTCTTTCTTTCTTTTTTTTAAGTTTCATTACAATCAACTTAGAAGTTTTATTTCAAGTATGGCCCATGAAAGATATGATCAAATAATAATACTCCTTCTATTCCAAAATATAAGTTCAAATTTGATAAATATGTACTTTGAAGTTGTTTTATCTTCTAAAGTAAAAAATTGCTATAACTTACTAAATGCTCATTGTCTACATTAGTTTGATCATTGACATCTAGAGATACGATGGAAAGAAGTGATGGTCTTGTGATTGTCTTTCTGTCTAAATAATTAGACATAGAGAAAAATGACAAATATAGACATATATGAAAATTAGTTTTGTCCTCATATCAAATTAAATGTGAAATTCACATTTTTATATGTTAGAACTTAGACATAAGATAGAGGTGAGGTAAGTGGTTATCTTTCGCTACTGATTTAAAGATCCATATTTCATTTTGATAATTTATTTTGGAACGAAAAGGAAAAACCATTTTGATCTTACAATTTCTAATGAAGTATCGTATTGCAAAGCTATTGAATTTCGTAAAAATTGCATCGTATTGAAATTTAATCATTTTGTTCATTACCTAATTTTGCAAGTACCTTCCTTAGATTTATTGATTTCACAAAGAGTAAAAATGGTACAGAACTACAAATTATAGTGGCATAATATGCAGCCTTTCTATGTGCCCGCCCATGAATCCCTTTGAGAATTTGAAAGGGGTAGCAAACTTTTAGTCACCGATAAATGTTAAAATAAGGGGCAGGCCCTTTTTATGGAATCTTGTAATTTCCACTATTCTTGTACAGGTCACTTAGTGCTGTTTCTATACAGATGAAAATGCTTTTCTTTTATCAATGAGTATATCATTCCATATCCCATTTGCACCTAATATTGAAGCGGTCTGCGAAGGGGTATAAAATTATTTGAATACAGAGAAAACAATCTTGAAATAATGCTTTTTAAGTGCCAACGATATGCAGAATATGACAGAAGAGCAAAGAGCATCTCACCTCATCTCCCCCTCTCCAAAAACACAGCATATCGTGCAAGATAAATTGTAAAAGACCGCGAGCTAGGTTATACCCATTGAAGTTGATGATAGGTTGCGGAAAACACAAGCAAATATACACATGAAAGAAAATTAATCATGCAATAACACTAGAACAGAGCATACCCTGAGCTGAACATAACACCATCATGTTCTGCGGCTGCAACCTTCTTCAACAATAATTCCTGTTGCAACCAAACCAGAAAAGAAAACTGAGATATACCATTCTTCATTTTTTATTTTCTGGTTAATGATCTGTCAAAATGGACTGACCTCAAGCAGATTAAATACAGTATAATGATAACTTTATCACTCATTATAAAGAGAACAGAGTCCAAACATTCAACAAGTATACTTTCAGAGTCCAATAGTATCTATATATCCATTTTTTTACAACATATTATGCAAGTAAAATTTTCGGATATGAAGAGCATAGGTAAGAAGTTCAACATGTCATCCTAGTGACGAAACAGACCATTCTTTCACTATATTACACTTCTATTTTTAATATCCCAAAGCAAAATTTCAAGCAAAGTAATGCAGCTAGTATATCACCTCATCAAAGTCTAGGCCTGAAGTGTCGCCATCGCCAAATCTCTCTAAAGATGACCAAGAGGACAAACAAAAGGATTTAGGCACATAATACCACTATAATAAAGTGTCATTACTTGTAATCTGTCACTAAATCATGCCAAATAACACTAACCATCTAGCCCAAACTGCGATGTGGAATAAACCACACCATCCATCGTATCTTGTAGTGTAATTTGATCCCTTGAACTGATGTGATGATCAACATAGTTACTGCACATTGCATAGTCAGCATACCAACTTCAATTAAAGGTGGAAAAATTGCCAATGTAAAACAACATATACTATATACTTGCATTCAAGCATACAGGGACAAGTAACAACTCAACACCATGTGGAAATCAAAATAAAATCAGGAGGCAAAAGTAGATAACAGGGAACCAACCCTTGAAAGATATCACTGTCAGGCAGCTCAAAATCATCAAGATCAAAAGTTTCTGGTAATGTGATAGAATGGTACGGTGCAGTAGATTGCTCAGGAGGCAAATCTACAGCAGTAGAACGAAAGGCTTGCTTTATCTTTAGCAACGCCTCACTGCAATCATCAAAAAGATAATTCACCTTTCTAGAATATATTCTTACAACACCAAGCAGAAGATGGCTTGACAATCGGAGTGCGATAGGTACATCTGGAAAAAGGATTGAGTCTGGCAAGGGAAAAAAAAAAGCAAAAGTTAGCTATTGAAAATAGGGAATATAGAACTTGTAGGACAATACGTAGCTTGTAATTATCTTAACTTTATAACATGGAATGTAAAATTAATTTCTCTGTACGTTCAGTTAGATCATAAATCTGCAACTGGCACTACCACTCCACCAGAATAGTGATGGTTGTGTTATCAACAGATATTTATGGTTAAAGTACCAACAAACAGAGCTTAGTCTACACGTAAGCTATGTCAGATGAACTCCAGTTTAACATAAAACAAGGTCTAGAACACAAAATTCAGACAAGGATAGGGATGCTCAACACTTCACTTTATATTGAAAAATTAAGAGAGAGAGTACCCACATCAGACTAATTGAAGTATACATACCCAATCCATGATCAGATAACCATTAGAGTCTCGGTGTAACTAAGCATTTAACAAGTTCCTTTGTAAGGTACATGAAGATCTCAGGGAGAAAACTAGGCAAAAAAACAACGTAATACTTTGCCTATATGTGATCCAAATTCCTCTTTTTCTTTTAAATTTTGTCATCCAATCAGCAGGTATAAATTTATGATAGTAACTATGTTAAATTTATGTGCTAAAAGTATGAAAAACCTCATTAAGTATCAACCCAACATCTGGGTTATGATTGTTCAATAATTCTTTTACTGTATCACTTGCCTTACTAAATAGTAGGCCATCAATAGATACTATATGATATATCATTACATACTTGCTATATACCAGGACAGCAGAAGTAATTTAAAGTTCGTAATGTGTTCAAGAATAATGCAGTCGTCTTAATCTTTAGCTTACATTTTTCAAATTGTTATCAAGGAACTCTCACAGCCAAATGAAGCTTTGGAGCTCAGGGCAAGAACTTTCAATAAAGCAAAGAATACTGGGAAATACGTGAATCCTTCAAACCTCCAAAACAGAAATTGAATGGTATATCACTCCATTATTTTTTAACGTTTTTCCTTGGATTAATAAGAAAGACCACTATTATATTAGGCTATGTCAATTGAAGAAAAACCACAAAGTCGGACTTTTTCCCCCACAAAATTAGATTTTCACCAAAGTTACGTGCTTTTGCGCATGCTAAACTACATGTAATTTTTATAAATAGTACATGCCCAACCAAAAAAAATTACTAGAAAATACACCCAATTGATTAAGAAAATCAAATGATCATTTTAGTTACCATAATCACGGAAAAGATATTAACTTGATGTTAACATATTATCCAAAAAGAAGCATTAAGTATTAAGTATAGCATTAACTAACCTACTGAGTTGCCAATATCAGTATCTGCGACCTGATTCTTTCGAAGCTTCCGCTCCAAATGCGCTGCAATCCAAATGGTCCCTAACGGACCCTTCTTCGCCAATATAAACTGCGAGTAAAACATCTTCTACTCTCTTACAGACCCAAATTACACGTCATACACCTCCCTAAAATCTTCTTCGAACAAACCCTAGATTCCCCAATTACCAACCAAATCAAAAATTGAAGTCCCCACTTGCTCCGCAACCTGCTTCACACTTCAGTCCGGACCTACATATGCACCTAAACAACACATACTGAATCAATTTGAGCACTCACAATTACAGTCTTCGAAATCAAATTATTTCAAAAAAAGAGTAAATCTTAGTCCAAATTCGAGCTCGAAATGGGTCAAACTGATAGAAACCCTATAATTGAGGTGGTAATTATAGAGAAAGGGCTTAGAAAGGGCTACGAAATTCAGTTAAAAACGAATAATTTGGGGATTTTTGCTGAGATCGGAGCGGGTGGGCTTAGTGTGTTTGATTTGGATTTTTTAAGTTCAATTTTTAGAAAGTACGTAAATAAAGCGCCTTCAATTTTGATTTTTGGGCTTGGGGATTAGAATTTGGTACAGTGAGGTGTACTTTAAGATTACTAATTTAACGCCGTTGGATCATTTGATGAGCGCCGTTTGATTCGAAAATTGACTTTGACTCTTTACCATACACCGTTGGTCCTCAATTTTTTAGATTAAGGTCATTCTCATTATTGTAAGAGTCTAGTAACATCTTCTCTATTTTATCTATTTAAACATATATTTTTTTGAATATTTACATAATCTCTATTTTTAACAACTACATTAGTATCTCTATTTTCTTAAAATATTAATTTATCTTTCTAACTTTCACATTAATATATAACAATTTCTAAATTAATAATAATAATATTAAAATTAATAATAATAATAATATTAATATTAATATTAATATTAATAAAATAATATGACAAAGAATATTAAAACTTAAAATTTTATAATAATATTATTAATTATATCAGTATCATTGTTTATTATTTTTTATTAATGGTATAATAATACTTATATTATAATGAATAAATATAATAATAATGATGAATTTATTATAATAATATTAATAAATAATAATACTTATGTATTAGTAATATAGTATAATAGTATATAATTATTAATATTATTGATGTTAATAATATAATAATATTAATATAATACATATATTTTTTATATTATAATAATATTATTATAATAAATAAATAATATAGCAAATTTATTATTATTATTAATAAATAATATTGTATTAATATATTGATTATTATACTAAAAATATATTATTTTATTATAATTAATGTTTAGAGATTCTCTATATTTATACATAAGAATAGAGACTCAAATGACAAAATAAAGAAGGAATCTAAAATAAAGACTAGTGCAAATAGATTTTTACTCAAATCTCTATATTTTATCTCTACTTTAGGTAGTTTCACCAATTTATATACTCTACTGCAAAAGTGCTATAATGGCTAAAAAGTATATCAATGAAATTATTTTAATACAATGGATTGATGAAAAGACTTGCGTACGTTAGAATTAAGGTTTTTGAATTATTGATTTTGATTACTAAATTTAGAAAAAAAAATCTGTTTGGTCATTGAAAATAAATTATAATAGGGAAAACATTAAAATTGTTTCTTTTACCCATAAAAAATTAACATTTGTGAATGGTAATAGGATGGAATCAAGGTGGAATAGTTTACTATTCGATAAATGATTATCACTATTTCTATTATATGTAATTTTGTATAGATAATACTTATTCTATTAAAATTACAGTTTTTATAATAGAATTAATATTTCTTGTCCATTGCTTAAATTTTATTAAAAAATAAAAATATTTATAGTTTAAGTAAAGCTCTATTTGATAAAATTGAATAAAATTTAAAACTGAATTTGAATTTTTGAATACTGAATGAATTTATTCGTTTGATAAGTTAGTGTCTGAATCAACATATTCACATAATTTTCATTTTTACCCTCTAAAATTCTTAACTATCTAATTGATTATTTAAGTATAATTTTGTAATCAATAAATTGGAGAAAAAAATGATAAATATCATTTTTGTAATATGTCAATCAACACGTAATATAATCAACAAAAACTATTAATCAAAGAAAATTTATATCTAAAAATGTATCAACATAAATGGTATTGAGTCATAAAACAAATGTATAATCCTTAAGTTGCTACTAATATAAGAGCAATTTGTTTATGTAGATTACTTAAGTACTTCATTAACATTTATGAGTTTAGCGTGAGTATGGTTGAACTTTTATTCTTTACTCAAAGCACGTCAACATCAAAAATCAGATAACCAATATCTAGTATTGTGATATGGAGACAAGATCCCTCACGTATTAGTGTATGCGCCTTCACAAAGATAATATTTATCTACAAATACAAATAAAAAATTATGAGTGTCTGAACATTTAATTATATTTATACTAATTTACTAATTCAAAATAAGAAAACATGTTCAATAAAACTCTTTAATTTTACTTGTCAATATTAATTTATCTAACTTACAAATTGGGTTGATCATGTCCATAATAATTACATATTTATTTTTTCATTATGAATCGGACAGATAAAAAATAAGCTCATTTACATATATCTATAAATCAATTTAACTATCCATGTATTTGTATTATTAAATTAATTAACAGTTGCTTAATTATTAACATTGATCGAATTAACACTGATCGAATTATATTGATTGATTAACATTAATTATTAACAATATCTATGTATCTACGAATTATATTGATCGATTAAAGTGAACCTATTTATAAACTCAATTATTAATCATATATATATGTGATTAAAATAGTTATAATCAAATTGATAATCACAAATAATAATGTGATTTACCACAATTAATCAATGCTAACTAAATTAATTATAATATAAATTATTATTTAAACTAATTTATTAGAATAAAATAATTATAATCAAATCAATAATAATAAATAATTCGTGTTGTGCATGAGTTTTGAAACTAATAATTAATTAATTTAGTACGTATAGAATAATATAAGAAATCATACCTAGATGTAGACTTATCAAATAGGTTGGGTAGGTCGAATTACCTGCGGGTGCGGGTTAAAATGCCTGTGAATTTACAGGTCACATATTACAAGACTCAGACTCCATCCTTATTGGGTTGGTTAACCCGCGAGTTACCCGCAACCTTTAAAAAAAATACTACAAACTTTAATTACTGTTGTTCTAAACTTTCAAAAGAAAAATATATAATGTTTATACTTAATATTCATTTGAAATTGATGATGTAAAAATATATAATGTAATATAATTTTTACTTAAAATATTGTAAAATGACTTAAAATAAAATCATATTTGTTAGAGTATTTTAAGTAAAATAGTTTTAAACAAAATTAATTCATGCAAGGATGATCATCAACAAGACTTCATCAACAAAGCAAGTATGTATCAGATATATCTGACTCGACTCAATTACCTACTGATAGAGAAATTATCCGTTGACAGCTAAATTATTCGCTAATAGAAGATTATCTCTTGATGGCCAAATTATCCACTAATGGTCAATTATTCACTGATTAAAGATTATCTGATGACGATTAAATTATCAACTGATTGAAAATTATCCTCTTATGGACAAATACCCGCCGATGGATAAGTATCCTCCAATGATCAAATGCCCGTCGATGGATAATTATCCAGCGATGGCCAAATATGATGAACAATTATCTAATGATAGTCAAATATCAACTGATGCTCAAATATCCTTCGATAACTAAGCATCTACATCCGTCATAAATTAGCAACAGTCATATTTTGGAGAAACAATAAATATCAATCATAGATTTTTTTTATAATAAGTGAACAAATAAAAGAATGTTCTGACATTTGACATTCTAAAGATTTTAGTAAGACCATCAAACTCATAAGTTTAAACAAACTGCTAACTATCTATTTGTTAGTTCTACTTAAAAGCCAGCAAACAAGATTTCATATATAGTAATTTAGAAGTCTGTGTGACTTAAGGTCTAAGTGACCGACTGTAATAGTGTACTAAGTGTCCTTGTATATTTAAGTTCTGTGTGAGTTTTATAGTGAGTGCATTCTCTTACGTAAGAAGAAAAGAAGAGTGCATGTAAACATTGTTGAACCACTATAAAAATATTATCTCATCTCTTGCATATTTTTGTTACCCTTGCTTATATTTGTTATTTTACTTACTTGTCTTAAAATACTTGTAAGGCAGTTTCTTATCTTGTTACCTTCGAAATTCTAATTAATTTTTTTTCAAAATTTGCTTAAGTAATGAAGAAATTTTTTAATAAAAAACTTTTTAAGCTAAGTGAATTTTAAAAATTTTATTCAACCCCTTTTACTATTTTCCTCTGGATTTAACGTAAAATTATAAACATACATCAAGTACATAATATAGAATAACAAACGAGTCACATAATTTAAATTTAAATAGGTTGAAATTTACAAGTAGTGTTGTCTAGGTTCGTGTTGTCTCCCACCAGAAAATTCTTTAGAAAAAATAAAAAAGAAAGTTGAAAGTGATATATCTTATATATAAAGAAGTTAAGTAAAGTTATGGGATCATCTCTGTCCTTAGTATATTGATTTTTATGGATGACTTTGATAAGTGTAAAGATTTTGGTGCTCTGGTTAGTGTTAATATGGATGTAAGTAACATTAGTGTTGTTCCGCCAACAGCCTTAGAGCAGTTGTACTGCACGTAGTGTGTTTTAGATTTTATTCCACGTTAGAAATTTGTCAGTGAGTGTATATAACTTTATAAATCTTAATATTTGCTATTATGAATACTCCTTACATTTATTAGGTTTACATAAATCTATTTTATTTGGTATTTTATCTTATATCTTATTTATGTTTATTATTTTATTTAATCACACACACAAAAGAAAAATGAAATATAAAACTATTGAACAAATTAACAAGTGTTTAAAATAATGAAAGTATGAATTTAAATTTTAAGTATTTTGTATGTAAGTACACATGCATATATTTGTTTCAACATCAATATAGCTTTGCTTTGGAAAGACAATACAAATCCATCTATGTGAATGACCCAACACAAACTATTGTAAAGCCTAATGTATGACTAAATGCTATGTACCTCCAATCCATCAGGTGATTTCTAATACTGATTCTTAGAAGATTTTCCCATGTCGTACTGCACAAGTTGCAAATTAGATTTTCGTTACTTCCTCTCAGATAAATACAACCTCTCATATTTTTGTTGTTCTATCTTTGCCTTTATTTATTTATAACTCATAGTTCTTATAACTAAGTTAATTTAGTTTAATTTACCTGTTTATTTCCAATTGTCATCCCCCTCTCCCTCCCGTCTTGCATGTTGTTGATGTTATGAGTAAATCTACCAACAATTTGAAGATCAATACTGAGTTGATTTAGTGATTCGCATTGTTTCATTTTCAAAATTTTATCAAGGATTTTACATATACCATCAGTAGATTGGACAAATATGATGTATCCTTAAAGTGTTGTTGTTTTTAGAGTTCATGTTATAATTTTCTGAAATGTTGACATGCAATGCCACCAAAAAATCTACAAATGACGAACCAAGCATGTTCTGCTAAATCCGTCAACAACCAAAGTTGAGCAAGGAACATAACACACTCGAAAATATTTTCTCGCAACAACACATTCCAGACAAAAGACCAATAAAAAAATTCAATTGCTCCAATTCCAGGAAGAACATTAGCAAAAGCAAATCAAAGAAGAATATACAAAGGGGACTTGATCAGGAAGAACATATGAAAAAGCAAAAACCCCATAGATTGAAAAAGTTAAAAAGAAAAGTACAACCCTTGTAATTAAACCAAATAGCAAAAAACACAAGTACATGATAAGTGAAGAAGATTTTCATAGACGATGTAGAGAAAAAAACCTGGCGTAATCTGTTTTCTTAAGCAGAGTCTAAAACTGTAGTATATTTATCTCTTTTTTACCTTGATATGATTGTCTGTTTTGTAATTAAAGAGAAAGTGAATTAAGAAAAAACAGAAGATATATCTGACTTTTGAAAGAAATATTATCCTTTTAGACATGTAGGAGATTTTTTGAGTGTAAAGAATGAGTGTGACATATATATGCATGGGATCATGGATAAACGGTGCAGGAAATATAAATATCATTCTCGCTTAAAGTATACTAAGACTGGGGAATTGCTGTCTTGCTTATAATGAGTGAGGAATCACGAAGAAGAACTACAATGTACATTAAACCCGAACAAAGTCATGCTTCGCTCATATGATTTTCCTCCACTTAGAGTTGCGAAAGAGTTGAATTTTAGCAAAATTCATTGTGTTCAAATTCAATTCAAGTTAACTTTTTTCTTTAAATTCAAACTCGAGTATTTAAAAAAGTAATTTAATGTTACTTAAATTATACCCTAATAAAATTTGAGTTATTCACACATTACTCACGAGTAATCGCTCCATCATTTGCACAAAACTAAATTATATTTGTACAACTTTTCACTATATGCTAGGATTAATTTTACTTACAACTATTATAGTTAGAATGATTATAAATATTAGTAATCTTGGGTACACGTTTACTCATGTGCAGATATTTTGCGAAAGTTTACATATGTTTATATATTTATAAACATAAATATTTATTAATTGATATGATTAATTATTTAAGAAAACATAGAGAGAGGCAAATTGGAGATTTTAGAAAAGCCAAAAAAATAATAAAATAAAAATTTCAATATAGTAGTATTAGGTGTAATTTTATATAAATTATAAGAGTGTTTTTAGAATATCAAATGATAATACAATCACACCAATGTAGTTATTGTAAGGGTCAAATGTCTAATTTATAGAGAATATTTAGTAATTAAATATATTACGATACAATTAATACTAAAACGTGTATGTAATGCATGTGTGTATGTCTATGTATATATATAATGATATTTTAGACATAATTAATGTAATTAAATTATTCATAAACTAAATCAAGAGAGTACTATCATATTTAAATTTTACTCGTTTAATTGTTGTACTTTAAAAAACATTTGTGATTCATATTAGTTTATTTTTCATCGAACTTTCAACCAACGATTTCAAATCAAACCTTAACCTTTAGTTTATTTCACATTCCTACCTCTATTATCTGTGTCATACAAATAATTCCTTTGCTTGCCTTGCATATAACTACCATCAATTTTTGCTTCAAAACTCCAATACTTATTGAAACTAATTTTTGAATTTTTTAAAAATAAAATGTCTATTACTTATTTCTAAGAATAAGTTATAAAAGATGATTTATCTTGAGATTTAGCCAACAAATAAGAAGATAAATTACTTAATCAAGTTTCGAATTATTAAGTAATCAAATTAACAAGCACCGAACATATTTTAATTATTGACAACACTATAAGTCATTTTCAAATATTGATGGTTTTTGTTATTAAAATCCACTGATAATACCTAAAAATCAACAAACTAATTATCATAATGCCATTAGGAAAAAAACACAATAAATAATGCATAGAATTAACACAATAAAAGTAACAACACAATAATAACATTACTACACTAACACATCTGGCTGGTGATAAAGAAAAGAATTAGGCTAGGGTTTCTTTAGAGCCCAATACCATCCTTGTCTTTTTTTCACCTTGCTCCAACCGGCTCTTCCATTTTTGTCCTCCTCCTGCCACCTGCGACCTTTCTCTTTCCTCTGTTAGATACTTGAAACTTAGGTAACAAACCAATGGTGGTGGGGGTGGGGGTAGTATTTATCTTTCATAGCTTCTTGTAACTCCTATGTAATCATTTCTACATTGTGATTCTTTCACTGCGGCTATTTCTTTGTTCCGCTAAACATTAACCTGGCGCTCTAAAATCTTCATATAAACTTTCTTCATCGATTGAATTGATCCAAAACCTCCCAAACAAAAAAAAAATTATAAATATTTTTCCCCCTAAAATTTCATTTTTTATACCATTAAAAACTCCCAAACACTATATTAATATTCTATTTGCAATGAAATGAGATATAATAACCCAAAATTAGTGGCTTTTCTAAGTTGATTTTGTCTCCAAAAGGTAATTCTTATCGATCTATGTGTTTTTGAGTGTTGTAGACTTGATTTCATGAAATCGTTCTAATTTCTATTACTCCATAGTATTATTATGCAGTTGGAATGGGTGTTAATTCTGGAATCGTTAGATTAGCTATAAGTTTTCTATATTCTTGCTCAGTTGTTAGTATTTTAGTGTGAGTTTGTGTTTCTCGTGCTTAATTTGTTCTTCCCTTGGTGTTCTAGTATATTTTAGTGTGCTTTCTCCGGAATTAACATAAAGTAATTTTTAATTTAATTACATATTGTTTAGATTTTGTTTATATTATGTTTTTGTTGTGATTGGTTTGACAACGGTGGTGATGAGGATGCTTTTAATAGTGCTTATTTTTGGTGGATTGAATTTGTTTTTGTAATTAGTCTTGTGGTGTGTCAACTTTATAGTTTGCTTAATTTCTTATCTTGAGTTTATTATTGTGCACCGGTGGTGAAAAGTGTTTTGCGGAAGGTTGTAATACAACTGGTGACGGAATAGATATGAGTGGTGATGTGAATTTTTATTTTATTACTATGTCAACGAGTTTGTCAAACAAACTGATCCACTTAATCGACTTGGGATCAATTTGTCTAGTTTATTATATAATCAATCTAATCTCCTGACATAAGTAGTGAAAAATTAATAAATATTCTTATTTCAATTAAAGAAAAAATGAAATTTAAAATTTTATTTGAGATGAGTAACTCTAAAAGAGTTAAATTAGTAGATGCATTTCAATTTGTATAGGAGAAACCAGTTCCCTTAGTAGTTGGGCTCGTTGTTTGTCAATTAATAGAAAAAGAATAGATAGATAGATAGATTATTTATTTATTAATAATCTTTTAAGTATTTCTTCATATTTATATATCCTTGTATTTATTTTTAGGTTTTAATAAGATAAATACTTATTAGGACAGATTTGCATATATTTCGTCTTTTTAAGGACTGCTTTTTCTTTTTTCAATTTGAGCACAAAAAAAAAAAAACGATTTAACTAGAGTTTGTGAAAAATCTTTTTTTTTTTAAATTAGTAAATGAAGAGTTGTATTATGTCCCGGTGATAGTTAATAATTGTAATACTGACTACGTATTCTCTCTGTTCCCTTTCAATTGACGTTTAAGATTTTTGCAAATGTACTAATAAAAATGATTTGCGATATCTTTTCCTTTTAGTATTAATATTTTGTATAGTATGAATTACCGAATTACTCTTAATATATTATTAATTACTTTATAATAAATGTATTGAAAATTATAGGGTCCTTGTAGAAAGTCATATTTTGTTCCTCCTAAAAAATTGGGATTGACAGTATATACCATAAGAGTGAAAATCTCTAAAAGTATCAATTAACAATACGAAATAGCGAAGAATGTCATCTTTATATTAATTTTAGGATTACTAAACAATATCAACTTAATTTTATTAAAATTAATTAATTTTCATTATAGCTAAATATAACGAAAAATAAATTAAACAAACAAACAAAAAAAAGTAAATGGGAATAGCATTTTTCTATTTTTAATATTTTTCATTATTATATTTATAATCATATAAAACTATAATCTTATCTAGCAACAATCATATAAAACTATAATCTTAACTAGCAACAAAGACCCGATAACACGAGTAAAAATTGTGATTACTCATTTGATTTGAATTTTATTAATTAAGATATTATTCAATAGATTAAATCATAATTACTTAATTGTGTTAGTTTTGATCATTAATTAATTATGTTATATGTAATTATTAAGTCATAATATTTAATGATTGTGATTGCATAATTAAGTGTATATGATTTTAATTTAGGTTAGTATTAAATGCATTTTGGTAAAAGATAATATTAGAATGTAGCTGGAAATACAATGTTGATTTGATTCAAATTAAATAGTTTCATAAAAGCTAATTTCATTATGTTAATTGATTAAATTATAGTGAGATAATTAAATTTGGCGAGTTACCCAAATAATATACCAAGTCAATTTTTCCAAAAACATATGCTACATACGGTATACTAATCTATTAATCTATCTATATTATTAAAAATGTAGATTTTCTAAAAATTAGGATAAATTTACGTCACACATTTTTTCAAATAATAATTAAAAAAAACCAATCCCAAAAGAAAATGGCTCCATATTTACTACTGCACTAAAACTATAATCGAAATAGAATTGTATACAAATATGCGTGTCTCAATTAGAGTAGTATATGTATTATTAAGAATTTAAGCCCTATAACAATTACGGTTGAATTTGCGTCACAATTATAAAAATAAAAAATAAAAAACTGTTGTCACAAAACATTTATGAACTCCTCATGAGCACATAATTTTGACAAAAAATTTCGTAGCAATAGAAGGTTTTATTTCTTTTAGAACAAAAATCATATCTAACAATTCATTTTACATACAAATATTATTATTGGAATAAATTATATAATGTGTATAATATATAAATGTATTATTGAGACACAATCGATTATATAATTTTGATATATATTAAGAGAACTCGAACTACTCATAAATAAAATCGAGTGAGTATTGTTGTGTTCAGATTGTGTTCGTTTAAGTTTTATCGAATTTTAAATTGAGTATCAAATTTGACTTATTTTCGTATTGAACACGAATCGACTTGATTAACTTTTAAATCGATCTCAACCGACTTTGTTTGGTTCGATTTATACCCTAATCTCAAGATCGGGAATTGAGTTTGGATTAAACAAATAAAAAAGAAAGAAAACGAAATTGGAGGGAAGAGTTTGCAAATTAGGTGCAAGTTGAAGCAAATATTTTGCATGTTAGTCCTATATAAACCCAACTCTGTAGAACCGAACCATAAAGGGCAAGGGGGAGAAGAGCTGCAGACATAATGAAGACGGGTGTGAACAGTGGTGATTCTCAGGGAAGTTGGGTGGTTAAGAAAAAAGTGAGAGAGCGGTATTTATCCATCCTTTTCTTATGAAGCGAAGCTGCAAAAAATCGTCATCATCAACGGAGCTGAAGAAGAGGAAAAAAGCTGAGGGGCGGAGAGCGGCGGTTGTTCTTGCTCCTTGTCGTACAAAGAAAAGCTGCGAAAAATCATCAAGGAAAAATGCCAAGGCGAAATCAAAGGATCAAAAAGTTTCAAGGAAAAGAGCTAGGGCGAAATCGAAGGATCAAAAAGTTGTTTCTTCTGGGGAAATCATCAAGGTTGGCGATATTGTAGATATCTCAGAGCTCCTCTTCACTAACTACAGGGACTTTCTCATCACCAGCAACGGCAATAAGGTGAATGAATGATTCAACACTGGTTACAGAAGAACACTTCAAAAATCAAATATTATCTGAGTCTAAGTTTTTGAACTTTCCTTTTTTTGTTTGTGCTATTATACTTAACAAGAGGGAGTTATAAAATATTTTGAAACTTTTAAGGTGTAAAACAAATATTTTGAAAGCTCAGGATGGCCTGATCGAGCCACCCCTGGTGAACATGTAGCTTCGTTCTTGTGACAGATAATGGGGAAAAATGTAACATTGATATTTGCTAGATTTACAGGTAGAACCGATTCATTCTTTTGTTGTTGTTATTATTACTGTTGCTATTTATTTTTAAACAATGATATTAGAATGAGAAAATATTATTCAGATATTTTAGATCGATCAATTATTGAAATATTGTTCATCCATTTTTCAGAGGCTCTCGTTTGTTACTCTGTACCAACTATTTTGCATTAAAGCATTTGTTTTGAACAGCCTTTGAATGAGTATTCCTTTAATTTTGATTCTCACTCCACTTTTGTTTCCTTAGGTAAAGGATGTGGAGTTGAAAGGAAAGGTTCTTATTATTTTTGTCATGTCAATGAAGTATGGTCCCAGAAAAAGACGTATAGAGGACTTGATAGAAACATACAATCAGCTGAAGGAATTAGTTAGGAATGGTGGTTTTGAGGTAGTAACAGTTGCAGCTACTGATGATGATTTCCTTGAGAGTCCAGGATCATTTATTTCCAAACAAGGAACAAGCCAGACAGCTGAAGAGCGGTTCACAAATTTTTTTCAGGATATGCCATGGCTTGCCATACCGTACCAAGATCAACAAGCCAGAGAACATGTAGAAAGAAGATTGTGTCTCTCAGGTATGGTAGTAGTTGGTTGGTTTACTTTGCTTGACTCAAGTGGCGAGGTTTTGCAAATGGATGCCAGTTACACAATTCAGACTTATGGGCCTGAGGGTTTTCCTTTCTCTGATGAAAGGATCGAGGAAATAAGATGTCAAGATGAAGAAGCCTTAAAGGAACTCTCCTTGGTATCTTTGCTTGGCTCTGACAATCGCAATTTTCTCATTAATAATAGAGGATCCAAGGTATGTCTACTCAATAGAAAACCATATTCTAGACCCGAGCGTAAATTTGTCATTCAGAGTTTTGATTGGTTTTGATTGCGATGTGTGCATGCTATTGGTAATTGAGCCTGGAAAAATGGGTGGGCTGTGACCGGTCAGAAATTATATAGATTTGGGGTAGTTAGTTAATTAAAACAATGTAACCCATTTTTAATATTGGTTGTACCTCTTGGTGACGTTACATTAGCATGTTTAGATTAATACCCTTGTTGCTGAGTCCCATAATGGGATCACTGTTGACTTCTAAATCGGGGTGAAGCTAATGTGTAGTCTCTGTACAATACCTTTTCTTTCAGTTGGTCACTAAATTCATCGACTGTTAATCAATTTATAAAGCTCAAAAAAAAAAGTTTTCAATTAAGCAGAATTGCAGACTATACAAAAGATAGATAATAGGTTTTGGCCCAGACATGCAGGCTTTTGATACATCATTCACCTCACAATCAACACTTCATAGAGTCCTGCACTACATACATCCAATTTATTTCTCCAGGAAATTGGTTTTGCCCCTTCAATCCTTCTTGGTTCTGGAAGTGAGCTGCATCACTTGCCAAGGAATAATGTTGGACATTGAGAGTTTCCCAAATGATGTTTATCATCACCATAAAGCAGTTCACATGCACATGCATATTGAATACAAATTAAATTCCCACCATGAGGTAGAACATCATCACTTTCAACCTCGTCATACCAGATACCTCTTTCATACCTTAATGTTTCCAAGGGGCCATCATATTGCAACAGGGTTACTATTTTAGATTTCCTTGAGTGACGCTCTTTGCATTTCTGCCCTTTATATTCATGGTCACCACTCTTTGTTCCCCCTTTTACTTGTAAATAGGAAAGCCATCTAGGAACGAGGGCAAGAATGGTTGGGGTGAAAAAATGGTTATGCCTGTAATTTTGACTGCAGTATGTTAAAATTAACTCCTTTGTGGTTGAGTCCCATAATAGGATCATTGTTGGCTTTTACTGGGGTAACTGTGCATACCCTCAGATTTTCAATTGGTTACTAATTTCATAATCTCATCAGTTTATAAAGCTCAAAATAAGTTTTAATCAAGCAAAAATGCACCAGGCAAAAGATAGAAAATTGGTGTTGCGTATGTTGTGCTCTGAAGCTCAACCTGAGATCAAGAAACAGAGTAATTTTGGCAAATTTAATTGTAGCGGGAGGGAGGGAGGGAGGGTGGGTCTCCTCCTTACCTATTCCAATTATGAGGGAGGGAGGGTGGGTCTCCTCCTTACAATATTCCAATTCTCCTCTTTAGAAGAGAGGGAAGGTCTCCTCTTTACAACGTTCTCCTTTCGTGATTAAATCTTGAAAAGGTATCCTAAACGGGTTCACCATACGGGGATTTGTGTATTCAAAAATTTGTGTGCGCGTGCACGCGTATGTATACACTAAGAAGCATGAATTTGGGTTCTCCGTATGGGGATTCATTGATTCAAAAATTTTCAAAATTTGGTGATTCATTGCATATATATGTGTGTGTACGTTAAAAAAAAATGTTATATAAATTAAATTAAATGGATTCTTTAGAAACTCCTAATAATATTAATAGTCACAAATTTTAGATATGAATATAACTATTAATTATAACAAATATAGTCGGTTTACCTCCTTATTAACATAATGTATTATTGTGGTAGATATAATTAATTCTCCGTAAATAAAACTGATAAAGAAATCAATTAATCAATTAATTAATTGATAAAGCAACATCTATTTTATTGACCACTATCCATCCATAAAGAAAGCAAACACAAAATATAATTTTATCAAGACCCAAGTTTGTAACAGGCCCAACTGGTAAAGTCCAAACGGAGCTGTGAACAGGTAAGCCCAATCAGAGATCAAAAGCAGAAAGCGAGACCAGAGAGTACAAAAGTCTCGATTAAGAAAAAGAGCGGTCGAAGCCAACAAGGAGAAAAGGTAAGAGTGAAGCAGAAGACCAGGAGGCATTGAACCAAAGCTCTGATACCCGATTTGAAATCTATTGTTATTGTTCTTCATTAAGCCCTTGTCCGGCCTGGAAAAAGTAATGAACTCTAAAAGCTAGGTCTCCAGATTGAAAAAGATGTAGAAGCCGCTCTGGTGACCGATGAGAATGTAACGATGAGGGGGATACTTCCAACAAGGAAATCCCATCTCATGCCCGAACGTCATCAGTCCCAGAGCCCACCCAGAGCCCACATGGTTAGAAGGGGTAGATAGCCTGATTCCTAGATCTAGACTGACCTGTATCAGGCCTCCAAGTTAGATCGACTGGTCTTGGATATTAGTGTTTCTCTTTCTGGCCCCTCTTTTTTATTTGGTAGAAAAATTATAATTTATGTTCCTGAAGAATCACACAGCTGCAAAAATTTGCGAACTCGAGGGCACTGAATCTAATCTCATGCCCAATTTTGGTCAACAATTTTTTAGTTCTTGGTTGGCCGAATCGGATCTTAGGCCTCACTTCGGTCAACGATTCGTGGATTCTCCGTTGACCGTATCCCTTGCTCGAATCTGGCAATTTGAATTCCAGAAGAACCGCTTTGGCAGTTCGTTAAACTTAGGTTCTAGGCGAATCACTATTTCTTAGTACACCACCATGTGCCTAACCTACACCCCATTACTCAGCAAGAGCGTGACATAATGATAAAAGGAATAGAGTACCCTTATTAGTGACTAACTAATAGATTCTAAAATGATCTTTTCCTAACGAGGTGCGAACGTGTGTGGCGATGGGCCTAACATGGAAGTAGAGAAATTATTTTATTAAACTAATGTGGGTAAAATGGTTTAGCATCAATGTAACTAAAAACCAATGTAGGACAAGATGAAAACAGACGGTTGATATGAGATATTGAAAAGAAAAATATAGAAAACTAATAATCCCAACCTCCACTGTAGGGATTTTAATAGGATTTTCAGCCCCTCGCCCGTTCTCTTTTTCTGAGTTCATTGCTTTAGTTTGCTATATTTCTCTCTTAATTTGCACTGAATTTATAAGCAGACTCAAGATCCTGATGGGATTCCTGAATGTTCGATATATAAATTCTGTAAATAGTAGTATTATTATTTTGCAACTATAATATGGAGGGGTATTGTAACCCAAAATACTATACAGGGGTATTAACTAAATTCAGATGACATTTAACAAAAATGTACTGATTTTGCATATTGCACATTGAGAAGTCAACTAAGACCCTCTTATGGAACAAAGTTTGTAATTAGTTTTTGTTTATATGCATACATACGTATTTATAGAGACACCGTGTCCCTCGATTTCATAACAATACATACTAGAAGCCAATACTTTGACAAAAGATCTATTATGTGGCTGGCACTGAACTTTAAATTGAAGTTCTAGTTTGGATGTTATTAGATTCTTATTAATATAATTTTCAGTAAGCCAGTAACAAATACCCAACCAAGGCACTGATTGACTTTGATAATCATTTTGGATGTCATTGATGAAATGCAATGTAGATGAATCCATTTGCAGGTAAAAATTAGCTCTCTGGTTGATAAGGTCGTAGCTCTTTACTTCTTCGAAAACCATGGTCGTAATGGAGAGCTAACAAGGAGAATTAAGGAGGCCTATACAAAGTTGAAAAGTCTACGTAAAAAATTTGAGGTGGTTCTTGTTAACCTCCACTTCAATCTCGATGGTTGTTTTAAAATTGACAATGACGAAGAATCATTTTGGAAAAGCTTTAAAACTATGCCTTGGTTGGCATTGCCCTTCAAGGATTCCAATTGTAGGAAGCTGTGACGGATTTTTGATTATCTTGATGAATTTGGGCCTGGGCCAGCCAATCCACTTGTAATCATAGGGCCTCACGGGAGTTATGTTGAATTTTATGGAGCTGAAATCATGAAAATCTATGGGATTGATGCATACCCATATACACGAGACAAAGCACTGAAATTGAAATTAAAAGTTCAATGGAGCTCACGTTGGATTCTCTGTTCGATACAAAAGTTATCTTCAGTGGGGATAAAGAGACCGAGGTAATCTAACTAAGTGGTTGTAGTGTTTTGCTTGAAGCATGCTCCGTTAAATATGTAAATTGTGATGCTTGCAGTTTATCTACGTTTTCTGCTCTTAATCTTTTTTAACTAGAATTAGTATAAAATCTTAGATGTGAGTCGCACCGTGATCAGAATAAGCCACGTGAGCTATCCATATCTGAGGTTTAGGTACCCATCCATAATGTACTTTGTATTTATATGTCACAGTTCTGTTCTTTTATGTGCAGATCCATCTCAGTCAACTCTCCAGAAAGAGAGTCTTGGTTTTGCTTGCAAGAGATCTTAGTTGCTTCGAGTCCAGTTTGTTTCTGATGATGCTTAGACAAATGTACAAGCAGTCCAAGGGTAAAAATGATGAGTTTGAGGTAATTTATGTCGGATATAATGAAACTTCGTATAAAGACTGCATCATCCAAGAAATGCCATGGTTGGTGCATCCTCCCGATCACGACTTTCGAATGAAGATATACGCACTTCTATTTCATTTTGGTGTTCCATCTTCTGCGGCGATTGCCTTTGAACGAGACGGGAAGCTTATGGCAGGCAAAAGAACAACGCATCTTTTCCAAAAAAACTTGACAGAGATCTGAGAAAACATACTTTTATAGATTTATGTCAGGCATATCGTTGGGACTACCAGTACAAGGATGACGAGCTGGAAAAGCTTGGTCTAAATTAGTTATTCATGTAAAAGGTATTTCTATGCGTTTCCACGGGTATTCAACAGGCGGAGCGAGCAAACAGACTACCATGGATTTATGTATTCGGTATAATTGTAAGAATGTGGATGACCGGAGAAGCGTGGTTTCATCTTGTAGTTATTTATGGCATGCTTTTCTTTGTTTGCGTTGCATGAACATCGATTTCATAAAACAGATGTAATACCAGTAGGATGTTGCTGAGCTGAGAACCTTTCCTTCTTTGTTGGTAAATTTAGTTATTTATATTATGGTTATGCTTTTCCTTGCATTCAATAATTGACTATTTGAGCCTACAGACCATCATAGGATGTGTATAGTCCGCATGGGTGGCACCATCGGCGAATGAGTTCGTGGGCGACCGGCTGGAGAAGCTTGATTTTAATTTTTAAGGGTTGTTATTTATACGGATTCATTTGATCGGAAGATTTTGTTTAGTTTCACTTCAGGAATCAATTCTTTCTTAAAGTTAACTAAGCACAGAAGCTCATACACAGTACGGGTTTAAAAAAAATAAATTATCTTTTAGTATTTAATTTGATAGTTATTTTTATTTTTAATGTTTTAATATAAATTTTCTTCTATTGGTAACATTTTCAAATTCTACAAATTATTTTCATGTATTAATATTTTATTGTTTTACAATTACAATTTAAAAATAATATGAATTGATGTAATGTTCTACACAAATATTTATTTCTTAATTAAGTAATATAAAATATTTTATGTTTTCTTTGTTTTATTATTATCATTATTACAGGTAAGGTAAAATAATTAATAAGATAATTTATTTTTTTTTATCAAAAGTTATATTTTATGTATACAGTTTATGTTTCACACATGTATGTTTTGTATTATTGTATAAGAGAGTAAAGTAAAATTTTATATGTTTGTAGTTATGTTAAGTTTATTTAAGTTGATTTTATAGTTGTGTTTTAAGCACGTGTATCTTTGTTAATGTTTTATAATCATTGTGTTTTTTTAACCCGTACATATTACAGATATTTGTATTATACTAGTTTATTCTATTGTTAAAGATTTGGTAGATAACTAATTTTGTTATAATTTGATCCAATCATAAACGATCAATTATGGTAGATTAAATGATTATGCTACCATAATTACCCTCGTATATGTGTTAGTTTTGGAGATAATGTAAGCATCTATTCGACTCATGATCTAAAAGGTCATGTTTACCCATATTATACATGTCAATATTTTGCTCATATCCATCTTAAACTGTGCTTTCCATTCATTTTCTTATCACTATATTTTTCAAGAAATGCAATTGCTCTTTGGGACTGCTCATCTGTCTGTGTTACTCGTTCTTACTTGTTTACCTAAATGCTTTCGTTGCTTTTCTAAATGCTTCATGGTGACTCATACTCTCTTCAATATTCAACTTAATAATCTGACTCTCAATTTATAGTTTCCCTTCATTGCTAAGGAAACATCAATAAATACAATTGACCTTTATTCATCTCCTGGTGATTGGCATCAAATCCTAAACCTTTTGTATAGAAATTGCTAACGTGAAGACAAGCTATTTGATTTGTCTAAGTCTCCCTTAGGGTCATTGGTTGTGACCATTTTGCTATAGTTGAAGCTTTTGTAGCGCCTGCTGAATTTTCATTCTTCTATTTTAATGTTCAATTTTCTCATCCCAAAATTAATTATGGCCACAAAAATATTACCTACAAGTTTCATGATGAACTTATTATGGTGTAGCCTTAATATTGAGATTGTTCGACTCCTAATTATGGTTAGTGTTTGAAACACTAGTATTTTTGTGAGTTTTGATAATAACAAATTAATTAAATTATTTTAGGCAGCTTCTCTCCATAGGACATGCATTGCACATTATTTGGTATTATAGCTATATATATGTGTGTGTACCCGCACACACAAGACATCATCTTCATCAAAGCTTCATGCCCACCTTCAAAGTTTTTGTTCGAAGGCTTGAATTTTTGTGGCTTAATCTTATTTCAATATCCGATTGCTCACTATATTTTATGCAAGTTTTTTCTCACACGGTGATATATATTTTTATCTTGTGTCTATCTCCATAATCCAATCATCCATCTCTTTCCGTATTTAAATGTATTCTGAAAGAGCTCTCCATCAATTGGAATTTATTTTACCTTGTTATTTATTTTTATTCCAACCTTTGATCAATTCTATCAAATTGTTAAAATTAGTCAATTTTGCAGTGGTTTATTCTAATTTTATTTTTCTCTTTAGTTCAAAATTTTATTTTTAAGATTAAATTTAAAATGTTTCAACATATAAAGTAAAACTAAAAGCCAAGATAAGGAAATAATTTATGTCAGTAGAACCTAGCGCTCACATATCGAAAACTTAACGAAAGGATTTTATGAAATCGTAAAAATTAATTCATGGATCGTTCACGAAAAATATTTGAATCAATTGATGATAAAAAAATAGTTCGAGCACTAAATGATTAATTAATCA
Organism: Centella asiatica; assembly: GCA_014636745.2. Taxonomy (NCBI): domain Eukaryota; kingdom Viridiplantae; phylum Streptophyta; class Magnoliopsida; order Apiales; family Apiaceae; genus Centella; species Centella asiatica. The sequence goes on from CM025786.1 coordinate 16,377,053, forward strand.
TATTTAAACCGATGGTCTTAACTAGTAAATACTGTACTATATATTTGTCGTAACAATTAAGGTACATATCAATTTTACTAAATAGACGTTGATTTTAAGTTTTACGATTTTCTTGAATAAATTACTCTTAAATTTGCGAAATCATGCAGTATTTGTTAATATAAAGTGATGGCATTATTTCAAAAAGTACAATAAATTTGAAATTCGTTAAAATTAATTATACCCTTTAAGTAGCACCTCGATAAATTTTATATCATGTACAATTTGGACTAATTATATACTTTATAGACATTTACAAATAGATATTGATATTGAATTAAAGTTAAATTAAAATTTTAAATTTTTTTAAATACAAAATTACAAAGTAGTTATATATTTCGAAACAAGTTTGAATATATTATATTTTCATATATAGGAAATTATTTAAACTTCAAATAATTTTTCAGGAAAAAGTTGGTTATCCTATGACCATATGTAGTAAAATTGAACAAACAACATTAAATAATAATATTGTGTACCCACTGAGTTACCTTTCACCCATAAATTTCACTAGCAAGTGTAAATATTTTTACCCAGCAAGGATCAGATTTTTTTAACCATAGGTAAATTTCTCAAAGCATTGTTACTCTAAACCTGATCACTAGGTCTCAAGAAATTTCTCTTGCCATCACTAAAAAAATTTCCAGTGGTTTCATGACTCTTAAGATCCCAGATCTTAGCATCAATTAGCAAACTCGGCTTCAAATAAAAGATAATCCATCCTACCAAATGATTGATAATAAGTTTGAAATTATTAAAAAACTAGAAATAGATAGATAGTATGACCTAAGACCCACTGGTTGGGTTTAAATGACTTTTTGGTTACTGTATTAAGACCCCATTTTTATTTTGGTCACCAAAACTGAGAAGGTTATAAACCAGTTACTGTACCTTATTTCTTTTTACAATGTAGTCAAATTAACCAGCTTAATTTGGTTAAGAGAACAAGGGATATAATGTAAATTTAATTTTTCCAATAAAATTTGAGTTCTTTAGCGAGTAAAATGCAGAATCTGACAAAAATAAGAAGAACAATGTGATGATATTAATAAAGTTAATAAAAACCTAACGGATGTTGACATGATGATGTACTAATAAAAGAGAAAATAGTTGAGTGCCGCTGACGATCATAAACAAAAACAAGGTTTTGGTGGGTTTTTTATCAAATAATTATTTGTTAACTAAATAATTAATTTATCCGATGGTGCTTCACACGAGACTGATAGAGTAAAAGAGGACGGTTGAGATGAAACGTGTTTACACCAACCGGGGCAGTTGGCGTTTGGGGGGATTATGAAACCAAAAAACAAGATGTGCAAGAAGCATGAATTGAACACCGTAACTTCCCCAACACCTCACACTTATGCTATGACCGACTATCAGCTAATTAAATTATTATTATTATTATTACTACTAGTTTTAAACCTCCTGCACAGTACCGATAATTATTATTATTAATCTAATTATAATTATTTGTTTATATATATTAATTTAGTTTAATAATTTATATTATAATTATTGCAATTTAGTATGTAAGCAAATTCACTTCAATCAATGTAATTTGTAAAAAACTATTGTTAGTTAATGTATTAGTATAAATAGATAGATTGATTGATTGATATTTGTAAATTGGCCTATTTTTTATCGGCTCGATTCGTGATGGAAGAATAAATAGACTAATTATTATGGACACGATCAGTTCAATTCCTACAATTAGATAAATTAGTATTGATAAATAAAATTAAAAAATTCTATTAAACGTGTTCGCTTGTTGTGAATCAGTAAATTCTATAGGTTATAGGAAAAAAAGTTATATTAAAAAAAAATTATCTCATACTTTTTCGAAAGTCTACGATCTAAATTTTGATTTGAATTTTATTTATTTTGATTGTAAAATACTTGGGATAAAAAATATATAAAAATTCCAAGTTTACTTTTTCGTATATAAAATATTGTTAAATTCACAGAGTAATTTAAATTTTAAAATTTTACAAATTAGTACGAACAAAATAAAATATAACTCCTTTTTTCTTCATTGCAAAATATAACTCTTTTTAATAGACCGGAGAGAGTATTATTTTTTTTTGGTTAAGTTTTCTAATAATCATGGATTAACTCAAGTGCTCCTTTTGTAAACCAATAAAACAAAAAAAAACCTCAGGTGCTCCTTGATCTGTGGACCCCACATTCTCTATTTCTTTTTTGAATTTGTCCACATACACTTTGCTTTTGCACTATTTTTTTTTCGCACGCTCATCAATTAAATACAAAGTTTTTTTATTAGCCTGTAAATTTTAAATATAAACGTTTTTAATTTTTTAAAAAAAATAATTGATAACTAGTGAACTTAACGATTAGATCATGTGGATCAATTTTAGTTAGAGTGTTTTCGCGTTCATTATTATGTATTAATTTTTGATTTTTCCGATTATGTGTAGAATAATTTATAAACTATCTAAAATAACACACAACTTTTAAGTTGGGATAAGAACGAGAGTAAAATGAATTTAAGAAAGAAAGAGTGACAGCGTAGAACAAGGATGAGAGAAAATAAAACAGTTTGAAATGAAAAATATTATGAGAGAAACTATCCTCACTCATATTATATTTTTCATTTCACATTCTCTCAATTTCTCTCATTCTTTCCTTCGACGCTCTCATTGTAACTTACATTTATTTCATTCTTATTTTCATTCTCATTTTCATTTTAACGGTTAACCAAACATAACATTTAATTTTAAAAATTTGTTCAACTTAATTTTATGGTTATAAATATATAATAGACATCATAAATTAAGCTTATACGAGTAAAAGTTTAATTACATGTCTCATCAATTAATTTTCAATACAACCTTTGTTCCAAACAAAATTTTATTCAGAAAAAAAAATTTGTTCAAAAAAAAGAGTTACATTTGAATTTTTTTTTATTATTTTGCTATAAATTAAAAAAATTTCAATTACAAACTTATAAATCTCGTCATAACTTAATGATTCATAACAAATTTAATGAGTAAAACCTTGTACATTTAATTATTAGTCAAAGATATAAAATTAATAGTTGTCAAAAGTCTAAATGTTACTTTTTTTTTTTTTTTTTTTTTCCGGATGGAGTATTATTATTATCATGTGTACGTTAGAAAATATCATCATAATAAAAATTCAGAAAACAAGTGTCCTTGCACCAAATTTTCATGCCAAGTTGGAGTTAATTGATATAAAGAACTTCATGCATTTGTTGTTATAAAACTTTCTGTACATTTTTTTTACAAAGCTTGGGTTTAAAACAACTTAGTGTCAGAACCATGGCATCAATTGTTAAAGCTCCTTTTGTGTTTCCTTCTTATGTTGGCTTTAATTTGAAGGACAAACATAGTTTAGGCAGTGGTGATGGGGTGTTGATATTGTCTTCTAGCTTTAGTGGAATTCACAAAACATTTTTGGTTCATAAAGCTGAGAGAGTTCATTGTTTAAGTGATGTGGAGAAGGGGGCAAGTGTTAGGGAAGATGATAAGAAGAAAAATAATGATGATGTTGCTATGGAAAAATTGGAGGCATTGTGGGATGATGGTTATGGGACTCAAAATATGAAGGATTTCTTGGAGAGAGCCAAAGATATAATTAAGCCAGATGGTGGTCCACTCAGATGGTTTTGCCCTGTTGAATGTGGCCGCCCTTTGAAAAATTCTCCACTTCTTTTGTATTTGCCTGGTATCTACCACTTCAATATTCATTTTATAACTCAAAAATTACTTTATTTTTCTTAAATTAAGCTCCATTTGTTCCTTTTATTAGAGTTATGGTTGTGGTTATGTAAAATGAGTACTTTCAACAATTGATTACATGCTGGTGGAATTTACAGACACAATTTTTGTTAGATGATATTTTACTTTTTCTTCTTGGTTGAATGCATGCATGCAGGTATGGATGGTGTTGGATTGGGACTTGTTTCGCATCACAAAGCTCTTGGAAAGTAAGTTCTGGTACATTCTTGGATTTAAAATTTTGCATTGTTCTACGTAGAAGAAAAAATACGAAAATCTTTTCGAATTAGCTCAATATCCCAGCAGTTAATTTATCTAGTTTCTTATGCGGAGTTGCACTTCCGCTGCGTTTGGATTGCTTGAATGTAATGTAAGGAGGAATGAATTTGGTAAAGAGTAATGGTGGAAGAACTTACGAGAAAAGAAAGAGTTGTCTAATGTTGGATAGTGGAGTGAATCATTCCCATTCCTTCATTATATTTCTCCCTCATGTTCCTCGTCACTACTTCCGCCACCACTTTTCACTTAATTTCTGGTTCATTTCCTTCCATATTCTATTCATGCATTCAAAAACAGCGTTAGGGTTTTATTTTTCTAAAACTTGATGTCAAAGGAAAATTGAAATTGGAAGGATAATAAGGTGACATTGATAAATTGTTGTTTCTGTGATTATATTCCTATTTAGTTTATTCTGCTCTATCGTTGGTTCATTTTCGGGTTTCTGGGATTTCTGAAATACATATTCACTTTAGTTGTTCAATATTGGGAATTCTGATACACATATTCACTTTGCAGGGTTTTTGAAGTTCAGTGCCTTCATATTCCAGTTCATGATAGGACACCATTTGAAGGTCTTACACTTTCCAAAGCATTAAGTTGTAGATCTAAGTGAATTTTGTATATTCTAAAATAATTTGGTATAACTATGTATTAGATGCATGAAGGTACTACCATAAGGAGATAGATTCCACATACTGATTACCAATTTTTTGTATCACTATACCTGAGTGTCCAGACTGACTTTGGAGTTTCAGAATCTGTATAGGACGAATTATTTTACAGATACACTCACTTCTTTCTAAAAATAAAGTTACATTTCTCTTTTAATGTAATACTATTTGCGAATGTTATAATTTCATCTGTGATATGAATTTGTAAAAATATAAAATTATAAAAGTTTTTCATCATGTACAACACTATATTTCACTTTAAAGTAAAATTTTTACTTCAATTTTAAATTCTAAGATTTCGGTAAAACATATTTTGTATGAACTGAAATATATCTCTAATTTTGGAACGGATGGAGTATGTGAAAGTATATTTCATATGCATATATGGGTTCTGATCACTGTCCTCATCTAAAGTTGCATATGGTCGGTTCATGTTTATGTTCATTATAATTTATATATTGATTAAGCCATTCAATTATGAAGGCCTGGTGGACTTTGTTGAAAGCACTGTGAGGCTTCAGCATGCTTCTGCTCCAGATAAGCCAATTTATATGGTGGGAGATTCATTTGGAGGATGCATTGCATTAGCTGTAGCTGCCCATAATCCTGACATCGACTTGGTACTCATATTAATCAATCCAGGTCAGTTTCCAGATTATTGTTTTAATCATTTTCTTTGTACAAGTTACATGTAATTATCTTTTACTTATGGTACAGTTTCTGTTGTAATAACCAACTCTCTGCATATCTGATGCAGCGACGTCGTTTGACAGCTCACCGCTAAGGTGTTTACTCCCTATAGCTGAGTTTTTGGCAAGTGGACATGAAAACACAGTCCCTTATGCTCTTAGCTTCATATTAGGTACATAATCTGTTGCTCTGCATTTCAAACAAGATTTTATAAATGGAGTATGTTAAAATCCAAAAGAATTTCTTACATGATTTCTTTTTGAGCTAATTGACACAACAAACAATATTAACTGGTTGGATATTGTTCTAATGGCTAATGCCAACAGGAGAAAACTTATAGGAAAGAGAAAACTCACAAAGAGTGGCATGTGCTTAGTAATATTTAAATTACCTCAGCAACACCTTATATAACACCTGAAGAGAACATTAGAAATTAAGGAAATTATAAGAAAAATTAATGAAAATTACAAAAATTAACTAATAAGTATTAAAGCGAAAGTTCGACTGAATAAATTTACTTCAATCTAGGGATCCTGCCAAAATCAAAAACCTAATTAGAAGATTTAGGCAATCTTGCCTATGTTTATCTTTAATTCACCAACTTTGAATCTACAAAGCAAGTAATTGTAATTGATATGCTCACATGGAAATTCTAAACATGTAGGTCCTATATGCTGTGCATTTGATGTGTCTACAGTGTACATTACTTATAAATTATACATATACCCTTATAAGTTATACATAGAAGAGTTCAGATATGGAATTATCAAATTTCCATGAATAGTAGTTCCCTAAATAAAAAGCTTCCAAATCTGCTAGTGCAATGAACTCGGTTTAAAAATGAAAAAAATAATAATAAAAACAATATTGGAGACACTGTCATATCACTTCCTCTTGTCTGGTTCTTTCTGATGATGTGATGAACTTGAATGCTTATTTACTTGCTGATATTTCCTTTCACATCAGATTTTCTGAGTCCAGAGGTATTTATCCTTTTTAATTTGATATAATATTGACAATGCACACACTACTTGTTTAAGATTATATACATCTTGTACCTCCTACGTCCAAATACACAAGTACAAGATAGTCCTTTGGCTAATGTAAAAAGGTTTGAATATGAAATTTTCTGGAACAGGCATGATGATATACAAAATCTTTTAATAAGAAGTCATCAAACTTGTAAATCTCCATAATATCACATTCTTAGTCGATACCAGGTCAAATATTTTGGAAAAAAATGCAGCTGACATGATGATTACATCAATTTTACTCAATGCTCCCCCTATCATTGACACTTTTTTACCTTTCCTTTTTATTGTATAAAGGTTGTATTTCTTTACATACTCTTTTTATGCGGTTGATGCACATATAGTTTTAATTTTATTTTTTTTCATTCAGGTGATCCATTGAAAGTGGCAATGGTCGACATGAAAAGTGGTTCTCCTGCTGAACAGATATTTGGCCTTTTTTTTGGCAACCTCATTAATTTGCTACCAAGTGTTTACGTAAGATATGATTATTTTCACTATATATGTGCAGGATAATATAGTTTTATCTTCTACAAGGTGTAAGTGCATATAGTTCATACTTTTCTGTAATTGAATCAATGATCAAACTTATAAAGAAAATCATTTTGAGAATGCAATTGAAAGTATTACTGAGCTTTTCTAACCGAAAACTTGCACTGCAAAACTTCTCATAATGAAGATTGTGAAAGTCAAGGCTGAATTTTCTTCCATAAAGTTGGATTCATTTGTTCAAACTGAGAAAAAATGCAACAATCTCAAATCCTCATTGAAATATCTTCACTCAGGACTTGTCCTTTTTCTAAATATAAATGTAGTTTAGTTCCTTTCTATATTTTGACATAGTAATTTTTCTGTAAAGTATACAATGTCCTCAAATTTATATTTCTGGTGTTTGACAACATGAATTGATGAACGTTTCTCTTTTTCTCCATTTGTCGTTCAGAAAATCTATATAACTTCCGATTGGAACTAAGTGCATGCTTGTTATGTGTCACATTCTATGTTAGGGATTGGCTGACAATATACCTAAAGACACTTTCCTATGGAAAGTAAAACTACAAAAACGCGGTGCTGCTTATGCCAATTCTCGTATCCATGCTGTGAAAGCACAAGTACTTGTGCTTGCAAGGTTACTACCTCACCTGGTTTGTCTTTGATTTTATGTTTGTATAATTTTAGTGAATGCCTGGAAACTAGAGGCAAGAGATTCCTTCAGTGCTATCATTGGTTGATGTTTTAAAGAACAACAAAACTGTAACAGCTTGTCTGTTCAATGGATGGAAAACCATTAACAGTGGACTTTTATTATTCAGAATAGCTGTTCTTTTTTATTTATTTTTTTCAGTTTGGGGGTGGGTGGATGTGGGGGTGGGGGAGAATCATAATAGTCTTTAAATTACCAGCATTTCTTATTCTCAAGGATCACGGTGAAGTAGGTAAATATGACTGAATTACAGAGAACATTAGTCTGATATAAAACAATAGTCTCCTTGTTTTTTTTTTTATCAAATGGGAATTTTCTGTGATAAACATTGAATCTAACTGTGTAAGGTTAAACTTCTGAATCTATGAGATGGCTAATCATGTGTGATAAAAATCTGTAAACTGAAAGTTTGTTGATAAACTCTTCATATGCAAGATTCTTTCCTCTGGGTAGTTCTCTAACATAACCCTCACTTCAGATCTGCTTCTTAATAATGTTTTTGAAAAGTTCTGATAAATTACCTATTTAATACCTGAAACTCCTTGGACTGATGTTTTTTAAATCCTTACTGTGCTTGGTTTCATTTGTTAACAGAAATAGTTGCTTCACTAAACAAGTAAATGATTTCTTGCTTATTATTATTATTGGAAATTCAGCTGGTCTTCAACATTGGTTTATTCCATGACCATAATTCTTATGGTTTCAACTGCGAGCTGTTTCCATTTGTTCCATGTAATCTTTCTCCCCTACGTCACTTAATTATGGAAATTAAAATTTTCACCTTGGCCATGTATTTTCATTGCAGTGGCAAGGATAGCCTGTTTCATAGCAGATTGGAAGCGGAACGACTTTCCAGTTCAACGACCAATTGTAAATTTCGGTATTTTGAGGATAGCGAGCATAGACTTCTAATGGTACAATCACTCTCTCTCTCACTCTCTTTCTTTTGCTCTTCTTCATCTTCATTTTGGTATGGACACTGTCACTATTGCCTTTCCTACAATATTTACAATGCTGTTCCACCAAAGTAGGACCCTGGCAAACTCAACATATTTAATAGCCCAAAATATATGTCAACTTTCTTATTCAAAAGAGTCTAAACTTTGTAGGTTCAGTTCCCATATATGCATTGAGTTGGGGCATGATTTAGAAGCTGAAATCTTGCACAGATCCTCTTCCTTAAACTATATTTCAAGTGAAAAATATCACCTATGCGGGACGAGTGTACTATTATGTTATGAGTAAATGTTACTCAATTTTGATGATCCATGTTTTGCAGGAAGATGGTATCAATTTGCTGACCATCATTAAAGCTACCTCAATGTACCGACGATCAAGGAAGCTAGACCATGTCTCAGATTTTCTGCCTCTTAGCATGTCAGAATATGATAACATATGTAACGGACGCTTTGGGTAGTCTCACCACAATAATGTGAATCACTCTGTTATTTTCATTTTGGATAGTATTGAACTAAGTTACATGGACTCGGATGGAGTGTCTGGTCGGATACAGATACTTTGAAGAATCCAACACAGATACACCTTTGTCACATTTTCACACAAATTGGAGTTTTCCACGCCCACACTTTTGTCCAAATATCAAGTGTCAAGTGTCAGATACAGATACATTGAGGCAAATGAAAGAGACCATGTAGCATAGGTATTGAAGCAACTTGGTGAAACCAGCTCAATGCATTTTTGAGCTTTTAGAGTTCATTATTAAGATGATCCCCTGGCTATATCTTTAGAATCGAAGTCCCAAATAATATTTCAGACTCTTGATAACTAAGTGGCTTTTCAGAGACTGTTGGTGCTTTTAAGGAGTCTCAAATAAATAAACCTTGTTTTTGTTATCTTTCTATGTTTCCACCTTTAGAAGCAAGAGAGAGATGGTTCACAATTGGAACAGATCTTCTTGAGAAGATAAACTTAATAATGCAGAAACTAAACAATTGCAAAATTAAAATGATTTAAAATGCAAGAACTGAATGTGGTTATTATTACATAAAATGCATGCAGAATTATTCGACTTGCTACTAGTCCTGTAATGCTGTCAACAATGGATGATGGAAAGATAGTGCGAAGTCTGGCCGGAGTTCCAAATGAAGGTCCTGTTCTATTAGTGGGTAATCACATGTTGCTTGGCTCTGAAATTGGTTCAGTTGTTCAGGAGTTCTTGAGGGAGAAGAATGTTATGGTTCATGGTATGGCTCATTTGCACATGTTCACTCCAAAATTTGAAGATCCTTCCAAAAAGTTTTCTTATTTCGACTTGTTTGGCGTTTTTGGAGCAATACCTGTCACGCCAAGAAACTTTTATAAGTTGCTCTCAATGAAGTCATATGTGCTTCTTTATCCCGGTGGCTTACGAGAGGCGCTTCATCGTAAGGTACGTTTGAGAAAACCTTTCTTGCACATATACCTGACTCTTGTTTTTACCGCAATGATAACCTTGCGATTTCTGTTTCATACATATAGAGAGAGAGAGTTGCATTGTCTTCTATGACAAGAAATTTTTGTGGTTTCCATGTGGACAGGGTGAAAAGTATAAATTATTTTGGCCCGAGCAACCGGAATTTGTGAGGGTTGCAGCTAAGTTTGGAGCCACCATTGTACCTTTTGGAGCTGTTGGTGAAGATGATATAGTGGAAGTAAGTGTTTCTCTCTTGATGTTGCGATTAAATCATTTGCAAGTTCAAATTTTGCGATTGAATTCGGGGTGGACACAATATTTCTTATGCTGGTTCATATATACATATATCATCTTCTGCCTTCCTTACAAAGAAGAACGAAGAAAGGAGTAGAGAAAAACAACACCATTTAACATGTTAAAATTGTTAAAAGAAAATGTGTATCAACTTTATAAAATTCAAATCATCACATTGTGAAGATAGTAGCAAGTCTTTTTGGCAATTAATCTAAAGAATAATTCTAGTAGGGGAAGGCTCTGATTCACTAAATTGCACCATTTGAAGTACCCCATTTTTGTAATCCCTTCTACATCACAATCAAATGACTCCGTTTATTACAACTTAAATTTTAGATATTCTAGATTTTTGTTGTATAATTCATATTAGAAGAAGAATTTTTAAAATTTAAGTTAAAACAAATCAACGTGTAAAATTCTAAAAACATGGAGGAGACTGATCGCAGGCCACTTCAAATGCACTTTATGAGAATTTATCTCTTGCTTTTGTTTCATCTTCTATGGCGTATTTGGCATCATCTTCTCATCTTCTTTCCATTGTAGGGCATCTACACCATCTACATGTGTAGTTTAATCTTTACCATAAAGATTCATAGAATTTTGGTCATGTAAATAAATATGCTCAATGCTTTTAACAGTCTTGTTTTTCACTCCAATGTGCAGTTATTTCTTGATTACAACGATCTAATGCGGATTCCTTTTGTTAATGACCATATAAGAGACACAAACCGTGATGCTAAAAAATTAAGGTAAACCTGAATTCGATTGAAAATTCCTTAAATTTTTAAGTAGTTAATCAACCTAGTTGTATATATTCCAGGAAATACTTGCTAACTTGTGTATGGTACATATTTGATTGTTTTATATGATTTGCTGTTAGAACTGGAAAGGGTGGCCAAGTTTCGGAAGAAGATTTCTTTAATCCAGTGTTCTACCCCAAGATACCAGGTCGGTTTTACCTTCTCTTCGGAAAGCCATTTGAAACAAAGGGAAAAGAGGAAATGCTGAAAGAAGAAGAATACAGGAAAAGCTTTTACTTGCAGATAAAATCTGAGGTTGAACGCGCCATTGCGTATTTAATCAAGAAGCGCGAAGAAGATCCCTACAGAGGTATTCTGCAAAGGACATTATATCGTGCATTTTCAGCTCCTACAGATCATGTTCCATCATTTGAACCTTGATGCGAAGCTTTAAGCTCTAACCTTTGTTCTTCAAAGTCATGTATAAGGTTATCTACATATAGCATTATTGAATTTTTCACATATATATATACATTATATATATATATATATATATATATATATATATAAAGCAATGGCTGGATTTCTTGCTGTGTATTTTCTTTTCTGCATTTAGAAAAGGTCCCTTTTGGGATTTAACTATCGGTAGTGTTCTGAGGCACTAACTTGTGAATAGATATTAGAAAAAGGGTTTTCAACCTTCTTAGAAATGTACCAACCCGAGTGTTGCATACGAAATTACAATATTCTCATTTGCAAAGTCTTACCAGTCACTAATTCATATCAACCTTCATTATATTAACCACAATATCAAACAACGGAAAAATTTGATTATGAGCAATTCAACATTTTCTTTTTCTAACCTATATTAATGCATTGAAGTATAGGAGCGCTTGCCAAACTCAATTTTCGTTCATAGAGTCGGAGTTCATCCGAGTTGAGGTAAACATGACAAGCGTTTAAGATGGATATGTTATAAGATGTTTAATTAATCGTACACTGCTAGAATATCCATTTCCCTTGCTGCGAATTGTATACACTAAAAAGGTGCAAAAATAGTCCGTATAAATCACTTTTATAGGAGCCTAGGAGGTGGAGTGATTGCAGATGATCTGAATCATAAAAATATAAAAAACATCATCCCTCTAATAGAGAGAGTGAGCAATGGGGCTTTCTCAACCATGAAAACAACATCAATTAGAGAGTGCTCTCCATAAAGTTGATTACTCATCTTTCTCATGTTTCTCTTCTGCACCTTTCAAGAAGCGCAGAAACCAGTATGCAGATGATTTTGGATGCCGAGAAAGGTCATTCTTGTAGTCCACGTAAACCAGACCAAACCGCTTGGTGTAACCTTGCTGCCACTCGTAGTTGTCCAACAACGACCAAGCAAAGTAACCTCTCACATCAACGCCATCCCTGTCAAAGAAGTCATTTAACTCAAATGCTTACTGATCGAATTTGTGATCAACATATAATATTACATATACTATATATTGAGGGCAAGTAAAACCAGACAGAGGTAGTAATTCATAATGAAAGATTACATCTACTTGTATAGGCGAAAGAGAAAACCTACTCTGTGGAATCTAAGTAGTAGGTAATTTGATTAATTAAGAAAACAGAATCCTAGTATTGATGTACTACTATAAATAATTGTAATAACAATAATCTAGAACAATCCAATATATTATTACTATCATATAATTAAGACAAAGATATATTCCTAAACAGTTGCACAAAATACCTATTCTTTCTTTCCTACTACTTAATTATATGGTGGTTCCTTTGCTACACAAATATTAACACATGAGATTGTATTGCAGACTATAATTGGTTGAACTGCTGGAAATCCGTAGATCAAAATCACAATTCTTATTAAGTAATTAAGTAGTAGTATTAGATTTTTTGTCAAAGTTAATTTGCTTAGTCGATCTCAATTCCTTAATTATTTACTCATCAATAGTTACCTTTCTAATAAGTTTATTGAAAAAAGTTTTCAATATTGTTTTAGTTGCAAATCATCTTCTTTCCACCTTTATACCTAATTTGCATAGTTTAATAGGCAGCGTTTTAAACTTTAAAGGAAAACAATATTCTGCTGGTTCATTTTGTGCCTGCCCATGTCCTTAATGTGTTTGCAATGTTTTATCCCATTACTGAGATTTCCAATTAGTTAGATATAGTAACCACCAAGTCTAAGATAACTAATTAGTCTCTGATGCAATTAATGAAGCTTAAAGAAAGCAAAAATCAGCAAGGGTGCATGTGCACTTACATAAAAGACTTAGTTTACACTGGCTTGTGATCTAACGACTGGAAGACACAAAGAATATGCTGAAAACACATCTCAACGCATCTCAGCCAAAGACAGAGATCTATGGTCCTTGCCGACTATCTATTATGATTATGATGACCAACCGATACATGACAATCAGAGGAAATGAATACGCAACATGAAGGGCATACATTTCACAAATCTTACATAATGATGTTAACTTACTTAATGGCCTGAGCAACAGCTGCGAGGTACCGCTTGAAGTACTGCACTCTTAATTTGTCATCCAGCATCTCATTGAGAGGAAGCAAACCATCTTCTTCATCATCCATACCTGTATTGCATTACAGAGGCGTTTAGACTGGAGTAAAGAATGTATGATATAACAAAAATCAATATGAGCATTCATCTTCACTAAATGAGTCAGTTAATGCACACCATTTTCAGTAACATATATTGCTGGATTCTTGTATCTTTCTGCTATGTAGTTGAGAACTTTCCGAATACCCCAAGGAACTACATAAAGCCACGATGATGCAGCCTGCAATACATAAACCATCAAAGAAAAACTTAAATCAATACAAACAATACATACACTGCAGACACTTGAAAGCGTATTGTACTAAAACGAAGAGCAGATAACAATTACCTTCTCACCAATTAACTCCCCTCCTTCCCATTCAGCTGTGATTGGAAAAAGGCCGGCACTGATTAGTGGAATACCAGAGTAGCAAAACTGTAACAGCTAATAATAAGACAGTAATCTTACTCACCAATCCTCTCGACCCCTTGTATTCTGTAGAAATCATTTTTCCCATCATTCCTTGTTGCATTGGTAACAAACCTCGACGTATAATGATTAAGGCCAATAAAGTCTACTGAATTCCTGAGCAGCTCTTTATCTTTCGGTGAGAATATGGGAAGGCACTCTCCAAGATTCTCGCGCATGGATTTAGGATAATCTCCATAATATATTGGATCCAAGTACCTGTACCGTTACTAGTTACTAGAACTTGTAATTGACAAGTAATGTAAATAAACAAGAAGTTCTGAATAACTATAAAAGGACTAATGTTATAGATCCAGGTCATTTCTTGCAATATCATATGATAAACTTGACATACAACTCATCATATACTTAACTTTATTACTTTGGTGTTATCATGTATCGGCGCTTTGGTGTCACTAACAATATAGAGTTAGGAATGAGAAGAAGAAAACATCAACAGAAATGACCACTTTTAAAACTACAGAAGTGGCAGCCTCTCTACCCATATTGCCTTGCTATATTGTTGTCACAATGTCTTCTCCTTGTTTCCAGTTTTACACTCTTGCAAATTGGATGAGGTGCTGCAGCTTCATCTACTACATGAACAATGTTTTTATTTGTCGATAGGGTTTTACAGTTGACAAATGCATCTTTGTCTTTCCTCATATGAATCTAGACATTACTAACATTAAATTCCGCCGACCCCAACTACTTTGGGTTAAAGGTGTTGTTAATGTATATGACATTAATTTTCATACAATCAGAAATGCCAGCAATTTGATACATTCAGCACACTTATGGCTCATTTTTGGTCGCTTAGTACATATCTAAAGGTTTTAAAAATTAAAAAGTACATTTTAGAATTTAGATTAAAGTGTTGAAAAAAGAAAAGGTGGTATTCTTGGTTTTTATGTCTAGAAATCTATAACTATTGTTTATCTCGCAACATCTTTACCAAAATATCCGAACACTTCTAGTGTTTACCAAGAAATACATTTACAAGATCAATACAAAACACATTCGATGTATGGAAAAAGCATAGTTCCTAAAGGAGAGATCTAGTTATTAGTTTAATTCTGAAAGCACCACAGTATAGGTAGCATTTCACATACTCATCCCTGTTCCACGTACCCAAACAAACTGCCTTTATGGATTGTGGCTTGTGGGCCAGTGGCAACTCCAAATATATATAAATAAATACATAGATAAACATATACATACACACACACATATATATGTATGTATGTAGTCTTTATAGTGATAGAAGCATACATTTAAATTTTTACAAGAGAATTGTTCTATCTAAAACCAAGGATGATACAATTTAATTTAATTACTGATAGCTAATGCACTACATGATACGTCCCATTAGACATCCGATTCTTCAAAGTTCAAGCTTATGTGGAAAGATTTTCACACTTGATATTTTTTAATAAAAAGAATTTTTTAATCAAATTAAATAGGCATAAATTCCTAATAATCATCAAACAAGCTTCTAAGTATTCTACCTTATAATCAAGACCATCATAAATGGAATAATTCGTTATCTAATAAGAGAAAAGCTATAGTAGAAGAAAGACGAATAACCATCCAAGCTGAAAATCAAGACGTCTTGCTGCAGCATTTTTATCTTCTTCATTATCAGTTAATGCCTCGGCCCATTCACAATCCACCACCAAGCCTATTTCTCCACCTTGCTTGTCCTATTGGGAATCAAGACCACAGACATCAACACAGCGATAGACATGTGTAGCTTCAAATTCAGCTATGGTGATAGCAATAGTTAATGTAGACACATTGATACTGTTAATTATGTTTTGTTAAAATTATTTAAGTTCTGTGAAATTAGCATATTAGCACTCTCCAGTGATGGAACAGGCAACGACAGATATTTGTAGGTGTTTAAACAGAAGGAGAATAGAAAGGATATATGCAAAAGTGGAAGTAGAGGTGACTGCAGATATAAGGTAATTAATGTTTAATTTGTCTGACAACCCAGCAGACAGCAGCATTTTGCACATTCTGAATTTATTGACCAATTCAAGGCTTTTCTTTGATGGATGAGACACTTACTATAAAATGTGAAATACGCTGAATGACCTATGCAGGCCAATATTGAAAAACAGAAAAACAGGGGGAAAAACATAAAAACTTAACAGCTTGTCATATGTTTCATAAAGTTAGCAACACGATTAAGAGAGAGAGATCATCAGATATAATCTTGTAAAAACCTATCAAGTTACAATTCAACATGGCTGCAAAAACCATAGAGAAAGTTCAGCTGAATAACATAATCCTTGTCAGAAAACTATTTGTAAGGATGGCTCAAATACATAATTTTGAGAGAACTATGATAAAGCTGCTCAGTTCCCCAAGAACTAGAGAAAGGAATGGAAGTCCAATAAAGCAAAATATTATACCAATCTCAGATTGTGGAGACAGTGGTTCATCAAGTTGGAAAATTTTAAAATAGCATACCTTGAATTTCTCTCTGTATACAGAAACAGCTTCTGCATGGGCCAAAAGCTGATGATGAGCAACTAAATATGGTTCTGTCAGTGGATTGTCACGTCTTCCAGGAGCATATATGCCAGTACTGTACCCATTAACAGAAGTCTGAAGTGGCTCATTGAAGGTAATCCACTTCTTAATCCTGTCTCCAAAACTAGCAAAGCACGTTTCTGCATATATGGCGAAATATTTTCTGTATGTACACCAAAAGAAAAGGCCATATTGATCATTACATGCTACCATTCTAGTAGGTGTCATATCTAAGTACGAGGTGTGACAGTCTAAAATATGCGGAAACATAGGACAAGAAATGAATTTAGTGGTCATCGTCACCACCACATGGGATCCAATAGCTTGCTTCAACTGCTACTACTTTCAAGGCCCTCAGACAACAAGTACAATAGCTTTAAAGTTTAAACATATAGTGAACTTTTTGAAGTAGGTGGTGAGTACTTCAATTCTTATGGATACTTTGGAGTCTTAAATAATAAGATCTATGATTTGAGGTAGAGAATAATTCTTCAAAATAAAACAGCTTTAACTAGAAAATCAACCATTTCCTCCCTCAATCTCTACATATATACTTTTTTGGAGAATATAGATAAATTCCATTATACTGCAATAAATTACTGCATCATTAATCATTCTGTGACAATTATCGAGGCATGTAACTTAATGTCCAGCCGTCCAGGATTAAAAAATATATATATAATGCCACTAAATATGGAAGACAAATCAAGGTAGTCCTACAGCCCATGAGACCTCAGCTATATGGCTATAAGCATTATTCGTTAAATCATTCTTTCAAGGAAGAAAAAAAGGCAAAAAGCTATAATAACTAAAAGTGTACCAATAAGCTTACAAAGGAGAAACGAAATTAGAATGAGTGAACCTTATATTTATTGTTCTATAAGCATTATTCGTTAAATCATTCTTTCAAGGAAGAAAAAAAGGCAAAAAGCTATAATAACTAAAAGTGTACCAATAAGCTTACAAAGGAGAAACGAAATTAGAATGAGTGAACCTTATATTTATTGTGATGTAAATAATTTCTCGGAAACATGCTAGGCCATCTTCAACACTTAACGTCATCTTTAACCCAAACTAGTTAGGGTCTGTGGCCGATGAACCCATAAAATATAAGTATTGGATGTGTAATAATTTATACCAAAAGAATTACCGTTACATTATAAATGTCTTCAGGGAAGTTGAGCAATACAAATTTGAAGCATCTCCACATTCTCTTCTTTTGGTAATATCAAGTTTGAGGTGATTTACCTGCCATGAAAATTTATAAATGGGATTTTCACAAGGTTGTTCATATGGATAGTACAGTTTATTTTCCTTAAGCGGTTACTTTGTGACCTTATCTACATTCTTTCTATTAGTGTGGTACTGTGGTCTTCAACTATATTTTAGAAGTTCATGATATTCTCCGTCTCTTCTCCACACCGCACCGCACCCCCTTGCCCCTTATCCAAACCTCCCCCCAAAAAAGGAAAACAATACATTTATAGTTCCAGATTAGAGAATTTGCGGGAAGCCTGAGACCACTAAATCACCCAATATAAATACTTAAAAACTCATATGGTAGGAGGCTGCATCTCTTAGCTGATGGGAATCAGGTTTGTTAATACTGAGAAATCTGTCATGTATATAAGGAAGAAATATATATGGCTCTCGTGCAATGTGTAAAGCTTTAATGAGACCTCCGTCACCTTTGCAAAATCCACTCATGACATGGACTGCAATGAAAATGCTCTGCTACGGTACATATAGAACCCAAGGTTTTTCTCTATGCCTATGTTCACCATGTCAAAACTGTGGAAAACTGTGGCATACCCCAGATATTGCATAGACCACCTTAAGCAAGTGTAAATCCATGGGAGCTCATAAAGCTAGAGAGGCACTGTGATGCCCCACAGGCCATGTTAAATACTATCAGTTATGCTTCATGTTCAGTGGTTCAACATTTAAGTCAAGCAGCCAAACTCTAGAAATCCAGGTTAGCTTGATATGCAACCAAAACATGTAACAACATTTCTTCATTACAGCTTCATGCCAAAAACAAAACAAGCATCAGTAATTATAGGTTTCTTGACTTATTATCCAGATTCCAGAATAATGGAATTCAAAGGATAGGGTCATATGTTCATGGTCTACAAATAAAGTTGCCACAGCTTTAACTTTGAAGGCGAAGAACGAAAATTAAGTTGTCTAGAGATTTAACTTGAACGGCAAAGAACAAATTTTTTCACCATGCAAAGCTTGAGGTATACTATATGAAATACAAAGCAACTATATAAAAAGGAGATAGAAGTAGAATTTCCCTTGTCTAATAGTCTAGACTTATCGTAGAAGATCAAACTTACACAATTGACTCATTTAACCACCCTCCCATTGACTCATGAAGATGCAGAGGAAGATCCCAATGGTATAAAGTTATGCAAGGTTCAATACCTGCAGTAACACTTTTGCTGGTTAATAGTCACAGAGTGAGACGTGATTAAGAACTTATGATTTCATACCCTTGTCAAGAAGAGCATTGATGACATTATTGTAGTACGCAATCCCTTCTGCATTGACTTTGGTTCCTAAACCATCTGCAAACAGAATACAAAAAATTGTGTAAGAAGATCCTATCTAAAATAGAATATATCCATTAGTCAAGAAGGTGCCTATCTTATAGCAATAAAATATATTAATTAGTCATTACTTTCAACAGAAACAAGGAGATAGTATGCAAATAAAAATATGTAGACATTTAGATTGAGACACATTGCACAGGCATATGGGATTATAAGGCATTAGTTGCGTTGATTTACAAAAATAAATATTCTGATTTAATCATATATAATTGTATTGAATATAATCAAAACCTCGTAGAAATTAATAATATGAAGATGATGTACTAGTTTTAATTGAAATTTGAGTTTACAGTTTATTAACTATATATACTATGTTTGAGAGAAGATTGGTCCATGACAGATCCCTTTTCATGCCGTAGTGGCACCATAGATCAAGAGAGAGTCTACCGAATGTCAGATGAAGCTATTCACATAACTCAAAACTAAACTAAAAGTGTCAGATGAAGCTATTCACATAACTCAAAACTAAACTAAAAGTCACATGATGTTTAATAATGAGCTTCCAAAGAAGGAAGAAAGAATAGTGTTTTATGTTAGTGCAATATTAGCACAAGTGTTTGTAGAAGGGGGGTTGAATACAAACACCTGAAACTTTTCACACTTAAAAACTTTATACGGCTTATTGAAAACAGTCGAACAACCAGAAAAACTATATGGAATGAACACACAGATTCAAGTTAAAATAGTTATATTATAACTCGAGGTTTTTTCTGGAAATCTGTATAGTCACAAATGTGATTTACAGCTACAAATTCTGTGAATAAAGTTCACAGCTTCTCACACTCACTAGCTTCTAATATTCTTTGAAATATCTCTCTCAAGATCTATTGCAAAGCTTCTCTCTAGTGTTTTGTGCTCCAGTGCTTGTTTGATCTGTTGGATGGATTCAATCAATCGTTATTTGTGTAATGAGAGCTCCGTTGCTTATATATCAATCAGTGGGTTGAAATCACATTCTTGAGACGTGCTTCTCTTCTCAACTTAGCCGCAAGTATGTCACATCTAAACTTTATGTGTCAGACTGCTACAAACTTTATTGCTGCTTTTCTTCCCCTGATCTGTGTGCATTTAATGCGTGAGAGTTCTCATTGGACCATTAACAAACTTCAAGAAATATCTTTCCAGTTAATATTTCTTGCTTCTGTAACACGTTACGTTGATTTCCGTGTAAGAACTGATGACGGATGTATGCTGTCACAACGATCCACTGACTGCTAGCCCTGACGGACTTTGATCAGTGCTTCTGGATCCCCTGATGGTTATTGACTGGATCAGGGTTTCGTCCTTCACTTGAGTTATACTCAGTGCTTCTTGACCCTGATGGTTATAGCTGACGGCATACACTGATGGCTTCCACTGATGTCATGTTGGTCATTCTCCCTGACAGGTTACCCTGATGGGTTTGCCTGACACTGATATGTCCCGAAGTGTTTCACTGACGGATTGGTCTGCCCTCGTCATACCCTGACGGGTTCCCCTGATGGTACTTAATCAACGTAACTTTGATTTTAGAACTTCTGATGTGCGGAATACTTCGTTTGCTTACAAGTAGCATCAGACATTCTCCTTCATTTTGTCAAGTCCTTTGAATGTTCCTGTTTTCTGACTTGTCTTGTGAAGTTATTAACTATCCACTGATGAATAAACTTATCATCAGTGGATGCAAAACTTGTGCTGATCTTAAGGTTTATAAAATACCTCAAGTATTTACAGTTGCACAATTTATTACATAATCATCATCATCATCATTTATCTCTAACAATCTCCCCCTATTTATGTTTATCAATTTGATAACCATAAATCCCTAGATGCACTGATGATGATGTCAAAACCAATACTAAATACAATTTAAGAAAGAATAATGAATGAACTAATAATAGAATTTCTGTACAAGTATTTTCCTATAACTATTACAAAAAAAATGTAGTATAGACTTTAGGATTTCCTATTCCTTTTTGCTGAGACAAAGGGCAATGGTCGATTAGACTCAATTGGTTGAGTGTCACTCCCAAGGCCTTGTCTCCTTTGATCAGGATTTTGCTCAGGAATCCTTAGTCTTGTGTCTTCCCTGCCTGTCCCCAGTTGCTCCAGCTCCTTTTGTAGAAATCTTCTAAAGTTGACAATGTTGACGTTGTTGCTTGATTTCAAGGCTTCAAGGACACTTTTTATTTCTGAAATGTTGGCTGCAGCAAGTTGTGACCAATAGAAGGTAATGATCTCCCCCTTTTGATTTTTGAACTGTACACCCATGGGGCTTGTGATCATTTTTGGATATTCTGTGAATCCTTTCACTGATGGCACATGTCTTGCTGCAGTGTTCCTATCATCAGCCTTGGTTTCTTCAATCTCCTTCAGCACTTTCTGAGTCAGCAGGAATCTGAACTGGATGACATGTTCACTTTTATGATAAGCTATTTGATGTAGAACATTCATCGCTTCCTCCAGGTCGAGACCATCAATGTCATTCGTCTTGATGCTTTTCTCCTGCCCATCAGTGTTTTTGTAGAACAATCTCAGTGGACTTGGCAAAGCTGTGGGCAGACTCCTTTCGTCATTGATGTCTCTCCTCAGCCTATCAATCAACCCCCTTAAGTCTCTGTTAGCCCGGGATGATTTAGTAATCACATTCAGGCACATTCCTAGCTGTTCAGCATCCATTCTCCTAAACCAATCTGGTGTAACATTGAAATGGCTCCCACTTTTGTCTTCAATAGTAATGAGCTGGTCCTTTCTGTTGTTGAACCTGACATCTATGCTTTTTATGGAGAACATAAATGTCAGGTTTTTAATCCTTTCTGTTCGTAGGAATTCAGCTAGTATCGGTGGTCCATATTTTGTGATTATAGGAGAAGGTGCTTGACTTGTTGCTACAGACGACTTTGGTTTGGTGACATCAGGGTCTTCTTGTTTGTCCTGCTTTTTATCCCCTAATGCACCTTTAGGGATTTGATTCTTTTTAGGCTGAGGTTTCCTGGAGGTCCTGGGCCTAGGGTCTTCTTGTTTGTCCTGCTTTTTATCCCCTGATGCACCTTTAGGGATTTGATTCTTTTTAGGCTGAGGTTTCCTGGAGGTCCTGGGCCTGACACTCTTTTTCTTCTTTTCTGCTTCCTCCTGTTCCTTTGCCATTTCCCTCTCTTCCTCTTCTTGTAGTTGTTGTGCAAAGAGTGCATCAGCTTCCACGAGCTTTTTGTCCTGGGGATAGACCAGCTCCACTTTCCCATCAATTACAGCTTCAACAGGTTGTGGAAAGTGGGCTGTCTTCATGGCATCTCCAAGCAGCTTAGGCCCTGATTGAGTGTGTGATTTCTTCTTTGGATCCTCAATCAGAATACCCTTGCCTTTGTCCTTGGTTTGTGGAGCAGGAACAGGAGTAGTCACATCCCCTGATGGTTTGCTTGACTGTCCAGCAACATCCCCTGACGCATGCTGGGTTGATTTCTCCCCCTTTTTGGCAGCATCATCAGTAGGAGTTGGATGTAGGGAGGTGACTTGAAGAATTTGTTGCAGAGTGCCAGCCATGGATTGTTGCAGAGTTGTCATGCTGGTCAATTGTGAAGTGAGATCAGCAAGCTTGCGGTCAACAATGTCAGCCTGCTTCTTCATTCGGAGTAAAGTTTGGCTGGTGACTAGGGAATCCACAACTGTCTGTACATTTTGAAACTTTGAAGAAAAATGTATATACAAATTTTTGTTTTCTATGTCTATGGACTGACCAATCATGATCTGTGATTTTAACACCTTGATCAAGATTGGATCAGTGGTTCTTGCTAACTCCTGCTTTAATAACTGTACAGTATGCGCCATCTGATTCTGCTGAAAATACAAATCAACTCCGATGAACTGGGAAAAATCATCTTGTGGAGCATCATCTTCATCACTTTCAGAAGTGGAAGTAATATTTACAGTATTACTATTTTCTCTCTTTTCTTTATTTACAAGGATCTCATCCTTATCTCTCTCATCCTCTCCTTTTTCTGTACCTTATAATGTAGCACTCATATCCTCTCCTTTTTCATTGCCTACTAAGGCAGTACTCTCTTCCTTTCCTTTTGCCAAAGTCCTCTCAGGGGTTTGAATTTGCCTCTCTGCACTAAGTATTTTCTCATTCTCACTCAAAATTGTCCTAGAGGGGCTCCTATGGGCTTGGAAATCATCAACTGTGACCAGTTTAAGTGAAGTATTTACAGTTTCTGATTCAACAGTTGTGATAGGAGAAGGATTGGAAAAAGAATGTGTATGTACAATTGGAGAAGTGTATGTTTCTGTATAGGATGTATATACAATTGGGGGTACATAAAGTGTAATTGCTGTAGTATGTACATTGGTATTTATGTCCCCTGCCTGATCACTAGTGTTTGTATCAATTAAAAATGAGTCAGCCATTTGAGTGTGGTGACTTTCAAACACTGTGTCAGAGAGTGTTGGCTCCTCCACGAAATGAGAATGTGGAGAATCTGATTGTATGGCACTTAAAGTTTGTGTCATTATATCTGAAGAAATTTGAGGAACAGAGAAAGAAGGAAGTGGTGTAGATGGGAGTGTTAGCTGAATCACTGAATGAGGAGGTGATTCATCAAAAGAAGTGTGTGCCCTCACTGTGTCAGCTATCTGCAAGTGGCTCTCAGAGACCCTGATGGTAGGTTCATCAGTGTCTATGGTTACTGTATGTGCCTCACTCAACTGTGTCCCTGGTTGAGGACTATTTTCAATATCTAATCCCTTTTAAGAGGAACTAGATAGAAATATGTTTAATTCCTTATCAAAGGTTGTATCCTGTTGAGAGGATACGCCCTGGTCAGGCTGTTGGGTTTCACTCGTGGCTCCCTTCTTCTTCTTCAATCTTCTCCTATAGCCAAGCACTCTCACTCCTTGTTCCCCCTCAATTGATGTAGTAACTTCACTGATTTTTCTTTTAATCCCAACAGTCTTTTGGGAGACTGTGGGTTGGGCTATTGAGAGTGGTTGCGAAGAAATTGGTTGTTCTACTTGGGGCAGAGAGGTGGTTGTTTTCTCTGCCATAGTAGATGAAGGTGAAGAATGTACAGTGTGAGAAGTGGAAGATGTAGAATTTACTACTTGTAGCATATGCATTGGGAGAGCATATGATTCAGTTGTATATGATTTCTTCATTATTTCTGCAAATAGTTTCTTTGTTTGCTTGTATGTCTGTACAGGTATATCATTCTCAAAAGAAAGATTAGTAATTTGATCTTTAATAATCATAAACAAAAATCTAGAATAGTATACTTCAGTTTTCCTATTATTTACATTACCTAATTTATTTACAAGATCATCAAAAATAATTTTACCTATATTTATATTTACATTTTTAATCATTGCATATGCTATTTTCAAAGTTAAAGAGGTAATAACCTCAAAGTTAGAACACTTACCTGAGAACGCCTTGGTGATTGTATCAAACAGGTAAGAGATTTCCCGCTTGACATTCACCCTTTTGAGATCTTTGAACTTTAACACTGCGTTGGGAGCAGCATTATAGCCCAGTTCTCTCAAGAAATCCAGTAGGTCGGCATCACTTGGAGCATCCACCAGATCTTGAGTAGGTAACCCCAAAACAGAGTTAAGTCTGGAAGGAGTTATTTTTCCTTTCTCAGACGAAACCTTGAATGAGATATCCTTGACCACATCTGACTTGGTGGTGGAGTACATGAATTTAGCACTAGTCCACAGTTGTGACAGTGTCTCTCCCGACATTTCTTCATCGGTAAAGATGGCTTTACTATACTCAGATTTGAGCAGATAGTTCATCATAGGTTTAAAGCAATCACTTACCTCATCAATGCCCGAGAAGCCCACAAAATTTGTGGATGGGACTGTCAAGTTCCTCTGAATTTGTTGACGTGCCATGGACGCTTTGAAGATTTGAGATTTTAGGGTTTCTGTAAAGTCGAGAGAAAAAGAACTCTAGCAAATATCAGGTTTAGATTAAATGTTTGAGAGTTTCAAAAAATAGGAGAGATAACATATAAATACCCGCTTAAAGACGTTTGAAAACTTTCCCTGAAACACGCTATCAGGGTGTCAGTTCAGTTTTTGTGATGACACGTCATCAGTGAGAGAAGAATTCAATGATGAGTTGTCATCACTTAACTGGCCTGGAAACCCGATGCAAAATAAATTTAAACTTACCCTGATGATTTACTGTATGTACATACCCTGACCCTGATGCACAAGCCGGACAACCTGATCCTGACGAACGAGTTGAGTACCCTGATCCTGACAAGAGATCCGGACACCCTGACCCTGACGCACTGGTAGGAGACCCTGACCCTGATGAACAGGTAGGAGACCCTGACCCTGACGAACATACCCTGACCCTGACGAACAGGTAGGATACCCTGACCCTGACGAGAGATCCGGAGACCCTGACGCATAGGTAGGAGACCCTGACGCATAGGTAGGAGACCCTGACGCATAGGTAGGAGACCCTGACGAACAAGCAGGACACCCTGACCCTGATGCGTCCTTAAGGAAGCCCTGACCCTGATGCATCAGTCAAAAACAAAAACAAAACAACAAAAAGCAGAATGTACAAGTATATACATATTTATAATTTGAACATATATAACCACATATCAGTTTGATTTTATCAAGAACTTATGAAATGAGTTAGAGATACCAGAATTTTTAGGATTTTGACTCTGACCCTGATTCTGTTTCCACCTTTTTGATATGGTCAATAATTTGTTGAGATACTTCTGATTTAGCATGTTGAAACTTTACCCAAGTGTATCTGGTGTAGTCATCCACTATGACCATTGCAAATCTTTTCTTTGACACTGACATTATGTTGACAGGGCCAAAGAGATCCATATATAACAATTGAATTGGATCAGTGAACATAAACCTTCTTGAATAAACTCCATTTGGGGTAATCCAGTTACCAACTCTCTCTTCACTAGATCATTAATTGACTTGAAGTTCAAGTGAGAGAGCTTCTTGTGCCATAGCCTGCTTTCATCAGGGGATGCCTTACTGTAGAAACATGATTCTCCATTTACTGAATTAAAATCAGCAACATAGAGATCTCCTTTTCTTATCCCTGACAAAACCAGCTTCCCATCACTTTCATTTGAGATTAAGCACTGATCTCCCTTGAAGGAAGTAATGAATCCTTTGTCACTTAGTTGACTTATGCTTAGCAAATTATGCTTGAGCCCATCAACCAGTGCTATATTCTCAAATAAGACATTCCCATTTGCTGCTTTGCCATAACCAAGAGTTAGTCCTTTGCTGTTATCACCAAATGAAATTACTGGACCAGCCTTTTTTTTGAAATTCTGAGAGCAGGGCTTTGTTTCCTGTCATATGCCTTGAACAGCCACTATCTAGAAACCAGATTTGACTGCTTTTGCTATTTCCCTGCACACAATAAAACATTTAAATTGTTTTTGGTACCCACTTTGTTTTGGGTCCTTTTGGTTTAGTCACAGTAACAGGTAATGCAACTTTTTCTTTATTAGTAATTTTTGGTTTTGGCAAATTTAAAACTTTCTCCTTTTTAGGAGCTTCAATGTATGTTTTTGATTTATCAACAGTTATTTTACCTTTTTCCTTGGAGGAGCAGGTTTTAATAGTTGGTAAATCATTAGTATACAAAATTGTGCCAGTCAAAATTTGTGGTTTTTCTTTGCATTGAAAAGATAAATGATTACAGCTTCCACAATTCCAGCACACTTTTCTAGGGGCTACATGAATAGAAGAATAATTTTTAGATTTATTAACACCTAGCTTACCATTTCTATTCTTCCTGTTTTCCCTTGACAGACCTTTTTCCCTTGATGGGCTGCTATGGCCTGATTCACTCTTTCCCCCTGACGACTGTGTATCCACTGATGCACAGTCTAGTTTTTTCATTACTGGAGGATTGAGTGTTTTGGCAAGGATACTTTTCTTGCCTCTCCCACCACTAGTGGAAGCTTCATTCACTGGGAAGACATTCCCAGATTCTAGCTTTGCTGTTGCCTTAACAAACTTGATAGTTTGTGATGGCCTTTTTCCAGAGCTAGCTGTTATCTCAACCTCAATGGGAGGTTGCTGCACATGAGTCTCTTCATAGCCCAAACCAAATTTTGGATCAGATTTCTGATTTTTCAAACGATCCTCCAGTTTTCTGCTAGACTCATTCCATCTCTTAATGACTTCCCTTTCTTGACTAAGAAGATTTGAAGTCCATTCTTCCCTTTTAATAGCACAGTCAAGAAGATTTTTAGTCCTTGAGAGTTCTTTTTCAAGACTCTCAAGTCTGGAGTTATCTGATTCTAAAAGAGTGTTCCTGACAGATAATTGTTCATTTATTTTCTGTACTCTCTCAGTTTCAGCTACAGCACTCCTCAGGGTGTCATAGAGATCCTTTATCTCACAAGTCATTTCCTTAACAGTTTTAACACAATCATTTTTAGACATGTTAAAGGAAATTTCAAGGCTTACATGTGAGCTGCTACTGTCAGTGGATGAGGCCATCAGGGCTAGGTTGACATACTCTTCATTTTCTTCATTATCAGAGTCAGCCCAGTCCTTTCCCTCTGCAATGTATGCTTTTCCCTTCTTGTTTGCATTAAGAAGGTCAAAGTATTTCTTCTTGTAGTCCACAACAGCTTCTTTGTCTCTAGATTTACCATCTTTTGTGACCTTGCGGCACTCATTTGCAAAGTGACCTATCTCATTACATTTGTAGCACTTTATTCTTGATTTGTCAATAAAGTTTTTCGTGCTACTGGATTTCCTTGCTGAAAATCTTTTAGATCCTGATGGCTTTTGGAATTTTAGCTTGGAAAACCTTTTTGCAAGAAAGGCCATGGTTTCATCCAGCTCCTCTAACTCCTGTGGAGTATATTCTTCCTCCTTGAAGTCAGCTTCTTTATCCCCTTCAATTTCAGCATCTTCTAGTTGCTGCTTCATCAAGACACTTGGCCTTTCTTCTTGTTTGTCCTTCGTGGCAGCCATCAGGGCTACTAATTTAAGCTTTCTGGCATCCCCTGACATTTCAGATCTTTGTTGAACCTCAAGTTCATATGTCTTTAAGGTGCCATAAAGCCTATCCAAGTCTAGAAGATTCATGTCCTTGGATTCCCTGATGGTTGTTGTCTTTGGATCCCATGATATAGGAAGGGCTCTCATGAACTTTCTGTTCACATTCTTGTTAGCATATGTCTTCCCATATAATCTCAGGTCATTTACCAACCTGTTGAATCTGTCAAACATTTCAGTAAGTGTTTCACCATTTTTCATTGTGAACCACTCATACTGTTGTGTTAACAGCTGCAGTTATTGACTGGATCAGGGCTTCGTCCTTCACTTGAGTTATACTCAGTGCTTCTTGACCCTGATGGTTATAGCTGACGGCATACACTAATGGCTTTCACTGATGTCATGTTGGTCATTCTCCCTGACAGGTTACCCTGATGGGTTTGCCTGACACTGATATGTCCCGAAGTGTTTCACTGACGGATTGGTCTGCCCTCGTCATACCCTGACAGATTCCCCTGATGGGTTCTCCTGATGGGTTCCCACTGATGGGTTCCCCTGATGGTACTTAATCAACGTAACTTTGATTTTAGAACTTCTGATGTGCGGAATACTTCGTTTGCTTACAAGTAGCATCAGACATTCTCCTTCACTTTGTCAAGTCCTTTGAATGTTCCTGTTTTCTGACTTGTTTTGTGAAGTTATTAACTATCCACTAATGAATAAACTTATCATCAGTGGATGCAAAACTTGTGCTGATCTTAAGGTTTATAAAATACCACAAGTATTTACAGTTGCACAATTTATTACATAATCATCATCATCATCATTTATCTCTAACATTTTACCCATTTCATCTTCTCAAGCGATCCACAATGTCCATAGCAATGACACAGCTATAACATAGGGTAGTACACTCGATCAAAATAATTTTCAATATACTCTGTTTTATGGGAATTTAAATATTTTGGTCCAATAGTAATTCCCTTCATCTCCAAACAAGAAAGTTACTCTTGGGAACAAATGTGGATGGGTGAGCTTAATTTATATACCAAACTAGCAAAGAAAGTAAAAAATAAATAAATAAGTATTGACTACTTACACTCCTAAATTTAAAAGATGCAGCAATAATCAGTCAAAGCAACAATTCAAAGAACTAAGAATCTATGATACTAATCTCGGCACATTAATTTGTCAAATCCTACCAACTGAAAAGTATAAACTACATAATCATATCATACAAAGAACAGAATAAAGAAAACAAATAGGACAGCAAAATTGGATATAGGTGCATAGTAAGCATGATTAGGAGTATTGTCCACCCTTCAACGTCACATGAACAGGATGCACAATAACACAAAATAAAAATAAAAAAGATTTTGAGATTACGAGAAAAAATGTAGTACCAGAATATATACGAGACCATGATATGGAAAAACGATAAGCACCAAATCCCAACTTTGCAATAAGGTCAATGTCTTCCTGTGTTAGAAAATTTTAAGAGAAAAAATATATTGAATTAAATAAAATAAAATAAAAATTACACTCGATGGAGGACAACAGAAAAAATCAACCAATAGAGCATTAACCATGCTCGGAATATTCAATCAATATACAACATACATATGAAGATGCTAAAACTTACTCATAAACTGAGAACATCAAACTTGCTACATCATATGTCAAATCTTAAATTCAGTAAAATCTTGACCAAGTTAAGCAGTAACCATCAATCAGGCAGAAAAAGGTCAGTGCATGTTTACATTCAGAAACAGAGGATTTCAATGTACCTCGTATAATAAATTAAAATTTTCCCATCAATATATAATCATATATAACTGGCCCTTGAAGTACAAAATAGAATAGAAACTAAGTACCTAACAAAAAAAATTACGGAAACAAAAGGTTGAAATATGAACATCTGAACCTACCTTGTAACGGTGGTAGTGATCTACTGTGATATCTGCATTGCTCCCATCGTGTATATTACCTTCATTGGAAGTAAAGATGTACAAATAAGCTTCATAAGCAGTTAAGCGCAAAACACAGATCCATGTCTTAAAACCAGAGATACTCCATTTTAAATGGAGAGAACTTGTCTAGGTATGCAGAAAAGCAGACCTTCTATGTGGGAATAAGCGTCCCAAATACTAGGACCCCGACCACCTTCATTGGTGGCTCCTTCAACCTGCAAGAAGGGCAACATGAAAAATTTTATATTTCACAGACAAACAATCCAATTGTCAGTCTACTTCAAGAAAACTAAGAAACTTGTAATGAGCCACCTTTATTCTGATTGTCCCTAAATTGACCAAATCACACCAATAGTTCCTTTACATCATCAAGATCTACTATAAAGATGGCTAAATATTCCTACGTGCCAAAACTATACAGAAGTGGACACATTTCTCGTGTGTAAAGTTGTATGTAATCTAGATGGTATGTATATCATACTTGCAAGCAGGCCTAGTGTATTGGCATTTCCGTTATCACCACCACTTGAATAGATAGTATCTGCCAAATATTGAAATTGTTGCTTCTTTCAAACTCTATATTCCCAAATCCCAATCCCAGCATCCGAGTCATTATTATGTTACCACAACCTCATATCTGCTCTTGTATAAGTATCAGAGAGAGAGAGAGAGAGAGAGAGAGGAGGGGATGGCTGTCTGGAGTAACTTAACTCACTTGTAAGTTAAAACATAAATCGAATTTTAAGTTATTTGAAATGTACCTTATACGTAAAAGCATTTTTCTGTAATAAAAAATGGTTTATAAGTCATATAGATGAATGTGTTTGACCTTTCAAGGAAATTGCTACGGAGATCAAATGATAATTAGTTAAAAGAATGAAGGTTAAACAGGTTTATCATTTCATCAGCCAACTTATATGTAACACCTTATAAGTCTCTTCTGGTGCATAAGAAATAGTTACCTCTCCAAAACAATTTTAAGTCAGAAAAAATGGCTTATAAATTGGCCAAAGTTGGTCTAACCAACTTATAAGTTGAACATGAACAGGGTCTTAACTTAATTCATAATTAAAAGTAAGAAGTAACAGTGGGGGTGTTTGGCAATGACTTATAAGCAAGTCAAACTTGCCTATAAGTAATTTTATTAAAATTTGTGTTTGTTATGAATTTATTTTGTTTACTTATAAGTAAAAAAATAAGCAAGTAAAACTTGATTATTGTTTTCTTACTTATAAGTAAAAATAAAATAAGTAGAATTGAACAAATATAATTACATATTTGTCTCTTCTCTCTTAACTTATTTTTAACTTATAAACATTTTTTAGTAAATCTACAATATATTTTAACTTATAATTCATCATTATCCGAACAACATTTATTGCCAAACACTTTTACTTATAAGTAACTATTACTAATCATTTATTTTAACTTATAATTTTACTTATGAACAAGCAAATATTAAGTTGTTCTCAAACACCCTCGGTGGCACTACTAAGACACTAGTCACCACCAAGTTCATCGCCTTCATTTCATGATTCCACGTAAAGGGTTTTCAGATCAAAAGTAGAAGATTCTAATATCATCAAAATTGTAGATACAACTAATCAACGGGAGTAAACACAAGCTGGATTCAGAACGAAGTTGAAATCAATGATATAATAATGTGCATAATCAAATTAAGTTGAAATGCAGAAAGAATGAGGGGGCGATCTTGAGTACCTGGTAAGCAGAAGTGGCGACACCGAAGAGAAAATGCGAAGGAAAATCGGAACGAGAAATTGGTTTGTTGGAGAAGACGGCGGTGTTGAATTCTTCTTCAAGTAAAGCCTTCTTCTCCGACAGCAGCGTCGTCTCCATTCTCTCTATTTCTTCTCCTTCCAATAATAATCAAATTACTTTTGCTTCACATATATTTAGTGGAGTATATCTTGTGTTAATCTTGTTTATCACTAACTAATGACATTTATTACCCATATTAATATTATATTTTTTAATTGAGAATTAAGCATTTGAATAATAAAAAATTTTCATGAAATTGGTTATAAATGTATAATTATTGATAAGATAAAAATTTTAATCATAAATTTTAGAAAATATTCATGTGATAATGTAATCAAAAATATTTATAATCAAATCAAAATCACAAAAAAAATATATATATATATATATACACACACACACACACACAAAATTTGTCATAGCTTATCAAAGTCAATTAAATAAATTATAATATCAATTATTAATTAAATCTATCTTAATCAAAAAAATTATAATCAAATAAATAACTAGAAATTTACTCATATTGTGCAAGATTTTTAGCGCTAATTTCTACTGCATTAATAGTTTCAAATGTTCACTCACAAAGAATGAGAAATTTTAATATTTTGCTGAATTCGCTTAAATTCCATGCCAAGATACGTGTGGGCAATGACATCTTTTGTTTTTATCATTTCTACTGAAATTGACAAGTTAGGCAAATACGCGAAAGATATTCTTTTTCTTCCATCAATTCAGCATGTATAAAATAATAATTATTTTAATTTAAAATACACATGCCAAGGAATTTAATAATTATTGTATTGAAACAACAAATATTAATTAAAAATAATATTTTATTTTTCATAAAAAATATAAATAGATGAAAAGAAAATCAAAAGATTAATTCATTGGTAGAATTTTTTTGAGAGAAAAAAAAAAGATTAAACTTAACTTTAGAACAAATTTAAATAATTATCTTGAAATCTAAATATGACTAATAATACGAAGTTTCAAATATCAACTTAAAAATTTATCATTACG
The DNA here is from genome assembly GCA_014636745.2 of Centella asiatica. NCBI lineage: Eukaryota > Viridiplantae > Streptophyta > Magnoliopsida > Apiales > Apiaceae > Centella > Centella asiatica. The sequence goes on from CM025786.1 coordinate 16,410,141, forward strand.
AAGAGAGTAAAATATATGCAAAGGACCTAATTTTAAAATGACATGAACGACGACAATATCTAATAATACTATTGACCACGATTAATTATTTGAATTTCTAACAAACTTCTAAATATACAATAATATAATGGTGTATACAATTGCTACAAGAAGTTATTAACTTAGAGTAAAGAACAATTTTACAATACATTTTGAAATGTGGGTTAGAATAGAACGTAAACGGTTTGGAATTTGTTCGAACTTGATTTAAAAATTATTTGTTTTGATACGAAAACGAGACATACATAAAATTTCGTTTGAGGTTCGATAACTTAAACAAGTGTAATATCTTAACACAGCAGTACTTACTCGATTTTACTCGTAAGTAATTCGATTATATTTATATATTAAACTATTATAGCATATTGAGAAGTTTTAAAATTAATATTATTTTAATAGGTCCATTAAGTATGATATGTAGCATAAATTTTACTCTAATAGTGATATTTGTAAGTAAAACTTAATATAATATATAAAAAATATTGTAAAAAGAAAATAGAAATTAATATTAATACGATTTATTTTTTATGAAATGAATCAAATAAATGCTTACAAATAATTTGTGAGTAGTTCGAATTAGATTAGAATAAAATCTAAGTATCAAAATTTTATTCGACCAAATATTCAAGCTTGAATTCAAATATCAAAAAACTCGGATCATACTAAAATGACGTTAAGGAGGGAGGATGCATTGTGACCGAACTCGTTAATCCAAAAATGACATCAATTTTGATGAGTGAAAAAACAGTATTGTAAACATCTGAAAAAGTATTTTCCAGAACTTATTTGGAAAAAAAAAATTCCATTTCGAGCATCCTTACGACCTCGAATAATCGGGTAAAAGCTGGGTGGGAATTAGATTATGAATTTCGACGATTAAAAAAAATATTAAGAAAAACAAAGTTTATCTATATATAGTCAGATCATATCTCCTCCAGACGTTCACATCAATAGTTTAGTTTACAGTAGAATTTAAATCCTGGCAACAACACAACACAAAGCATGAGCCTCGTACGAAACTGAATAAACATCTAACCAATTTCAGTCATAGGCTGTAATATAAACCAAGTGTTTATACTCAAAACATCCTACTACATTGCAAATCATACAATCCACTAAATATTTTTCCAAAATCCCAGGGAGCTCCAAAAAAACACAAACAAATGCCAGCATAGAACTGTCATTTATTTAGATAATCTGACAAAAACATCACAAACGACAAGTATCTACAGCTTCTATTAGAAAATGAACTCCGATACAGATCCTGATACGCGAGGAACCTAAACTGTAACTTAGGAGCAGAACAAATGCTACATTTCAACGGTGCCATGTCGTGCTTTGGTATCAGTAGCTGACCTGCCTTCTGTGCTGCATTTAGAGCTGAACCTCTTTGCCAAATATCCAGCTAAATGGGGCAGTAGACTTCTGCTTGGCCCGTGCTTGTGCTCTTTCCTCCAATCTTCTGATTCTTGGAGCTAATCCGCATACAAAATCTTGTGCTTTATTACCCTCACTTGAAAGGCCTGTCAACTTCTCTATATTCCATCTTCCAACCAAAAATTCCAAAATATCAGCATAATCCTTAGCGGTGTAAACTCCAAGCCGCTGCGCAACGGAGGAGAAGTTCTCAAACAGATTATCATCCTGCCCATCATACATTAGATGAGCTGGCATTGAAATTTTCTTCCTCATCATGTCGGCAATAGCTAGAACAGTGTCACTAGGGTCGATCTCCAAAAGCTTCTCAACAATCTTGGTGTAGGCAGTCTCATGGCGCTTCTCATCTGCTGCAATGATGCCACAGACCTGTGCTAGTTTCAGATCTCCATACTCCTTAGCATGCCTAGCCGTGTTGCCATGAGAAATAAAAGTTGCCCTCTCTTGAAATGAAGTGTAGACGAAGCCAAGGTAAGGGTTGTTTTCTGTTCGAGGATCCTAAATGTTTATTTTTAAGGGAGAAAAAAAAAAGACAAAAGGTTAAACCAAATTCAAAAAACTAGGTGAGAATGAGCATTTTAGAGGACAGGTACACATCCCTAATTGTTCATAATGAAATCACCACATAAATATAAGCAAGGCAAAATATTGATGCGTAGCACAGTCTCAAGCATAATACCCATCTCTAATCTTCACCGTGAGAACTGACGCCAACTGATTTGAAATTGTTAGTTGGTTCAACGGAAAGCAACAAAGTCACCAGAAAAACCACATTCTTGAAAGCTTGTTGCTTGAATTTGATCAGCCGCAAGAAAATAAATATCAGATGTATTAATTGTTGATCTATATCAAAATCTTCTACCCCAAATATCCAATTGTCATATCGTTTGCATGACAAATTATCAATTTATGAGGTCAGAAAGAAAGTAGTTGTTAGGGACTTGTTGTCAGCATCATCAAATAAGTAATTTGTGGTTTCATTTATACTTCAAAATCAGGAATAACACCCCCACCAAAAGAAAAGGGAAGGGAAGAACATGATTGGTATTTGGATTCTAATACTAGTTTAGTTAAACGGACGTGACATATAGATGATGAGCAAGCGATCATTTGACTAAAAGGCATCAGACAACAGTCACAACATACAACTATACAAGAATCAAAATCATATAACTCCAAATGGTTTCAACTCACATAAATGTTGAATATAATTATACTGCCATTCAAATGGACTTCTTATTCTTACAGTAATAAGATGAAATTAAAGACTTATTTGTTCAGAGGTGAGAAGTCTTATTAAAAAATAAAAAATAAAATTGTAAAATAAAAAATGAGCTAGCACCAACTAAAAAAAATAAAATTGTAAAATAAAATAGAAAAAGGTCTTATTAAGGGTATGAAAACAGGCTTATTAATTAACCAATGAACCATGAAATCAATTTAAACGCAGTTGTGACAAAACAAAGAGGCCCCAAGTTTAATTCGAACTGTACTTATATACTTCAACAAATATATATATATATATATATATATATATGAATGAAACTAGAGAATCTTACCATTCCCGACCCTATTAAGTACTGGATTGTCTTCTCAATTTGCTTCATGTCCACACGTCCTGAAAGGTAAAGATACTTGTTGAGAAGGTCCCCATGCCTATTCTCCTCGGCAGTCCATGCCCTTGTCCAGATAGCCCAAGGAGTGAGGCTAGCACCTGTCTCATCTCGAACTCCATCCAGTGTGTTAAGCATGGTTTGGTAAGTTGGAAGTGCTTCTTCGGTAATCATGTCTCCAACCAAAACAACATAATATTCATCAGGAATTTCCTTAGATCTTTCCCTCAGCTCCTTGATTTGGTCCATGAATCCTTCTGAGGCAGGGTCTGGCAGAAAATCATTAGGCTGCCAACATTTCTCAACAGGCTTTAGATGCACCAAAAGGTCTTGCTCAGCCCAATTATGTAGAGATTTGAAGATCTCAACTTTTTCTGGTGGCATGGAGTGGGTTACTTGAACATGTGCCTCTCGAGGAGGAGTGAAAGGTTTTTTCACTTTCTCAGTCTCCCTACAGTAGAGAACAGTTATAAGAATCATGCAGATGGTATATATGACCCAACCAGTCATAAAAGATGAGCTATAGCCCCAAAAGTTCATAATTCCTTTCATGCTCCCAGCCAAACAAAACAAAATAAATGATGTGGAAAGATTAGATAATAAAATAAACGGAAAAAATCCAATGAAGTGACCTATCCCCATGTAAGTTGAACATTTTTCCTTATTTTTATATATACTTACAGGCACAAACAGATACGTCCGTGCGCATGGAACGGAGTACAGAGTTGTGCACCAAATTCCAATACACAGGTCGCTTGTTTTTATTTTTGATTTGTTTTAACAAAAAATTTCAATCGTACAAATGGAACAAGCATGGAGAATGAATTTTCTTCAAAATCTCTTTGCTCTGTAGATTTCTATAATAATTCTGTATAAAAGGAATTTTTTCAACAGCTCAAAATTTTCTTATAACATATGGTCAGCGAGGTGTAAATATTATATGGAAAGTTACATACTGACATATTTATTATACTCATTCCATATAAACGAAACAGAGAAAACAAAAAGACCTGTTTACCAAATTTCAGTACACAGATATGAAGCTCCCGTATTTCCCATAACTTTTATATATACATAGACGCCTGCACACCCCCACATGCTAATCACATCTAGCTGGCATCAATCACATTTCAAGAGACAAAATAATATAAGAAGTATTAACAAATTCAAAGTAACATAACATTCAAACATGAGGTGATTGGCTCAATCTAAAGAAAGCAAGGCCCTTAACATTAAGTCAATTGATTTGGAAGCAAGAATGCTAGGGGGCTAGGGGCTTAGCTAAAGAATTTATAGCACTAATAATAGTTTCACACACCCTAACAAAATTATATTGATAAATTCCTTCGCGAAGCCGCATAGGACTCATATTTAAGTTATTCTAGAACAAAAAGAGCAACAATGACCCAATCCAGTTTAGAACAATATCTAAACTGAGGATAATAGCAAAACAAGATAATCACTCCTGGTATAGAGTTCCACAAAATGCTGAAAGACGGTGGTGAGGCAGCAGTTCCTGGTTTTAGTTGCCTTGACAGGTTATACCATTATCTCAGTCAAATATATGGGTTTAGCATAAATTAAAAGGGATCAAAAAGAAATATAATTGTCTTTTTCCAGAGCTATGTAAAAATATAGCAACCATTGCTAGACGTGTTTAATAAGGTGAGATGAGCAACAATTCCTGTTTTAGATGGCTTGACGGTTATCACATGTCAACCAATCCAATAATCTGTCATAATTGATACTCCCTCCGTCCCATATTTATTGGGATGGTTTGACTTGGCACAATTATTAAGGAATGTATTTGACTTCGTAGTAAATGTCTAATTTGTCCTTGTATAATTTAAAATAATTTAGGAGGGAAAAGTTTTGAGTGATAAAGTAAAAGTTGTAATGATGACACGTGGGTTTATATGATAAAAGTAAGAGAGAAAAAAAACTATTTTCGTCTTTTTACACTTCAAACATTACTAAAAGTGATAATGTTAATATGGGACATCCCAAAAAGAAAAGTGTTACAATTTTTATGGGACAGAGGGAGTACTATGTATAATATATGACATGACAACTCACATATTTATGTCCTGCTCTTATAGTGATCTTGAATTACTAATTTAGTGTCAACTCTTATTTAATCCTGATTGCAGAGGAATTTTTATGTCTCCAGGTCGATCAGAGTTTCGGCTTTCCCAGTCTATCCACTAAAAACTAATAGAAATAAGTGAATAAGTAAATAAACCATTCACACGGTTATGCAGTGGTTATGACTTATCCCTCTTAAACACGGAGTCTTTCAGTGTATCCACATTAGTCAGTCCAGACGGTAAAGAGAATATCTAGTGCCTAGACAGGGTTGATGGAGAGTTAGACGGAGAGTTAGATTGGATTAGTTGAAGCTAGGCAGAGATTAATCAGATCTAGAACTAGACAAGAGATTAATTGAAGGCAAGCATTTTCACAACAGTGATCTGTTTTAATGCCCTATAGGACCTTACGATTTTAAGTTTTTCACCATATATTATAGCTAAATGTTCAACATTTTACAAAATAAGCTTCAATACAATAGAAAACATTAATCATTCAATAATCCCTATAAAAAATTCAAAAAATGATAATGAGGATAAACAACAAATTTGACCATGTCCAGGAGAATGGGCTAGTACAAAAGAAAAGTATAATCTAGAATGTCCAAAATATTGAACACATTATGCATCTGAGGACAGCATAATTATATACGGAGTTTGAGGTAGTATTACAAGATAGCAAGGAACTGATTTCAAAAAAGAGATCTGATAAAGGGGGAAAAGGAAATTACTGCAGCAATAAACATGTAGACGGATCGATAAGAATATGTACAACACTGTCCATCAAAAGTGTGTATACAAAAAGGGAAAACCCCTTAGATTTCATAACTTCATCATTCTCACCAACAATCATCCTATTCAAAAGGAGACTTAAAAATTATTTGACCTTGAGGAGACCAAAACAAAGAACAAAAGGGTGCAAAAAACACAAGAAAGAGAAGGACAAGCACTACTTCTATGTCAATAAGATAACATCAAAAGAGAATTACAATGCTAAAATGGTGGTTTGTAGTTAGAATGGGAATGAGAATAAAATAAATATTACACTATATGTTTGATTACTAATGCATAAAACTCGTTCCTTATTTCATCCATCCATAAAGTTAGTTATAGTTTCTTTCCTTGCCCCCATGTCCATTCTCACACTCATCATATTCTTCATTCCAATCCAAGCTCTCTCATTTTCTCCTTATCCTTCCTTTCCACCGCCATTTTTTCTTCCTTTCATCCTTTACATTCCCATTATCATACAGACAACGAATTAAATGCATTGGAGAATTAAAGAATAAAGAGACCCACATTCATCATATAACTTGACATGTTGGAAACTGAAAATGTATGAATTAATCAAAAGCCATCTATGGGAGTATCAACCGAGTAGCATTGGCAAAGACCCACCGACTTCTCGGTGGAATGGGGTTCGACTCTCATCCACTCACCTCTTGCTGCAACATATAAGTTAATTAATAGCTTCAAAACAACAAAATAGCTTCAAAACAACAAAAAGAAAAAAGAAAAAACCATGAAAATTTATCAGCCTTCAAAGTATACAGAGCTGATACACATCTACAAAACACAGCTAAAATCACAATCAGAAAATTCAGGAGAAGAACATCAACATGCATGCATCAATAAATTTACATAACCAAATGTAATTGCACTAACAATATGCAGATAAGAGAAATCCACCGAATTCTGAGATAAAATCATAAGGATTCTAAAGCTTTAATCCAATTACAATAACAAAGACCCCCAAAAAAATTCACAAAAGAAAAAATATGAAATTACTTTAAATGACCACGAACTCAACTGAATCAGCATCTATCAACACCGACCCACATCAAATATAACAACCCAAATTTCATCATGCCCGTGAGCAACAAAAAAAATGCAAAAAGGAAAATAAAGAACATTAATAACTCACATAGGAGGGACATGAAGAGTAGAGGCCATGGAAACTCTGTGAGATCTGACATGGGTCGATAAAGGGAGTCCAAATGATGAAACTTTGTGGGATTGAAAGGACAGCGGATGATTCAGTTTCAGAGCCATGGGTTTGGATTCTCGATTAAGATTTTTCCTTTTCCTTTCCCCTTTTTTATTGAAAGTTGATTTGGGTTTGAAGGAATTTGAAAGAAAAATGAAACCCAAGAGAAATGGTTGAGGTTTATAAAGAGTGGCGGAGAGAGAGAGACGGAGAGAAAGGCGGTAGATAGAGTGATTGAGTGAGCGAGTGAGTGAGTGATCGAGAGAGACTCACTCGCCACAACAATGGGACGCCGAACGCCAACTTAGAATATAAATAACGCCAATACCAGTTGTTATTATATTAAATTTCACTAATTACAAAGGTGTAATTTCTTCAACCCTAATTACAAAGGTGTAATATATTTTCACTAATTTATTTCCCGTGTTTTAAATTTTAAGAATTTCAAATTAGGGAAAGAGGAAATCGAAGGAGTTTTTTCTATGTCGGGGCATATTAAATAAATGATAAAAAAAAAATATGTGAATGAACTGTGAATATTATCAGTTAAATTAATTTTGAATTTTAATTTATTATGAGTGTTTGCTAAATAATCAAATAAAAATCAATTCTTCTTTTAAGTTTTTGATTGAAAATTACCTTAAACAAGCTAAAAAAATAACTATAAATTTAAAACAAAGGGAGCAACTCAAAACATACTACAAATTCTATTATAATCAAGCTTTATAATTTTTTTTTCCTTTTGTTTGAGACTCAAGTCACTCAAACGATCATCGAATTTTAGTGGAAAAAAAAAATAAAATATATGTAACGTAATTGAGTGGGAAAAAAAAGGGTGAACGAACATATTTATGGACCAAAAAGTTTACCAAGAGAAATATTCCATAAGTACATTTGTGAACTATGACACTAAAAGTCTAAGATAAGTTTTAGAGTTTGATCTTTAAGTATGCATATACCTTAAAAAGGGACTCTCATCTACTGAGCAAAGGGGGGGGGGGGGCCATTTCGTAAATTGGAAACATAATGATGTTATAACTCACTTTTTTTCCTTTTTTAGGCATACGTGTACAAAATCTATATGAAAACGTACTTAAAAAACGTTTTAGAAAAGCTTAAACAATATTATTCAAATCAAATCTATATTAGTAGTTGATGGTGTTATTTAAAGTCCTCCTCCATTTTGATAGAAAAGCTCAAATTCAAATCATAATGATTCAAATATCACAAATTCTCTTTATTTAAGTAAATAGTACAATATTTGGTGGCCTAAACAATTGCATTACAAGTAATACTCGTAGATCACTCATTCAATCTCCGGCATGTTTGATACGCACACCTTGTATGACTCTAGAATTTGGACAAAAGAATGTAAAGAAAATTGTCCTTAAACTTTATAGTTTAATAAAGTTTTTATATACACTGTCCAATATAAAGTTAATTACTATTTATAAAATTAAAATTACTATCTACTAAAACGGGCCATATTTCTAATAATAAATGGACGGATAGACAAAATAAAAATTAATAATTCTAAATTTTCATAGTTGTCTATGACTTAAACAATATTACTTTGTTATTCATAAGATTAGCTTAAAAAGATGTACGATTTATATTGGTAATTGGTATAAAACTGTTATGGTCATCACAAATTATGAACATTTAATTCTCCTAGTTTTTCAATTTTTCTTTCTAAAAAATCCTAACACGTGTTTAATTTTTATTTATTTTTTGTTACATAAAATATTACTGTCTAACTCACGTGTTCACCAGCACATTATTCAACTAATCTTAAATTTGTTAGTTACACCTCAACTTTTAGAATCCTAAATTATTATTATTTTTTTGAAAACGACGGAATAAATTTTCCAATATTTCTCATACCCTGTAGTGATTAATCTGAGGCATAATCCCAAATCCCTCTAGTCGCCGTTGTGGTCCGTATAACGTCGTATAATTTCTGCTAACATATATATGCTCTGTTGTTTCTTTTTTCTTATTTTTTTTTAATCTTAAAATAAATAAACTCTATTTTTAGTACATCACCATCATCAGTACTCATAATTTGACCCTACCTTTGACAATTCTGAGCATATTACTCATTTTTCATCCACTGAAAATGTCTTAGTTGAACCCAATATTTAGCATAATTCTCGGCATTTTGTATATACGGCTTATTAAATATTCAAATAATTGAACTTATATATTTGTGCGTGTGCAGTTGTTTTATCCATGTAAATTTATATTTTAAAATCTACTCATTTTTCTCCTATAAAATTATTAATGTTTTGAGTTTTGACATTTGAAAAGTAATTTCAACTGCTTAACTCAAAATATGGAACTTTTGCTCACATTTCTAAACTGGGACTAACTCTTACTTCAAATTTGATTGTCATTATATGAATCTACATATTTATTAAAAAATAATATTATTAATATCATCATTTTGCAATCAAATGTTAATGTAAAATTATTTAATTACTTTTTTTATAATAAATGCAATAGATATTAAAAAGTGAATCGGTGGATTAAATGTTTTGAAAAATTTAAAAAATACACTTTTAAATTCTCTTTGAATATTATAACTAGACAACATATTTTTTAAATTCTCTTTAAATATTATAACTAGACAACATGTTAAGTATTCCCTCCGTCTAAAAATATAACATGTTAATTAGTCATATTTGATTTTTTGGTTTGTCCAAAAATAATTGTCGGGTACAATATTTAAAGAGAATTTAAAAATGTATTTTTACCCTCGCATTTAATGTACCGATTTAGTTTTCGATCCCTATAACATTTATTGGGTAGTTTTATAACAAAATTAAATATAAAATAATAGTAATAATATTATTTTTTTAATAAGTGTGTAAATTTCTAAGACAACAATTAAATCTAGACAGAAAAAGTAATATTTAATCATAAATTTCTTTATCACCCTTTCTCACGCGCACATTATATTTATAATCGTACATTTCAAAGCATATTCATTACTCTATCTAACCTTTTCACAAAATTAAGTTCATTTCGTTACCTACTTTATTTTTAAAAGATAGTACCAATTGATTTATTTTTCTCAATCCCTGCGGGTATAATTTTATGAATTAAGAATTTACACCATCACGAGGACAAATGTCAAGAGTATCCATCAGAAAGAAACAATGGCACCACCACCATTCAATTACACTATGGTGGATTAAATGCGGGTACTAATATATTATTATTATTGTGCGATAAAATCACTAAATATTGATCACAAAATTTTTTATATTTTAAAAAAAAATTAGCTTTTTAATTTTTTTATTTTCTCGCAATTTTATTTATACACAAACAAAGAATTCTTTAATTCTAATTTTTGTCATTCTTATATCAAAGAAAGAAATGCTCATTTTATATTTTAAAAGCTACACTCATTTTTTAGTTTCATATCTTACATATATATGTACAACCTATTTGTTTTAAAATTTAAATGTAATTTTTATAATTAAAGTTTATTTTTAGAAGAAACTATTTCAAATTCTAAAAAAATAATGTGGAGTTGTTTTATTTTAGTTATCGAACAATTTAATGTCATCATTTTGTTATATAATACAATCAAGTTCTTACTTGAATATCAGTATATACAAAAAATAATTTATTCAAATAAAAATATTAATTGTGTAATAATTTTTCAAATTAGAGAAGACCTAACTAGTTATGCTAAAATGACACTCCTCAAGCTCTACTAGTTAAAAATGCATAATTCTTTAATTTTATCTCGTCTCGTTAACGTTTATATCAAATACGTTTTGCTCTCGGCCCGTTAACTGAATCATATTTTTAAATTTAATTTAAATCTCATGTCTTATTATAATTTTATAAAGTTTAAATAATAAAATTTTAGGGTCGAAATTGGATCGAATATTTCGTTGGGTGAGTCATCCTTAGTTTTAATTATATATAATTTAATTGGTAGTAGTAGACCACGTTATCAGACCTTTTAATATAATAACAATAATACTTAAAAGAGGGACTTTGGAATTAACGATCAGTCAAAACAGCGAGCTGAAACCGGCTTTGTATACTGTTTGCTGTTAATACTTTATTATGACCATTGGTTGGGTTTACATACAGAAATAATAATATAATAGTTCGAGTTGGATTTATCGGGTTATCCAACACTTTGGATGTTTAAATTGGATGTTTATGAAAAACTTTAAGAGTTTTTAACTTCCATTTCTTTAATAAATTATACAAGAGAGAATTCAAAATAAGATTTCTTTATTTCATATATTTTTAGTAATTTAAATATACAAGCAGAAGTATAAAATATGGATGATCCCTTGGATCAAACTCTTCCCAATATTATTTTTCTCGGACTTTATACAGTTAGTCACAATCATCGATCAACTCTGATTAAATTTATTTTGTAAAAAATTAGTTAAAATTATGAGTATATCAATAATTAAGATTAAGAATACGTGTGGTATCGAAAAAAAAAGTAGTAGTAGGAGAGCTTAGTCCTGACTCCTGACTTGTCGCTGATCACAGCAACTTGCTTAGGTAGGAAGGAAGTAAAGACTACCAAATATTTCAGCCTCCCAATGACGACGCAATCGTCTAACCACTAACAAAATCTACCACATTAATTTTGCAATTCATTAAATTCATTTATTTATTATTTTAATTTATTTTTTGATAACTAAAAGTTTTGGTGACCGAAGAACCTTTCGGTCTAATGTTAGAACATGACTCCCACCTTTTTGAGCCTTATTGCATTTTATTTTATTACATTTTACTTTCTTGTCGTACACTTTACTTGTAATAAAAATTTTCATTTCTCCCTCCGAATTCAAAAATATTCCCAGAAAAACTCTCGATTTACAAAATATATACATATATATATATAATTTATCTCGTTGATCCTTTTCTTTGTCGTACTATTCTTAAACAACTTTATAAATTTAATACGGATATATAATTATTATTTCCGAAAAAGCTCTCGACACGTTAAATACAAGTGTACCAATATTCATATTGTAGTCTGACAACAAATAGTTTTGTCTGATTACCACCTGCATTTCTGTACACATAGATATATAGTTTTTACGGATCCTCCTACTATTTTCGAGGAAATAAAGTTATATATACACTAAATCATTTATCTCATCCGAATTTAAAGTCTCTGATCAAGGTTGTACTTAGTATAACCAACATATTATCAATATAGATATCTATAGTGAAATATCTGCTGATATTTAAGTTAATATATGGAAAAAGATTTATATCATATTGAGTGATATATCATAAATTGTATAATCTAATTCTCACGATAAATTTTTTAAAATATAATCACTTAAAAAATTAATTTGTGGTGTATTAAAATTTCATTCATTTGTTGTCATCTTACCATTCTTCTTTACGTATCATCCTATCTTTATAAACAAGAAGCATATAGATCACAATAATTAATAAAATGGATTATTTTTGAACTCTTTGTATTCTTTAGAAATTGTGAGAGAGTGTACATTGTTCAAAAACTTAAGACCGAAACCCTAAATACACCAAGGAATTCGGGTGTCTAGTGTGTTAGTGAGAGTTAAAAAATTTGCAGATATGAAGATTAATATTTTAAGAAGAGTACAAGACTCAGGGGAAATATAAGCTGATTTTTTAGGAAAGGAAAATACATGTGGTATTCGTTCAAGATAAAACAATTGTATTGTAATTTATTTTTCTTAGTGTAAATAAGGATTGTATTTTGATTTGTTTAAATATTGTAGTATATTTATAACATGTCAAATAGACATGTTGTAAATGTTACTCCGTCTACAAATAGAAGAAGTCTATTTTTAGTAAATTGTCACTCGAATCGTGGAGGATGGTCCAAAAACTGAAATAGAGTTATATTAAGTAGATATCGGAATGTTATTTTTATTTTGATTATAACATTGCACACTCACATCAAAGATTTTCAAAGTAAAAATAAAAGTGATTTTATAATCAACTTAACACCTTTTAAAAAGATAACAAGAATAAATCTTACAACTTGTATTAAATTTTTAAACAAGAAAAACGGACATTATTAGGATAATGTATTCAATCTCTACTATATTATCCCGAACCCCTTCAATAGTTTACGTGACCTACAACTAAATATATTTTACTTTATATTAATTAAAATAATTTAATAAATCTATTTTTTTATCATATAAGTTATTTTAGATTTTATTATATAATTGTTGATTATCTTATTATCTTATTAGTTTTTTATTCTTTTTTGTTGTGATATTTTAATTTTGATAGATTTACATTATTTTTTTAATATTAAACATATATAGTAATGATTAGTCGACTTTTCATTCCTATAATTAAATTTGTGATAAAATTTCTTTAATTTTGATAATTAGAGCTGCAATAAGATTAATAAAATCAGATTGTTTCTGAAGAATATATAGATATTGTTGAAGTTAAATAATTATAATTGATATTGTTGAGAGTGGTGCCTTCAAAAGGCTTGAGCAAAATAAGATTTGAATGAATCCAAATAACTCGGACATGGAATGGGATGTTTAAAAATATAATGATCCTTCGTAGAATGGGATGTGAAGTTACTTCATCTGTTTTATAGTAAGTGTCCTTTTAGAGTTTTTTTTTCACAATAAATGACAATTTATATCCCTAAAAATTTGTCGTTTATATTTTTTAATTTATTCTTGAGTGTAATTAAAATAATTATTTTATCTTATTCTCTTTATTTGTATCACACTCTCTCACTTTACACAATTCTCTCTATTTATATGATTTTAATGAATGATAAAAATGTTAACCTATCAAATTTTAACATAAATTTTAGTTCCCTTAATACGTATATAAATAGTTACAATGACACTTATTATAAAACAGAGAGAGTATAAAGGAGTAAGCCTCCCATTTAGTTTGTACATACATTTGTTTGTTTTCTTTTCTTTTGTTTATAAAAGTAAAAAGAAAACCTTTCACAATAAAATTAATAATAACTTTTAAATAGCAATATAACTCCCTCTAAAATTAATAAATTTCAAATATAAATATAACTTCCTTAATTACTAATTTCAAAATAAATATTCCAGAAACCAAAAAAAAAATTATATAATAAAGTAATAAAATATTTCTAATCATAAACTATCTGTTCTAAAATTATACAAAAGTTTTTATGTAAAAGTAATATGCATATTTTTCATGTAATTAATTAAAAATTTTCACAAAAAAAAAATTATAAAATTTTGCAAACACGAAATGTATCTCTAATTTAAATTATTAAAATTAAAATATAACTCTAATTTTAAACAAATTAAGTATTTTAATAATACACATGAGACGAATAATTAAAATTTTAATTGATAAAAACTATATGTAAGGACCAACATTTAAATTTATATGCAATACAAAGAAAACTCATACAAATATTTTTAACTAAAATACAAGTAAAAATGTATATTAAAATACGTAAAAAAAAATTAAAAATCGTAAAGAATAATAGCTCGTGTTGTGCATGGTTATTGTTCTAATATTATTACAAATTGGGTTTCCGGGATATGGATCGTAATTCAATTTTAAAATATTGACTGTATTGATTCTTTTCAATTTTTTAAAAATTCAACTATATGGATAAAATATTAAAAAATAATGTTGTATACAAATCTTTATTATGTGAATGACTGGTTCTTATAATCTATAAGCTGAAAACATTTTTGAGAACAAAAACCTTTGAGTTCTTTTTCGTTACTATAAAATCAACTTTACATATCACCGAAAATTTGAAAACATTCATAACTTTTACCGCTTTATCTGTACATAAGATTGAAATCTTTTTAAATATTAAAAATTTACTAACAACTTATAATTTTTAATAATAAGCTACTGCCAATCACTCTCTTTCGTTATAAATATTATATATATATATATATATAAAAGAATGTGGCGATATATACAGCTAGGCAATTATTCCAGCAATAATAATATTCTTTGAATTCCACAGCAGATGAGATTTACTGGAGAAATGGTATGCATGGTAAGTTGTCAGTGAAGCTAGGCCGCCTATGAGATCGAGCATTATGAATTATGACGAAGGATATGCTGTGCTCAACTGTGGGGTGCTCTTTATGGCCTGCAATTATGTTGGGAGCAAGGAGTTCAGAATTTGGTGCTACAAATGGATAACAAATGTCTTGCGTTGGCGTTGGCGTTGGAAAAGAATGAATATATATATTATGGATCTTTATTTGTTTCAGAAGTCATGGAACTGTTTAAGTCGTTCGTGGAATATTCGAGTGCAGCACGTTTTCTGTGAGGTGAATGTGTGCACAGATTGACGACACAGTTGTTTTTAATGTTTGATAAATTTTTTCTCTCTTTCTGCATTTTTATTATTGTACTAATTGTATTATTTCTCTTTCGAGTTGTTTTTTGTTTAAATTCAATATTGAAGACCATATTGTTATATATTTATCGATTTGTTATCATCGTGTATAGAAGATTTCCTACAATTAGCAGGTTTCGTAGGTGTGATTTGGTGGTAGTTTCTTTACCTAGATTGTGTAGAATTTAAGTTAATGCCCCTAATGTAACCAAAAAATATATATATTCTTACTTCGATAACGTCAATGACCTGCATGTGTAATAATATTCCAGCGGTTATGATGTTCGAGCTTCCTTGGATATTATTTTTCCTTATCGTTTTTCCATTATTAAAATAAAATTTTCTTCTTAAAATCATTTTATTTTTAATACTTCCTCTTTTGTTTTGTATTTTTATTTTTTTGGGGCGCTGCACGTATGTGTTCAAGTTTTCATATTTTGTGAAGCCTCTTTTCTAAAGAGGTTTAGTAATTATGGACTTATATTTTCAATTGTCAAGGGTCGGGAGAATCATCTTCAATTAAAAGTTAATATAATGATGAAGACGATGCATTTCCTATAGCTTTTCTTTCAAGATAAGGTAAACCAATTAAAGCAAACAGAAAACCTAGAAGTTCATTAAAGCCTCAAAGTGAGTCTTAGAAGATATTACAAACTTGTTTAATGAATCATAGAGAAGTTGGTTCTTTTCTTTCCCTCTCTTTTTTACTCCAAAATAAAATGAAACTTGAAAACTACCTCCCTCTAATATACCAGAAGCTGCTGCTGTTGAATTGCTTATTCCATTGTATCACAAAAATACACGACTTCATAATCGTACGTTACCATCTCTTGACATAATGGGGTATTTTATTATGTTCTTTAACATGTATATGAACTAAAACAGCCTACCAATATCCCGAGAACTGCGCAGCCATGTGATCCATTGTAAGAGAAATTTAAAGTTTGCATATCAGGAGAAGCAAAGCTGGATGACCTCTGCAACGATTAGCCATGCACACTTTCCAAAACAAAATTCAGCTAAAAATTGAACTTGTGGTGACATTCGAGACAAGCTATAAGCTAATAACACATGAAAACACCAGAGATGAAGTATCTACTAATGATTTTACACATAATTCTGGTTAGCCGATTCTTGCTTCTGGGATGATTGGGGAGATGTTTCTTGCTTCTGGGATGATTGGGGAGATGTTTCATTGGGGTTCTGAGTCTCCCCTGAAGGAGGCAAGCACCTCTTTGAGAAAAAAGTAGCTATATGCTTCGTCTTCCCTTTACTCTTTTCTGCAAGTAGGAAAAAGAAACTAGCTTAATCCCAAAATCTCCATACATTAAATGATTTCTCAATCGATTCCTAAATTTTGTACCTGGATATGGTGATAGCCCAAGCATGTCCAAAATATCTTTCTTGACCTACTCACAAGAGAATTAACTATGCTCAGATCATTGTACCCAAAAATTTAAAATAAAATAAAAAACTATGATCAGACCATCAGACCAACAGAAGTAAAACTGCAGTAAAACAAACAAGCCTAAGCTAATCAGGACTATCTTAAGCATTGGGTTGCTAGCTAGTTGATTTTGGTGCACAAGTTCTCTTCGTGTGATGAATTTGACTTTGAAAAAGAAAAACCAAACATTAATCTGTATTTAACTTAAGACAAACGAGTTTAACCAACCTGCCAGCGATTATCTGTGAATTCTGAAATTTCGCGTAGTTTATTCCTCAATTGGGTTTTTGGGACAGTGGGGAACTTAAGTTGTAAAGACTCCAGCATTTTGTTGATACTCTGAGGGTCCGATTGAATGACGGATACCTGATACAAGTACATTGAGTCAGCCACAAGGTAGAGGCATAGAGCAAGCTGTTATAACTTGCAATCTTGACTAAAGGATAAGTGTGTATCAGATATTTTTTCGTAGTCAAATTGTACATTTGAAGTTTGTTGTGAAATGACTTACAATTTGGTAACTTTTCTTTTCCTTTGACCAAGAAAATAGTCATTCATCAATATGACAGACCTCAAGGTACAATCATAAATATTACTTCAGGTTAGTCGCATTATAAATATGTCAAGCAAATTGGATAACTTACAAACTGAGGTAAGTCCGAGTCCAGTATAGCTGTAGCAGCTGCAAGTGGTGTGGAAGTCCCCTTGCTGCTTGATGGACTAGCCTCTAGATTATCATCTTGACCATCTTCACTAATTGATATCTCTATAGATGGGCTGCCAGGGAAACCACGCATACTTAAGGCCAGTAGACATGTATGCTCAAGTTCTGGCGTAGCAGTGATATTTTCGGCCGTGACCGGTGGGATCTTTTCATGCTTTAAATTTGATACAATCAATGGCCGATTTTTCCGAAGAGCTTGCTCACTTAAATTATGGAGGTGCTTCTGCTGACGGAAAAATAAACGCAGCTCCTCACTCTCCACCAGTTCACGACTTGATGAACTTCTCGCCTCCTCTATTATGTCATCACTTTCCATACTGTCTTGTACTCCCTATGTGCCACAAGCCAGAAGAAAATTTAAGTCTAAATAATTAAAGAATCATTATAAAAGTATATTCAAGAAATATTATGTCCCATTTATATTTCACAAAATCTTTAACCATGTCTATGCAGATGGAAAGATTATACAACTTAGTGCTTTGAAATCAATTTGCCACAACTAACTTAATCCACACTAGTTTTGAAATAGAGGCACCATGATGTGCTTTTGTTTTATTGTGAAATTTTAGATATACATGCAGTAATTAGTATGGCATTCATATCTTTAAATAGAAAGACCTCATTTTCTGAAAGATATCCATCAGGAACAAAGAAGCCATCTTCACTTTCATCTTCATCTTCAGCTATAGGTCCATCCTCTAAACTTTCCTCTTCATCATCTTTATCGCAATCTGATAAGCTTTCACCAGGTTCCTCCTAAACAACAAAGACACATTATATCCGCAAGTTCATAAATAAGTAATTGACAGGATAAAAGGACTGCTATGTTTTATGCCACGGAACTTCTTTATAGTGCCTTTTGCGGTAAATCATCATCTATAGTATAAACTATAAATGCACATCATTCTAGTATCTCTGCTAAGATATTGATCAACAAGATCATACAATAGCCCAATTCATAAAATGATATTATTCCTGCCAATGTAGAACCTAAACAAATTGACAATACAGTTCTGTCTCCAACAGACACATTATGAACATGAAAACCAGCAAACTGCATTCAGGTAACCCCTTAAACTACCATAAGAAAACATTACTGTAAAACTACCATAGCTAAAATTATTTGCTACTATTTGTACATTGAGGTACAGTAGAAACTGGGTCAAAATCTCCAACCAACCTCAAGTTATATATCATAATAGGCATAAGACACCTTTGCATTACCGAATAAAAAATTGTCTACAGAAGTTACTAACAGCTATAAGAATAAATTTCTCACAAAAAGTAGGCACACATACCTCTTCCCATTCTTCATCACTGTCAACGTCATAATCCAAGTCTGGATCCTTCACAAAAGGATGACGAGGTCCAATAACATGACTGCAAACAGAAGCAGACACTGTCAGGGATGTGCAATCCAAGGAACAAGCCTAAATGATTAATAATCAGTCAGTCCACTTAAGTGAAGCAAAAAGAGTATTGCAATACAATAGCATGTCAATCGGGTATACTTGTTCTTATTAACCAGCTTCCTGAGTTTATCTCTAACATATATATAAACAAATGCATGGTGGAATCATGTAAACAAACAATAAATCCTACATATGAAAATTCACAAAACATCTCTGAAAAAAATGTCTTGGAGAATGATAGTAGGATATAAAAGAATAAGACGGTTCCTATGCTTGATCTCCTATGCCTGCAGAAGAGTCCCAAGGTTTTCCACTATTCTAATTGTATAGCTCCAAAATCATATAAACTAACATAATTCCGTTACTTTCATTACATGTAGGCTTGAAAGAATAACAGTGCACCAACATACAGATAATTGTCATGCAAATAGATCAAAGCTCGAGAGATCAAACATCTAAAATTTTGTTGCCTGTGAAAAGCTTCAATAACCATACTTTATCAGTTGACAGGAACTTTCTTTCTTGTACCCTTACAAAAATAGTTTTGCAAGCAGCCAAACAATGTTCATCCCATATTCTGAAGGCATAAAAAACATTATACTTACAGGTTATCTGATAATATTCCTTGGATTGTAAAACACCATTTCAGGAAGCTCAATAAACATTTCTTAATAATCATGATTCATGTAGATGTATGCCTATAGAATTGCTCAGGTTGTGAAAATCTGTCAGTAATATAGTAGACATTTCTAAACTACAAGAACATTACACTTCACTTAATACAAGTAACAACCTAAAAAAAAAAATATCTCAGAGAGCAGGAGGTAACCTTTTTTTCGGCCAACTACCATAAAATGCAGGTCTATTGCTCTTATCGAACTGTAAGAGCTGCTTCTTCCACCGGAGCTTTGAGCCAGTACAAAGTAGACCATCCACATTTGTGGAACAAGGGCTGCGATTGCTGTTCATTTCACTGTACCCATCGACAATCTTATCTAAGCTCAATTCATCATCACAATGCTGTGTTCTACTTGTAGTTAGCTTGAGTTCCTTCACTACTTCTGTCTTAGGAATCCGACGAATGCCCCAGCGGCTCTTTCCATTTGATCTAATAGAATGCCCTACACAACGCCAATAATCCAAGTGCGACCTGTTAATGTAGAAAGTAACAATGATAAGCATATTTCCAGAAACCAAGATAGAATTCATTTGAATGATAAGAGATACCCACCTCCATATATTTTCTGAATTAATTTCATTATCTCGTGAGAGAGCTAAGTCCATAGAAAGGGTAACTGCTTCGACGATCTTTGAATTCCTGTTACAAGATGAATCAGTAGAAGCTATTTTGATCGGAGATGGATCCTTCTGTGATGGAGAACTATTTTTGCTTTTCTTAAGGAAGCGTTCCATTAGTGATGCTTGCTTCTGCAGAGAAAGTTGCCTTTTTGCTTCAGCTTCTTCCTTCTGACGACGACGTTGTTCTTTCTCGGCTTCTTCTTGCTGCCTTTTCAGCTGCTTCCTTAATTCTAATTCTTCTTTTTCTCGACGCTTTTCCTCTTTCTCTGCCTCATCTTGTAATCTTTTGAGCTCCTTTTCCTGCATTTAAATGTATCCATTAAAAACTTAAAGTTTGAAATATAGAAATTGCACATTCTGTTCTAGTCGAGACTGATGATCTAATACTCCATAGGTGGATTTAGACAAAATGCATTAACTTGGCAACAAAATCAAAGAACATTATAACATTAAATAACAGTGTGTGAAGTAAGAAGTCATTACCATGAATTTAACACAAGGGCTAAAAACAAAACTTACACTTTGCAACTTCTCCTTCTGAAGATCAACATCAGATCTTTTTTTCTCCTTCTCAGCTTCACGCTTACTTTTTTCCATTTGCTTGACTAACATACTTGTTTCTCGCTTCACTTCCTTCTCAGCCCTACAACCAAAAAGAAAATTTAAATCTACATAAAAGATGATTTGAGCAATCATATATACAGGCCATGACTAGTCAAAGAGAACATACATTTCAACTCCATTTTTCTGCATCATGCTGCTAATTAACAATCGAATATCTGCATCACTTAAAACTTTACCAAGCTTTTCTGATGCTTTCATCAGCACTTGTCTGCATGACTGATCACTCTCTGACTTCTGTAAAGCAGTCAACATTGCTGAAATGAAATACAAACATCAGTGATACATATATATATGTACATATAAATAATGAATAAATAAAATGAGTTCGTATTTCAGCTCTTAAGTTTTTAATTGAAGCATCACCCCCTCTATAGAAAACCGGACACATGAAAGAAGGAAGAAAATAGACCATCTTCTTTTCAACCAATCAAAGAGTATGATCATACATATGCATTAGTTTATGATCAATGCAATATAAACATATCGTGAACATACTTTTTCAAAATTTGAATATTACATTGTCTTTGGTATCAAATTCTTTCATTTGAATCATGAAATTTAGTTATTTATTATGCTTTATCAATCAAATAGACCCACCAAGGCCACAAGGATCATCAAGAACATGTAAAGATTAGCTAATTACCAGAGACCTACCACTCAAGCTATCCGCCTACAATTCTGCAACCCTTGCAAATACAAGTCACCAACACTTTAACTTAGAAGTCTAGGATGCATGTGTGCTTCAGTTTTGGAGTGAATGGTACTAAGCTGAGTGAGCAGCTCAGGGGCGGGAAGTGACTAAAATCCTAACTTCCAGGCAATGTTATAAAACTAGAATTTGAGGATTAGCCTATGCTTTATAACAAATACGTTTGAGCTGAATAATGGCACTCATTCTTATGCACCAATGAATACCCCTATCTTAAGCAAATGCCAACTAATCCACAGATGGGGACAAATTAGAGTAATCTGTTCCATGCCGAGACAAACAGAAACAGAGTTCACCATATTTGTTAAAACACCCAATCTACAATTTAAGGTACAAAGGGGTGGAGGTATTAGAAGCACTTAACTTAGGAATGGACATATGGGTTCATGTAAAAATGTGGTATACCAAAGGGAGTTATTCATATTCAAGCAAGTGTCAATAATACCATAGAGAGGCATATTTCAGATATAGAGGAGTGAAAGTTCCCAACAACTGACTTTTTCCTATCGTGCTTACAGCTCCATACCCCAACTTGCTCTGCCCCCACTTTTCTACTCCGTCTTTTTCATAACAAATGTCCGTGTTGATTAACGATGACTGTTTTTATTTTAGAATGATACCAATGAACATACATACATACTGTAATACATACATATTTACGCAATTGATATTGGTACAACATTTACATTGGGTCACTATGCTATTAACCCAATCGCAGCAATTACTTAGATGATCAGGCAGGGCAGTATAGTGCATTCCAAGTATTGGTTCCCCAGAAATTGAGTTTTTTGATCCACAGATGCATTATTTCGAAGGTTATTCGAAAGGAGCTTTAAGCTATTTCCGGGCAAGACAGAATCTCGAGTAACTAATTCTGATAATATACAGTTATAATACTGCAGTTTGTCGAAGATCTAATTATTGAAAGCATTCTAATTGGATCTTATCATCTTGCCGCATCACTGTGCATAAAAAAATTCATGCTTCGACTTATTTAATTATTGAATTTATTTTGATAGACTTGTTAGTCATGTTACTGTACATATAAAGTTTCTGCTTTGATCTCTGTTATTTATGTCGGTTCAAGTTTACTTAAACACCATAGATTCTAATTGATTACATGCTGATAAGAAGACCCAACCCTAGAATTGATACCATGGTAGTTAGAAGATCCAGCCCTTAAGAACATAAATGGATTTTGATGGTCATACTTTGCGATAACTTTTCTTATTCCAGCTTCATAATACCTAATTATTCCATGGGAGGAAAAATCCCTTGAGGCCTCGACTTACGTATTTTGTATCAGTAACAAGTTTCCTCTGGAACTTTCTATTCAAATTTCAAAATATTATTTGCTTACTAGGATAGTAAGGCTGAATTTCATTTGCATAGAACAACAAGCAAGAGGTACAGTGATGGCAATGACAACGAAGAAATTGATAGACTAGTTCTTTCCCCAAAAGAACTTTTTCTGTTTTTGGATTCCTTAATTTGTTTTTCCAATTCCTGGTGGCACCAAGATACCACTCTGTCAAAATATTTTGCTCTACCTCGAAGAAAATGGATATCTCACGAAATGATTCTAAGTTCAACTATTTTTCTGTCCACTCCGACCAATCTGCTTAATTGGTTTTTTGTAGTTAAAAGTGACCTGGAAATCAGATGCAGTAATATTATTGTTCAGTAACATGCAACAATCCTATTGTTCCGAATGGTATAACTTCCAACAGTTTTTTAGGGCCAAAAAGTTATTAATTATTATCAGATAATTCGTAGACCTAAGGACAAATCTGGGAACCAAGGCTACAGTTACCTAAGGATGCTCATCGGTTTTCCTCAAACCAGTCAGTATTGCTAGAAATGGTTAGTTTTTAGGAAATAGGAGTTCAGGGAATACCGAAAAACCGATTAAAAACCAAAATTTAAATTAGCTTATAACTAAAATACTTAATTAGTTATTATCAAAATGGAATAACTATATCAAAAGCCACTGCAGCTTCATTATGTGTGTAAGACAAAAAAAGAAGCATTTATGTGCTTCACAAGGGTAAATCTAGAAAGGTCTTTGTTGCTTCATATTGACTAGTGCTTCTGATGGGCAAATCTGGAAAGGTTTCTTCATCATTCTCCCTTTTTAACTTATTTTATTTTTTTTAACCTTTCAAATTTCTTGTTTTTATTTTTTTTTCAGTTATTCTTTTTGCTTTCTTCTTTTTATTACCCTCTTCTATTCGTTTGACCTCATTATTTTTATCCCTTTTTATTTATCTTTATTTTTTAATATGGGTTCATCGACCATCAACCCCAACTAGTTGGGTTTTTTATTTTGATGTTTATGTTTTCTGTCTCTCCTACTAAATATTGGGAAAAGCTAACTCATAATATACTTAGAAATGATCTACATATTACTATATTACACATAAATTCTATGAATCCTATGTACACACATGCCTCACCTTTTTGCAAAGAAAGAAAAAACAAAAGCTAGAACAAGGAATAGGAGGGGGGCGAGAGAGAGAGTAGCTACTCACACAAACACACGCGCATTCGAGGCAAACCAGGTCTTGGAAGAAAACTTATCTGAATTTTTGAATACCTACTTATTGATATTTGGTACACACACACTGAATATAGGATCACAAATATTAACATATAAACTTATGAACTTCAATTCACATTTTTTAAGGAAAACTATAATAATAATTTCATCACAGTAAGCTGGAAAAACCAAAACTGGAACATATACTGAACTGATGCTAAATTTGGTACTCCGATACAGGTAATGGTTTAGGTTTTTTAAGTTTTTCATTTAGTTCTTTTAAGTTTTTTTATTTTCCAAAAATAGTTCAAGTTTGATTTTCTCAATACCATTCCATTCTTTTACTAATGAACACCTCTAACTGTACCAGCCTGCCTGATCATCTATTTAATAGCTATGATTGGCTTTGGTAGAAGAATACATTTTACCCAGATATTTTGTAATCATTTAAACATACATACTTTTTTAAAAAAAAACAAATGAATACCGCCAACTATACCAGCCCACTCGATCACCTATTCAATGGCTAATTGGCTATGATTGGGCATCCATATATTTGTACTTTATGATGTGTCCCCACCATAATCCCAAATTTAGCAATTTCATGGGAATTTATGATGTGTCCCCACAACAATCTCAAATTCAAGAATATCCATGTATCACACACCCAAATCCTTTGTTCCTAGTGTTGTACAAAAACATTACGGAACATTAAAAATCACTATAAATCTGAAAATAAAATCCCTAGATAAGGCATCACATGGACATACTATAATGTCCCAAATCACATGATTAAGTTTAGTCCACAATTTACATAGAGAACGGAAATGACCAAATGCAATTAATACATTGAACTAGACCTAGTAACCAACATATGACTTACTTTTGAGAATATACTACTAAAAAATCAAGAAAATTAACAGAACAAATAAACAATCTTCCGGTGATGTGTCAAGGGATTCATTTGAGGTACAAATTGTAATAATAAAATAAATATCTAACCAGAAACAGCATTTATTCTCTCATTTATCTTCTTCCGACATGTCCGCCAAATCTTCAATGCAGAACGCATTGATTTTGGGATCAATTTTACATCTCTTGTCTGCAGAGTAAGATAAATGCTTGAATACAAGAAATAAAAATATTGAAACAATAGCATCAGAAGCAACAAAGACATTAAATACCTCATTTGCCAATATATATCTAAAGCTAGTATTTAATCTTCGAACTAAATAAAACAATTAAGTAACTTGGAATCAAATATCAAATATTTGAAAAACATGAAAAGCATCAAGCATTAAATTCACCCAATAAAAATGTTTATTCAGAACTTATAATATATGAACCTTATATATCATTCACAATATATACAACTTGTTGGTCATGTTAAACTATATAAATTTACTAAAAACATCTTAACTTAATATCCAATCATATAACTGAAAGGCTTTAAGGACAATAAAAGAGAAAGAAATAAACAAGCTGAATAAATTGAACAATCAAATCTTTATTTGAGGGGAAAAAATCACTTCCTATATAAACAAACGATCAACTTTAATGAAAATGGCCAAATTAGTAAACAAATAAATCATCCACTCATCATACTTTCACAATTAAGGCAAAAATAACAAATGAAAAACAACAAAAATGAAAATTTCACCTCCCAACACCAAAGGCAGGACTCCGTATCATCCTCAAACACATCAATATCTGCCTTGGGCAATCCATAGAATGATCTCTGGCCATTGAGAAGCACAGAACTCTTTACAGAAGTAAGTGTAACACTACTTTCTTTCTCCTTCACCTTCTCATAAATCTCATCAACCAATTTAGAAAGCGGAAGATTACTCCCTTCCAACAAACATGCAATCGCCGATTCGACACTGATACTTAAATCTAAACCCAATTTCTTATTCTCTTCCGACACCTCTTTAAAATATCTATACAACCCATTCAGTTCTTCGAGTAGTCCTTCAATTCGCGAATCTCTATCTTCTTTGGTCAAAAACTCAACTGATGAAGCTCTCTTCCTCTTCAGAGACTTCTTCGCGCTGTTCATCTCAGGCTTATTCACCTCATCCACCACAATCACCATTGGCTCCCCCATTTGAAACCCAGTTGAGAATGTAATTTCTCACAAAAAGGACAACAACCAGAAATTTCTTCGAGCATAAACCCAAAAACCCTAATTGAAACAGCAATTTCTCACAAATTGGGCAAGACCCATAAATTTCTTCGACCAAAAACCCCCAAAACCCTTTGAACTCAAACCAATTTCCAGATCTCTTGTAAAATGAATAAACAACACAGATGACTCCGGTGAAATTCAAAGCCCTGGTGTCTTTCACAAGGAAATTGATCTTGGAGGTGAAGAAATGAACCGAAACCGACACAATTGAGCGTGATTATCTAGGGTTTCTCGTGAAATGGGAAAGCGGATGAAGTCGGTGTAGTGATGTGTGCGAAGAAATGTAGATGCCAGACACGTTGCTTTATGGAGTGTAAGAAAATATTCCCGCCATTATTTTGTGTTTGGCGCCCTGTGCTTTTCATTTTGGTCCGGAATCAAGGATGATGGACTCAAGGCCCAGGACATTATTCATTCTTTAAAATTTATTATAATTATTACCCAAAACTTAAATTTTGAGCTAGATTTAAATCTCACCTTTTTTTCTATTTTTCTGATGTCTATTTTTTGGATTAAAGGTGATATTAGAAAATTTAGAATTTAACTAGTTTAGTTAAGAATGACATGAACAGCATCCATTTTTTATATTTATAAATTCGTATAAACAATTTTAAAGAATAATTTATATTGTAATTATTTATTAACTAGTCTATATATATGTGCATAGCACCTGTTTTTTTTTATTTTATAAATAATATTAAGAGAATTATATTTGTTAAAAAAATTTGTTTGAAAGAAATTTATATATGTAATGTACATACAAGGTAGTATATTTTAGAAATGTTTGTTCTAAATACGAAGTCAGGAACCCGTTCAAAATCAAAACCGAATAATATTTAGGTCTGAATCAATTAAAATTCTTTTTAAAAATAAAAAAATAATAATATTGATTCGACTGAGTTAATATATTAACTAAATATTGTCGAATATATCCATCAAACAAAATTTGTCAATTATACTATATAATAAAAATAATAGATTTGTATAAGAGTTCGTTATTATTATTTAATAATTTTGAATATTGATTTAGATTAGTATTTATTGTCAATCAGTATATTATGTTGATATATTAAGCTATTAATGTAAATAATAAATTATTTTTAATGTTTGGGTTGTTCATTTCGTTAGTTTGTTGTTTGAGTATTTATTTTTTATTTTTTTGTGAGTAGTTTTTGGGTTATCCAAATGCGTGTTTAATAAAAAAAATTGTACACAATATCTCCTAATGATATTTTTTAGTAAGTCTTTTAATTAATTTCAATTACAATAAATAGTTTAAAACTATTAATTCCAAATTAACTAATTTTATTATGTAAAAACTGTAATTGGTTGCAAATATTCTAATTTGAAAAAATGATAAGTGATATTAGATTAAAATAAATGAAATTCTCTACTTTTAAGGGATAATATATTTGTTTGACTTTTTATATATAATAGAAAGATTTATATAAATAAAATTACATATTACCAACAAAAAAGGATAACTAGTAAAGTCGAACTCGTAACTTAATTAGTCGTCTCGAACTTTCAACTTAATAAGAGTGTTTGTTGATACTTATCAACTGAATTAACATTCGTTGGTAAGATGTATCGTTTATTAAAAAAAATTAAGATAACAAAGAAACCGTTTGGTAAAAAATAAAGCATATTACTCATAACTGTTATAAATTATAACATTTGATGATGATGCATAATACTTAAAATTGTTAAATTTCAAATTGTACTAAAAACTGTTGATGTGTTATATAAACATTGAAAAATAAACTGCAACTTGTTTTGTCTAAGTATTATCCTCTAACGGTGTAAGTTGTTCATCATTTAATAATAGACATGTCAGTAAATGTTATCATCTGACAGTGTAAAATGTACATCAGAAGATCAATCACCACAACAGCCAATCATATGATAATTCTAAGTCTTTGTGGATATTGTGTTCGTCAGTGGATATTGCATATGAAGATGAAATAACTAGCAGTAGATATTCTATAGAAACAGCCATCGACAGATAACTGACTGTTAGTAGATATTATTCTTTAGATGATAAAGGTATGCACCAGAGCATAACCACCTACATAATTCAATCAAAAAATTTTGAATTATTCTAATATGTAACTTCTATGAAATCGGAATACTTTATTTTGTCAGTATACTACTACATTAGGATGAAATTGAATCGGGTTCCAATATTTCTTTCTTTGTTTTTTTTTTGATTTATGTCAAAAAGGGTTTGACACTGCTTCACACCCAAAAAGAAAAGAGTTACGACTGAGTGGAACTTGGAGATGAAAGTCTTCTTTCGTTTCTCGACGGTGAATTAAAACCAAGCTCATGAGCTTATTATCTCAGGTTATAACAAGTTGATAGTATCCCCCTTGTTTTGCCCTCATGCCGCAATAATTGAGTTGTAGCAGAGGATAAATTGTCTATCAATAGATATTATGCAGCAGTGGATAAGTTGTTCATCGGAGGTTAAACCATCATCAGATAAATGGTCATTAGAGGATAAAAGTCCTTCATCAGAAGATAATAACAATCAATAGATAATATTTATTAAAAGATAAATGATCATCAGAAGATAAAAGTATTTCATCAACAGCTAATGACCATCGACAGATAATATGCATAAGATGATAATTTACTCATCAGCCCGTAATAACCATCAGTGGATATTGAATATGACATGTAGTTGACTATAGTAGACCCCTAAGTTAGCTAGGGCTCTAAAATTAAAATAAGGAGCTTGGTCCACTAAGGAGAGATTGAGTACTAGAGATACAATACATAGATAACTCAAATAGAGAGATAGTGCAACACAGAGATGCCGTGACAATAGATTATGTAACTAAGAAGATATGCTACAATTACCAAACAGATCCAGAGATATTTTTCATAAATGTAATCTTTCAACTGTTCACCATGAACAAATTAAAGAAATAAGTTGTATCTATAAATATGGAGATACAGATCGGCTAAAAATAACAATCAAATAAAATACTCTTTAGAATCATCAATATACATCCATACACATCTCGAGAGACAAAATAATAATTTCATAGAGGGCAATTGTAATTGATTTATATAGTAAGAATCCAATTTATATAATTTGAAAAACAAGTTTTTAGAACTTGAGAAGCAAGTTTTTAACTTAAATAACTATAAATTATTTTATAGGTTTGCAGTTGTTCACCACTTGACAAATTAAAGAAATTAGTATCAATAGTTTTTGATTAGCAGATTGTATTTTAGATTCATGATCAATAAAAGTCATTATTTATTGATGAGTATGATTTGTCTTGTTTATTAATTTTACGATTAATTTACAAATTATAAACAAGATATTTACATTAGGTGAGAAATCTAAGAATTGTATCCAACCCCCCATTCCTACAATTACTCATATAGAAATCACAAATGGTATCAGAGTTTTCTAGTTGACATATATACTAAACGCTCAAGATGAGTATAAAAGTGATAATGTAAAGATCCTACTTTCGGTGAGGGATGAGTATTTCTTATGGAAAAGAATGATGTACATTCATCTAAAATCTACAAGTTCTTCTTACATAACAATCTTGAACGAATGACTTCCTTAACTTATGAAGTTTCTTATAATGGCAACAATAGATGACCAAATAGTCATTGAGCATACAATCCCTAAGCTCCCAAAAGATGTGACAATTTAAGAAATGAGAGGCTCTATAAAGGACGCTAAAAGTATGACTATTCTCTATAATGGTTTGTACAATGATATGTTTAACAGTGTCAATAATTGTGAGTTTGCCAAAGAGGTTTGAGAGACAATACAAATACTGTGTGAATGGACTGAGGAAGTGAGGGAGAACAAGGAATCCTTGTTGATCCAACAGTATGAGCTGCTCACAAGCAAACCTGACGAGTCTCTAACAAACTTATTTGATATATTCAATAGGTTAATCAATAACTTGAAGATATTTGACAAGACTTATACTAACAAGGATGTGAATCTGAAGTTCATACGGGTTTTATCAAATAGTTGGGATGCTAAGACCACAGTCGTAAACCAACGACATGAGCTTTGTGTCCGTGGAGAACATCTATGGAAACCTCAAGACTTGTGAGTTAGAGGTTCAACTTGTTTATACTCGAAAAATAAACTTTTCAAATTGAGATTTTTTTTTGGGACGGATGTTAAAACCAAAAGGTCCTATTTAATTTAGATTTTATAATTTTTATGTTTTTTTAGATAAAATTGTTTATACTCGAAAAATCAACTTTTCAAATCGAAAATGATTTTTTTGGAATGGATTTCACAACCAATAGGTTACATTTAATTTAGAGATTATATACGAGGCAAAAAAATTTGAAATAAAATATGTTTTGTCAATTATTTTGTAATATTTGTGTTTTTTAGCAAAAAGTTATTTATATTCAGAAAATCAACTTTTCAAATTGAGAAAATATTTTTTGGGACGGATTTCAAAACCAATAGGTCCCATATAATTTAGAGATTACATATGAAGCCAAAAATTTGAATTAAAATACTTTTGCAAATTATTTTAAAATATTTATATATTTTAGTGAGAACTTGATCATATGAGTATCATTCAATCTAAAATTAAATTTTTAAACAAAGTGTCGAATTCGAATATTGTGAACATAAAAAATAGTATTGGAAGGACCTCCCCTTTATAGATTCAATCGAGATTGAAATTTGATTTTAAATTAATAGAGATCGTCGTATTTTATGAAGGGAAAAAACAGTATTATGAGAAAAGGTTCCTTCATAGATTGAATCGAGATTGAAATTTAAGTTTGAATTAATCGATATCTAATTGATTACTGGATAGCGACCGACACAAAAAATGAAAAAAGAAAAAAAAAACGATGCATTAGCCACAAATTAGTACTCCACCGTGGCAGCAGCAGTACCCAAAAACAAATGTACAAAGTCAACCAAGTTGGAGCGTTTTATCTAGTGGCAATCACACTAGCTTCGCACTATCCTGTTTATAGTAAGAATAATAATACATCCAACTACCTTTTCCATCCCCCAATTTTTATCTCAATCAGCAAAATCCGCAAAATCAGTGATCGGAACATATAAATTCGCCGGAGAACACACTTATGGTGTCCTCCAAGCTTATGGCTTCTTCCACTTCTCGGAATTCGGATCTCAAACGGAAATTTTCCGATCTTCAATTTCATCACCAAAACAGTGTTACCGACAAGGATACTGATTTGTCCCTCTCGATGGCCGTCGATGGAATCTTGTGTAACTCCTTCTCCGACGACAATCGACCTCCCGGAAACACACTGGTCGACGCCGAGATCACTTTACTCGACGCCGGCGCCGGCGGAGTTATGCGCCGGCAAGAGAGCGGGAAACCTAAAACGGTGGATGATGTGTGGAGGGAGATCGTGGCGGGGAGGAGGGAGTGTAAGAAGGAGGCGGTGGATGTGAGTGAAATGATGACTCTGGAAGACTTTTTGGCTAAGGCGGACGCGGTGGAGAGAGAGGATGTGAAGGTGGAGCCGCCGACGGAGAGGTTGAACAGTGGGGGAATGTTTGAATTTGATCAGGGGAGGATTGCGTCTCAACGGAGTAGTGAAAGTGTGGTAGGGTTTGGGAATGCTATGGATGAGTTTGGAGGCGGTAGAGGGAAGAGAGGAGCTGTGTTGGAGCCACTGGATAAGGCGGCGCAGCAGCGGCAGAGGAGGATGATTAAGAATAGGGAATCAGCTGCCAGATCGAGGGAGCGAAAACAAGTGAGAACTTGGTTGTTTTTTTTCTTTCTATCTTATTGTTAATGTATGCATTGTAGATTGAATATAATTTGGTTTTCTTTATGGGTTTTAGGCTTACCAAGTAGAATTAGAATCGCTGACTGTGAAACTGGAGGAGGAGAATGAGTTGTTGTTGGAAGAGAAGGTACCACAGTTTATCACAGTTCTTTTGTTGATTTTTTTTTTTTTTTGGATCCACGAAATTACTCCTGCAACTAACCCAATTCTCACTCACTTGTCTCACTCAATTCTCATCCTTATGAGGTTTGATCCCTTGTCCTTGAGCTCAAGGTCATAGGGAGTGTGCTTTAACCACTTGAGCTACTCACAACCGCTCTTTTGTTGATTCTTTTCTAGAAATTAAGTTGAAATGAGGAGCTGAAATTGATATGTTTCTTTTTTAGATAATATTGTTTCCTTTCTTGGTAATGTGTTGTTTTGATGGTTGAAAATTCTTCTCTGGAAGCACAGATTATAGCGATTATACATGACAAACTTTGTGCCTTATGCATTATCTGCGCAAGGGGCAAGTTTATTTAGATTCTGCTAGATGCTAAAATCATTTCTGAATATGAAAATTTATCAAAGTTGAATTTACAGAACCTAGTAAGCATGGAAATTTGCATTTTGGACAATGGACATTCTTGCAGTTTGATGAACTCCCTTATTTTCCTGAGCCACGTGATTTGATTTAATTGGCATATCTTGTCATTTGATTGACTAGCGATTGTTGTCGTAATTATATTTCCTTGTCTTTCATGAATAATACGAATTTGTAAAACAACTTGTTGTTGGCTCGTTCTTAACATCATATTTAACAAATACTCCCTCTGTTCTACAATTGGAGACACTCTTCTCTTCTAATGTAGTACCATTTCCAAGTCCTGTAATCTATTTCTGATATGAATTTGTAAAAATACAAAAGTATAAAACCTTGTATATTATGATACTACATTAGAACAAAAATGTATTTATAATTTTGGAACAAATGGAATAATCTCTTTAGTTTTTACTTTGTAGTCTTTTTACATGGTGAAGTGTTGAATGTCATCTTTCATTTCCGAGAATCATGTTTAATGACTAATTTCATCCTGGGGGCCACTGTACTTAATTTGTAGTAAAGTTGGTCAGGGATATATATTTTCTGAGATATCTCCGGAACAATACTTAGTTTCTCTAACCTCTTTTGACTTTAAAATTTTCAATATTATTCACCAAATATTGTACAAGTAACTGAACCACGGTAACAGGACGTATATACCGAACAAGCTTTGATATGATCCCTAATAATCTTCATAAGTTAGTGATGTTTCTATGCACTTGTTTGACTCAATCAGAAATTGTATTCACTTTCAGTAGTTGGCTTAATATTTTTTCTGTTTATGTTTCATTGGTTAAATTGATGTAATTTTGAAATGTTCTTACTTATCTTTTTGTAATTACTTGATCTGGGGAGCTTTTATGAGTCTTGGAAGGAGGCAACTCAAACTTTTCTCAAGATATTTTATGGACTCTTGGGAGTTGAGTATTGTGCTTCTAACGGTTTTCACTTTTTGTTGATGCTCCTTTCTAGCTAAATCTACCTTGCAAACTCCAGAAAGATCTGGATTAGCATTTTAAAAGTTCATCACTATAAATCTTTATGTTGTGAATTAACCTGTTGGGTTTACAAATTTATGCTATTATCAAAAAAATTGTTTCATAAAACCTCTGGAATAAACGCTGTTATTCATTTTATTCAAAAGTAGCTTTCCATGTGAGATTCAGTGTTGCTTGTCTTATGTGTAACGTATATTCCAAATTTCAGGTACTCATGGTTTTGTCGTTAACCTTCGTCAGTTGCCATGTATACCATCTCATGATATTTAATTTATACTAAAGCTTGCAACTTTTTCACAAACTGCTTACTCCTGCTTTCCATGGTCTTAAGTTGCACAAACTACTTTCAATGGTTTACCATAAATGATTCAAAATCTTAAAAATGAAAATGGAAGGAGAAATCAATAGAGGCTTTATTACTTTTTAGGGTCTCTTGTTGCATGAATCTATGCTTTAAGTGGACAGTGAATAGCCTCTAGTTCTCAGGCTTTATGATTATTATTACCAATGAAAGTATTGGGAGAAGCAGCACTAACCTGATGCTGACTAAATATCATGCGTTATATAGTTTTGTTCCCGGGTTGCTCCGTTCCTGTTATTGTGTCTTGGATGTTGAAACTACAGTTACTGACCTCATATCTGGTATAATGATTGTTATGCAAAATAGATATTGGTGGTTCAACTGTGGATGCTTACTTTTTCAAATAAATGACAGTGTTCTCGGTTCTCATTTAGTAACTGAGTGTTTATTCTTACATTACTATTAATTTTCTTGTTGCTTTCCTTTGTATGAAATAGCAAATTAGACCTATTTTTATCTTATGAAAATTAGTTGTTTAATAAAGAATTGATTTTTCCAGGCAAAGCGAACCAAGGAAAGGTTTAAACAGGTATGGTTCTTATGTCCTTTATGCTTTTGGTATAAATTGTTGTAATGGAATTCTTCGCGAGTAACATCAACATCAACTACGCCCTTTATCCCAGACAAGTTGGGGTTAGAAGTCAATGAACCCATATAAAAATGAAAAATAGCCAAAAGTGATTTAGGAAAGACAAAAGAAGCATAATAAGAAGGAAAATAAAAGTAAAATGAAAAAATAGGTGCCTGTTTACTTGAGGAAAACCTTCTATTCTCTGTTTATTTGCAGTATGAATATTCTTTACTGAAATGGCTTCTAAAACTTGTAGTAACCGATAGGAGTTTGAGAAATCTTAAGAATATGAAGGTATAATGAATCAGTCAATTAAAATATTTTGTAGTATGGACATTTGATGGCTTAAGATGAGGTAACCTCTTTGATATATATAAATGATTTAACAGCTTTATATAAGATTCACCAAGCATTAGTACTAGCTCCCAGTCTAGTTTGGGACCATAAACTGTTTGAATTTCGTGGCTCAATACTTATGTCCATACCATTTTGTGCTTAACCTCCTATGGAGAACACCGCTCAGCTTTTGCTACTTCAGCTGTCATATTGCAAAGCATAACTTGTACTTGAAAACCCCATTCTGTGTTTCATGTATCATGCATATCCTGGTGCAATGAAATAAATTATCCAAATTGTACTGTCCACAGTTTCTATTTTTTGAACTCCATTGTTCAGAAACGATCTAATCTATCTTGTCAAAACAAATATAGATACAATATAGAAAAGGAAAAGGTACATTATTCATATACGTATGCGCGCGCGCGCACACACACACAGAAGTTAACACTTTCAACTCGTAGGTTATTCTGAATTTCATCTCCATTTCTATGTATGCAGGGGACATTACGTTTGAAGTTCGATATGTGTGGGTTATATAGATTGGACATAGAACTATTTGGGCCCTGATTATATAACGTATTTGTTAAATAAAATGTGTTGTTATAAACCTATAACCTATATTTTACGGCCCAGAACCTATCAAACCACTTTTTGCCATGTCCACATCACAAGAGAGACTACAGAGCAACCTGGCAGATTATAAGTATATTGACGAAATTAAAATTATTTGAAAACTAAAATAGTCATTTATGCTATATTTCAAAATTATGTTATTCGTGTAACCGCATAAAATTAAGTTATTCAAATATTTTAACAAGAAAGATATCTAACTCTGGATGGAGTTCATAAATGTTATTTATGTGTTATGCAAGCCACATACTCTTGGATAAAATATAATAGAAAATTCTGTGAATTTGTATCATGTTGATAAAATTTTGAACTTCATTTTGTCTTTGAAACAACCTATCGAATTGATGTTAGATAAATAGATCAGAATCTTTAGTTGAAAGATTGTGTAATAGGATGCAGAAGCAATTGATTACTGACTTTGATTTTGGGTTCCCCTGCAGCTCATGGAAAAAGTTGTCCCTGTTGTGGAGAAGCGAAGACCACCACGTGTTCTTCGGCGGGTTCGCTCAGCCCACTGGTAGCTATGTCTTCAACCAACTCATTTGAGACGGAAATCAATTTCCTCTATGTGACAAATGAAATTGGGAACAAAGAACAATACCAAAGCAGCCCAAAGCATAAAATTTCCTAGCTGATCACAGTTTTTGTTACATGGAGTTCCTAATCTGAAAATTTTATAGCTGATTACTGTTTTTTTTATTATAGAAGGTAATAATGTCTTTGCTGTATAGAATAGGGTAATGTGGACGACAACCCAAATCAGGATTTTCATGGCTGATTATCGTGGTTAGCAATTTCTAATATGTTAGTGCGTAATAGTTCTAGATGCCCTTGGGCCTAAGCCCCCATTAGTGCATATGTTAGGAGCAGTGCAAGCTGGACTAGCATATCACTTTGTTCATGTATAATGTTCCCAACCATGAAGGGAGTACTTTTTATGATAATCAATTGTTCGACATTGACTTTATTTATGCAATTATAAGGTTATGATTAAAGTTCAAATTTAACAGCTGAAGCTTCTTCATCTAGTGCGTGCGTATGTGGTGTTGCTGCAAGGTTTTACTTGAGTAGGTGGGCCGTATGTATGGTGTGTTTGTTTCAGAGAAAAATTTAGGTAGTGTCTGTAATCTAGGCACAATGTTGATTGTGGCTGATTCTGAAACAAACGGGAAGTCCAACTTTGAACGAAAATCTGGTTTTACAAAATTGCCTATGTTCAGATGTTCTGAAACTACCATTTCTCTATCATCATTCGCTCATTTCATTCACTCTGTGGCGGTGAGGTAATTGGAGTGAGAGATCGAACCACCGGCGACTCACCAGGCACCGAAAATTGCGGTTGTCGTCAGCCAATAGAAACCATTGAAGTATGTGTATATGTTGTTCTTCAATTATTTAGAGAAGTTGTATAGAAGAGACGAAGATAATTGAGGCCAACTGAAATGGGAAATCTACACGAGTTGACTGAAATTTGCTTTCTATAATTGAACTCGAGTTTTGTTTCTCTATTCTCCAAAGGTGCTCTGTGCAACTTTTTGCTTCTTTTAATCGAGATCACTACTGTCTGGTTATTTTTTCTCATTTAATATATAATGTAGTATTATTTGTAAATTTAACATTACAATTTTATATCATATTATTAGATATTATCTATATTTTTGTAAATTCTATATAGAATAAAGATGGAGAATTGTTCTCTTTTCTCTTTTTTTTTTTTGCCAAAAAAAACCTTGTAAATTGTGTAATGTTTACTCTCAAACTTTTCGTTTCTATATTCGATCGGTATAAACATCAATGACTCCAAATTGGAATAATTTTTGCTTAACAAATAAGTACTTAGGCCAATAAAATCATGCATAATAGGGAAACAAATTGTTATGCGGAGGGATCAATATTTTTACATAACCCTTCAATCTTATTCAGGCTAATTATATGAGTCTTCCCGGCAAAGCTTAACTAGCTATCTTGATTGTAGTTAAGCCTACAAGAGTGAAGCAGAGTTGACCAGACATCTCTAATCCTTGGACGGAATCCAAGCATAGAATTTCGTTATCATTCTATTACGTTTTCCAGTGACCAGTGCAATAAACATAAATATTGCTGCATACAACCCAATGAGAGATGTTCTTGCCCTCTCAACAGCCAGTAGTGTTGTCAGCTTGCTGTCATCCTCTCCTGCATCTCTGACTCTACCCTCTACAAGGATGCTCTTGATTCTGACCTTGCCCTCCAATAGATATGTTACAGGAGATCTTGTGCCACTCCACGTGGTTGTATGAAACTGGTATGCATCCTTACTCCTGAGACTTTTATTTAGAATATGAATTTGTAAAAAATCGAAATACAAAAGTTTATATTTAAAAATATTTCTTTTATACTTTATGAAATTTCACTCTAAATTTAATTAAAATAAAAATTCACTTCAAATTTGTATTATGAGATTTCTTATATTTATTTTGTGTAAATTGAAATATATTTCTAATTTTGGAACAAATAAACTATTTTTTAACAATTTTACATGCTCTTGATTTTATTATTAATTTTCTTTTGTATATACTATTTTAACACATATTTATGTTTATTTAACGCATAATTGTGTTTTTGAAATAATAAATCAAAACTAGGGAAAAAGATGTTTTAGTGCACTTAAGGGAATTTTTTTTTGAAGCAAACAAATATTTTATTCTTTTATATTAGTACTTTTAATAGTAATTTTAATATTTTAAATAATAATTTTAATAATTTTGATAGTAATTTTATTATTGTAATTTTAAGTAGTTACAATACCTTTAAAATCACCTCGATCCCACTGCCTCTCTCTCCACTTCCACTATCACCACCACTCGTCCTCAGCCTCCTCACTGCTCGTTCTCAACCTTCAAAATCACCTCGATCCCATTGCCTCTCTCTCTTTTTTCACCAATCGACGTCATCTTCTCCCATCTCACTATCGTCGTTCTCTTGTTAAATTAAGGTTAGCTAACCGTAGAAGTTAAATTGCACTATTATGATCAGGTTCAATCGAACTAAAATAAAAATCACGAAAATTAGTCGATATTATATATATTTAAATGTCTTTGATCCTTAAAATAATTTTTACTTTTTAATAAAAGATCGTATACCTCCTGTTTCCCCATCCACACATACATACAACTATACAAGGACATAAAATGTTGGTATGAATGACCCTTTGATAAACTTTTTCGAAGTCCCATCTCAGTTAGTATTTTATAAGCAGTGCAGTTTGTCCTATAGTTGTTTGTCGTTGCATATTATCTTCTACCTTCTATCCTTTTGTTGCCATTAACTAGTTTGGTCCACTGCCTTGTCTTGGGTTTACACAACTTTTTCCTTGCTGGTCGTCTCCTCTGTGTGACTTATGGAGTTTGGACTCCTTAAACTGTAATTTTTATTTTTTGGTAGTTAACAAACCCCAATTTTTCTGGATAAATTCAAACAATAATAATAAATAAGTGAATAAAAAGGAGAGTGTGTAACTTTTCACTTTATTTCAAGACAATTAAATGAAAACAAAGTGACAACATGTATATTGACCAAAATGAAAAGAATTTGAGTTCATTTGATTAGATATTTTAATATGACAAAATTATTATTTGAAATATTCGAGATAATTAAGATCTTTCTGTTGAAGAGTACATGAGTGTTATATGAACTTACATAATTGTCAGTTAATATCTATAGAGATTCCGCTTATTTGAGTTTAAATTGTAAAATTATTTTGTAGTGTAAATAAATAAGAATCTATATAAGTTGAAACGGGGCCTTAATAACGTATAATCAGTTCTAAATACGCATGAGGTGCAACCTATAATTTTACAGTAATTAATCACCATAAAATAATAGTAATAATAATAAAAAAAAAATTATATTTCAAAAAAACTAGATTATAATTGTTCTAATTTATCAATTTTTTATCAAATGATTCTTATCTGAGAAAGTTATTGTTTATTTATTTAGTTTGTTGTCGTTGCTAAATAGGTCTTATGAGTTTTAAGCTCCAAATATATTATTACTACATTTTAGTAAAAGACTCCTTCTGTTTAATTAGTTACCACTTGCCAGTACCTTGTCTTTTACTAGCATTGTAAGAACTTCTTAAAGATTTTATTCTTCTGAGAACAATCAAATACTTAATAATTCTATCTATGAGAACACATTATATACCTTGAGTACGTGCTATAAACTAAATCAGCAAATAAATTAAATAATCTGAAAAGAATGTATAAAATACATCAAAAGAATGACAACTATATAAATCGGATTCCTCAAGATTCAAGAATCAAGATATATTAATTATATACAATAAATATTATTATTATATGTGTTGATGATCGAAATCCTAATCATATAAGAATAATAATCCCCATCATCACTCATTACAAATAGTCAGTCCTTTCTCTCTCTGGTTTAGCAATAACTTTTGCTAGTATTTTTTGAGGAGCAAAATCATTTCACCTTTTTTACTGTCAAAAATGGCATTAGTTCTTTACTACTTACTATTATTAATTATATACCTTTTTTTAAGTTCAACCCAATATCTAAAATCACATTACTAATACGAACTGCATTTTGATTCAGTTTTTTCAGGAGAAAACTCTCAACGGTATTCATTATATTTTGGAAATTAAAACTTTTTCGAGGATAATGTTTTCAACAATATTCTTCAAAATTAAGATTAAATTAACTTAAATTCTTCACTTAAATTAATATATTTTGACACTATTACTCCTTCTGTCCCTAAAAAGGTGTCGGAAGCAAACCTAAACATGTGAATTAAGCAAAAAAAAGAAGAAGAAAAATAAAATAAAATATGTGGATTAAGTTGAAAATAAAAACAAACGAGTAAGTTTTCTTTTTTTTATTATTTTGCAGTTGACATCATTTTAGAGGTTTAGGTATTTTCTGAATAATCCTTAAAAGACATCCTTTTTGTGAATTGAAAGAGTATTGAATATGTAACACCATAACAAATCTCCAAATGGACCAAACCCAAAGATGGCCCATCTCACAATCACTTATTCAAACTCTTCTCGTGAAAAGCCAAACACGCCTGACACTCTTTAACACTCTCTCTCTCTCTCTCTCTCTCTCCTTGCACATTTATCAGGAAGAGAGACTCAAACGATAAAGCCACAAATTGAGCTTAAAAGAAGCACCCCTTTCATTCTTTGTCTCTAATTTCATAAATGGAGTCCTCTACTTGCTTCACCAGGCTTGTGTTATGCTATTTCTTCTTGACTTCACTGGCTCTACTCCTCAACATCACTCAATCTGAAACAGTTGTAGTAGATGGAGTTTCAGAATGGAAAGACCCCACTGTTCAAGTTGGAGATTCCATCAGTAAGTTATTTCTGTTTCTGTTTTCTGGTAAACTAATAAGTTAAATTTTCACGTACATTCTCGTTTCGGTTTAAATTTTGAAAATTAAAAATTTTGACATTATAATTTTTAAAATTTAAGCTAAAACAAACTAAAATAATGTGATTAAAGACCCTCAATCTTACAGTACTTCTTTGTTAGTTATGATGTAGAGCTAATTGTAGTAAATTTGAACTATATGTAATGCTAATGTTTACTTTTTGTGGTGTTAGTTTTTGAACACAAGTATCACTACAAGCTCTACATTTTCCAGAACAGAAGAGCCTTCAACCTCTGCAACTTCACTCAAGCTACCCTTCTCACCACTCCAAACACCACTTCCTACACTGTATGTGTTGAATTTCTTCTCACAATTTCCTTTCCTTTTATTTATATACTATAATTAATTTGGGTTTTTACAAAAATCAATTATCTTTCTAATTATTACACCCAATTTAAAATTTTTCCACAAGTTGGTTAATCTGTTTTATTTTGCACTTCATCGTCTGCGACAATCCTTCCCAAATTTATAATTGAATTATTATTTAATTTTTTTATTGACAAAATTAAATTTTAAGCGAAGACATGACCGCTTAAGCGAAAATAAGACAAAATAAGATGATGAAGTACAAAATGGAATAATTTATCTGATTTTGTTTAATTTTTGACTGTGTTTTCATTTACAGTGGCACCCATCTAGACTTGGGTTCTTTTATTTCTCCTTCAACAATGGCACTACCAAACCATGTCAAGGAGGACAAAAGCTAGCAATAAAGGTATCCTTTTCCCAACCGGAAAACTCTCCACCCCAACCACCCACGGCGGCTCCACCAAAAAGTTCCGGTGGAATGGTTTCCTCTTCTCCTTCCTACCCTTGGCCATTCCGTCCCCGTGATTCAACTTCCCCGAGTCCTGCACCTACTGCTGTATTTCCGGCCACAAGTCCGGCTATATTGCCGGAAATCAAAGGGGGTGGCGGCGGAATACCATTCATCAATAGTAACCCGGCAGTTCCTCTGCCTACAGGGGAAGTGGACTCTGCTACAATAGGTCCCCTGCCCATTTCTAGTGGTGACCACAGCTTGCAGCAGGTACTTTATAAGCTTTTCTCACTTTTTGCAATGCACATACAGTTTGTCCCGTCTTTTTAAAAAAAAAAATTATTTATGGTTTTGGCACAGACATAAAAAAAAAAAAAATTACTTTTTACCTTTAGTGGAGCATAATTAAATTTTAATAGTAGAAGCTTTTTCATTATAATTATTTTGGAAAATATTGTTTAAAAGAATTGATCTTGGAAAGACATCTAACCATTCTTATTTTGATGGTCAACTACTATGACATAGTTCAAAGACATTCAAGAAAAGTTAAGAAAAATAAGAGAATATACAAATCAGAAGCAATATTCTAAAATGTCTTGTCTAATTTGATTAGTTTCTAGTTTAGGACAGATATTTCTCCTAACGCTTAAGTTTATCTAATTATCGCTTAATTTTGTTCTTCTTTTACACCTAAATTTGCTAACGACTTTTATAACATTGATTAAGAGTCCTTGATTAATTTTAGTTGCTTACATATGGTTAGCCACAATACTATAACTACAAAATATCAAGCAAGAAATACACATGGTACACATAAAAATATAAGTACTTGGTAAATGGATGGCTAGTTTGTGCCACAGATACTATAGGACCAATGATATATGTAATCCCAGTTTTCAATTATTAAGTCGAAACTTTAAAAAAAATGTAAAATTATAATGTTAGGGAAATATATTCTATGATATATTCTATGAATATTTAGAGATGAAACTAATGATGATGTTTTTGATCGGATTCATTTGTGTGGAATGCAGGTTGTGGGGTTTCATCAACTTCAAAGAGTCCTATGTTGTGTGCTTTTCCTTGCCCTGCTATAAGCATAATAGAGACTAGAGAGAGAGTAGAGAGAGAGAGAGAGATGCTATTTTTTGTATGTAAAGAGATTTGGATAGCATGTAGTGTGG
Source organism: Centella asiatica (assembly GCA_014636745.2). Classification (NCBI taxonomy): domain Eukaryota; kingdom Viridiplantae; phylum Streptophyta; class Magnoliopsida; order Apiales; family Apiaceae; genus Centella; species Centella asiatica. The sequence goes on from CM025786.1 coordinate 16,453,273, forward strand.
GAAGTAGCAATTGTGGCTTTGAATCTAAAGTAGCTTTAAAGGGAAATAATTAATTATGCTAGTTGTAATATGCTAATCCTTGACCCTACTTTAGAAAATTAGCATGCACTTTTTTTCTTTAGTCTTTTCTTTATGATTTTTGCCATGCTTTGCTTTGGAGTTCTACTTTTCTTTTTCATTGGCTACTGTTTTCTTTTCCTTGTGAATTCTACACTCTGAGAAGTTTTTCTTTCGAAACCCATTATTTCAAACGGTTAAAAAGTAACATCAAACAAAAAGTTTAAGCGCCTCTTCTCTTTTTATATTTAAGTAATTTTTTTTATTTTCTAAGTATTTTATTTTAGTTAATAAAATTTTGATATTAATTTTAAAAATATTATTATTATTATTATTTTAAAATTAAATAAATATTTTAACATATAAATTTTTTAATCTAAATTTACATGAAAAAAATCAACAACACTTACATGTAAAAAGAATGGGATGGAGTACTTACTGTTCGCATGTTCTTTTATTAGTATATCTGTCATCCATATTTATAAAACTCAGAGGTTGCACTCTTGTTAAGGAAAAGGTTGACTTCTTATTAAAATGTCCACAATACCCTTTAAAATGCTGTGGATGATAAATGAATTTTAAATAAATAAAAATAGTGAAAAAATAAATTAGTTGAAATAAATGATGTGATATAAATATATGTAAGAAGAATAATTTGAATAACATAAAAAGTGAAATTTATTATAAAGGTAATGTTGTGCGATATTTATTAAAGGAAAGTGCTATAAATAAACTGCGACGGTGAAAGTATTTTTGTACTCAAACAATGACTCAAGGTTGAGCCAAATTTAATTTCTATGAATGAATTAAAACCATTAGCAGACGTCTTTAGTCTCTGTTCAATTGTATAATTGAGAGTTTTGCATAACTGAACCAAACAGTGGTTCAAATTTTGCTCCATCTTAGCTTTGATATTTTCCACTTTCTGTTACAACCCAAAACTTCTGCAAATGTACATAATCTTCAAAGAAAAATAATTACATTGGCGAAATAGTTGCAAGATAAAACATAATGACAGCAAGGAATTCAAAACAAGGACAACCAAGATGTGAAGATGCTGAAGTTTGTTGTTTGGAATAACTCCTTATTTGCATAAATTGTAGCCTATTGTTTCTTCTTAAGTGATTTGTCTTTGGTTCTAATAAATTGAATTGCAAACACTATAAGTGACACTAGTAGGACAGATCCAGCAATAATAGGAGTGCACGACTTGGTAGACTTTCTAGGATCATCATCTCTCTGTGTTGATTGTTCATTTTTGGCCTCAGATTCTTGAATGCTATGCTCATGACTACTTGCATCAGAATGCAAATTTTCTTGAACAACAAAAGCCCTTTTAGATGATCTTTGTGTTGTTTCATTTTTCTCATATGACAAGTTCTCATTTTCTTGTCCTTTGTCAGCTTCATGAGGCAATACCTGAGGGAAGTTTTTCGCGTCTTTTTTAGCATTTTTCGCGTCTAAATCTGCAGATAGCTTTTGCTTTGATGTTTGTCTTTCAGTTTCTTGAACTTGTAATGTTCCGCGATCTTCTTCTTCTTCTTCTTCTTCTCCTCCTCGTACTTCCTCAATTCCAACTCCTTTTATTCCTTTAATCGCCTTTTTCATCGAAATGGTAAGTAGGGATTCATCTTGGTTGAACTTTGCCTTTATTTTATCCAATATCACACCGTCAGGTACTTTGAAAATCCTCCTAAATCCCCATATCTCTGTCTCTTTCTTACAAGTTTTTCCTCCCACCATTATAGTCTGTTGAACCGGTTTTTCACCTTTTATAACAATCCTACTCCCATCATCACTTATCTCAATGTTTATCTGCTCTTTGCTGTAACCTGCATTCATTAACAAACTCCAGCTTATGAACAAAAAAAAGTCGAAAACCACAATGTTGTCGCGAAAACAGAGATTTCAAATATGAAGTTGAGAATTAATTAACCTCTCAAATTAACAGTGAGGATAAACATGCTGTCATTCTCTTTGGTAACGAAAAGAGGGCTAGCTCGATCTTTAGATATAAGAAGATGAGTGGACGAGAACTCGCCCAAGCCTTTTCTTTGGGAGACCTTGAGCCCCATCTCTAGATCCATTTCCAAATTCTGGTTTGCTTAGGATTGAATGTGCTCAAAAACAGAGGAATAACTGAAGTTGGCATAGGAGAAAAATGCAAATACAAGTAAGGAATATATGCATTGCTTTCTCATTTGGTATTGTGACCGGTGATCTTGATGGTTTGTCACCATTTCATAATGTAAAGTGCTTTCAAGCTCTGCACTTTATTCTCAAATCTCAATTTCAGATGCCCCAATGAGCAAGTTTACTTGTCTTGAAGTTGAAGAAGGTTCAATGCGTACACAAATGAATACTACTATGTACACCGACAAATGCACTCGTGTGCATATTTATAACAAGAAAAAAAGGTTCAATGATTCACTACGTGACACATTAAATATGACATGCGTTTGTACGCAAAGAATAAGAGTACAAACGGTTCAAATGACACTGTTCGTAATTAATATTTTAATAATGTCGTACTTGTTGTGACCAGTACCTTTTAGTAACAATATACTCATGAAATTTGCAAGATTAACTTGATTGCTCGTCACAAGATTCAAAATTACAAAATAAACAATGTTCCTCCACCCCATCGTCCCAAAGTAAACTATTAATAGTAAGTATGCATGTCATTTTCTCATGATATGGTACTAGAATTTAATAGCAATGGTAGATAAAGACTAACAACTCAGTTCCAACAAACAAAAACTTTTAGCAATTAAGCATTTCGATGTCAATGGACATGAAACAATATAAGCGATTTCTATTTCACTAAAAATTTCACGGAAATGATTCATTGGCCGAAATTTTTAGGCCGAAACAAGATTGCTACTGACGTGGCTCAACAAGAGGAAGTCTACAGCATGAGAATTGAAATCTTTCTAATATTGAAAATCCAGAAGTTAAAATTGGAGAGAGAGAGAGAAAGAGAGAGGGAGAGAGAATAAAGCTCAGAATAACGTGCTCGGAAAAAAAATGATGTCTGGCTTTTAAAGTATCTAGAAACATAGCAATTTGCAAGAGAAAAAGATGAAGAAAAAAGGAACCCCTAGCACATGAAATTAACTTAACATATTTTAAGAAACAGAGGTAATTACAAAGCCAACTATTTCGTCCCTTATATCAATACATATAACACATTTATTTAACATATATCATGTACTTCTATAACATTCTCAAGGGTTACAAGTACTACTACTTTATTGCTAGCCAACGGCTCCCACTTCCCAACAAAAAAATAAACTCAAGTCAAGAAACTACAAATGCATCAACCAGAATTATAGAGTAGACTCAAATAAAAATAACTCAGGCATTCCACAGTATTAGAGTACAACATACTGTATTCATCAACATTAAGTTGTTAAGAATATTGAAAAACTTTTGAAGAGTAATGCTCATCCCAAAATTTATTGCTTTAACTAAAAACTCAGATGAAGTCAACTTTTGTAAAGTCGATATATATGCATATTTGAAGCATAATAATCCCATTAATGTTCACCTCAGAATAGTTTTTGGGTTGGAAAGATTTGAAGGAAATTCTGATGTGTAAGAAACATCAGCCATTCCCTCCTCGCCATTTGAGTTCACCTCAGATTAGTCATAGTCAAAGATAATACACACACATCTATAATAAAAATAATCTAGAGGGATTTCAGAAGAATCAAGTTTGTGGTTGCCAATGACCCAATGTATTGTCAACAAGAAAGTCGTAGCTCGAGTGCTTGACCAAACACTAAAGACCAATATCCCATTATTGAACGCGGAAATCAAATCTTCAAGCACTATTATTATATACTAAATTCCTTCAGGTCAAAACACCTGTTAGAATATGCAACTAGTATTCAAGTGAATCCAGGTCAACCATACCACCCCCCCAACACCCCACTCTCCCTCTCAGTAAGTTATTTGACCCCATATTCAAGAAAATCAAACTAATTAAATTTGAATTCTTAAGCACATGGCATCTTTTCCTTGTAGTTGATTGAAATATGAAAGAATAATGGGGGGCAACAAGTACCTCTGCCAATCTTTGACATGAAAGGAAAGGATCAAGAAGGATTCAAGCTGCACTCATAGAAGAGTCAACTGACCAAACTCCTTCAAAAGGAAAAGAACTGTGATGGAACAAGAAATTCTAGCCTAAAAAATTTCCTTCAAATTCATCTGACCCATGAAGCTGTGATGTGCTTAGATGCAATTTTTAAGAGTTTCCAATGATCAAGAATGACAAAAGAACGTTTTTCTCAGTCAAGAATTCAACATTCCACCAGATTATAAATGTAATGCAACATCTATATGTATCCAACAGCTGAATAAAAGATGACTATTTACTCAGAAAGTGTAATTATACATTAGCAAAACAAGAGGAATACAACATCAGGGACCATGAATGTCCATTCCTTTCTTTCTAGTTCTTTAGACAATATATATATATATATATATATATATAGCTAAAACGAAACAAAAAACATACAAGAACTTGTACCTCCTAAATTCTTTTCTTTTTTGTTGTAGTAACATGAGTACTTCTTTCCCCTCCAGAATAAGTACTTGATTCCTACAATGAGTGCTCAAGATATATAGCAATCACAAACTGAATTACTCCTGAGGATATGCTGCTCTTCCCATGGAGTCAAGACCTTCAGTTCTACTCTTTACAATCCTGTGGAACACTTCCCTCACCTGTTTCTCCATGGGGCTCAATCCTTCCTTTATTGCATCATAAACTATTCCCACCTCCTTCACTCTCTTTCTCACCTCCTCTTCTTTTTCCTCACTCAAAGGGAATGTAACTGAATCTATCAATTGATTCATATGTCGCGCACATTTCTCAATCTCCTGAATCTCCCTCAACAACCCACAAGCAGTTCTTCGGTCCCTCCTCTTTGATTCTTCCAAAATTCTCTCATGAAGTGAAAGAATCGGAGCTGCCCAAACGAACTGCCTAGTCACATGAAAATGTGTCTGTAAACCTCGGTCTTGACAAGGTATTGCTGCTACAAGAGCCCACATTACAAAATATAACACATAATTCATTGTAAAAACAGCAACAACTAATCCGTTGGTAGTCATAATTTCATTAGGCCTAGGAGCAGCCAAATTATTACCGATTGATTGAAGTTGCTTCGCAGCAGACCAAGACCGCGAAACACTCCATGACAATGATCTGTAATTCTCCATAGATCTATTGTCCCTGTGAGCATTACTACGCCCAAAAGATCGATTTCTAGTGGCAACCCCAGAAGTAGACTCCTCAAGCATCGCTATTGCCAAATCAATCAAGGCCTTTTTCGCTCGACGAAATTGACCCTCTCCAAGGCTTTTTTGATTGTCCAAAGCACACAAAACAATCTCCAGCTGAATCTGCCATTGCCTGATCTGATCAATACCATCTCGAATAGCATTACATACATCTAAAGCTTTCACACTCCTTTCAAAGAATTCAGAAACCAAACGATCCATTGGTGCTCTATTTAAGTGTCTTTTATTACTAGACAACAATGCCCTGAACTCTTCCTGGCAACCAAGAAATGAACTGAGAAGCTTCTGAATCCATGAAAGTGAAAGAAGTTCATCTGACCCCGCAGATGACAAGCCAGTGAACAAATCAGCCACATGTCTTTGGAAAGATTCCAGCTGTTGTTCTTGATTTGTGGTTTCTTGCGTAGATTCCATTGAATGGACTTGATCACGGCGAAAACTTAGAAATGAACGGCTGCTGTGTGATTCTGATGAGCCTTGATAATCTGTTGCTGGCATTTCTCGTGTGAACAGTAAAAGAAAATCTTAACAAAATCACTCAATTTGGGAATAAATCAAGGAGCTAAAGAACCCCAGAAACAAAAAAGACAATTGGGCACAAAGATCAAGACTTTCCAAATGAAAATCCCCAATAACACAAATGGGTTCACGAATCAAGACAAGAAAAACAAACACATCAAGCTATACTTGCAAACAACACCAAAAAAACCCAAAAAAAACATAAGAAATCAAGAACCTTTCAACCCAAAACATACAATAGGCAATAGCTGAAACCTACCCAAAATATGAAAACCCCTAAATCATATGTTGACTTCACCACACAAATTGACAAGAACAAAGAAGAAGAAATGACCCAAGTGAAATGAAAACCGATGAAATAAAAGGAAATAGTGGAGGCCTCAAATGGGAATTACTCTGCTGGTGATATAAACCTAGAAAGAAAGAAAAACAGTGGAACTATTGATGAAGATGAGAGAGTAGCAGAGCAGAAAAAAGTAGTCAGTACAGATGGAGGAGAGAGAGAGAGAATAAAGGAAGGGGATGTCTGAAACCCTAACATGTGATGGGGGAATTATAAGGTGATTTGGACCGCGTAATTTGGTTGTTGGGAAAACGAAAGAGCTCTGTTAAAATCTCTATGCTCCTAGTAAGAGACCGATAACTACCCACCAAGAAGTGTGTATATAAAATTAGGAGTGGTGCTATCCTTGTACTAATAATAATATATGAATTGATGTGTAAAAACAGGAAAATGATAAATATGTCTACATGGCTGCATTTCTTCCAAAATTTTATCATGAATAATGTGTACTCATATTATTAGAAATATTTATATGTTGGTAATGGGTAATACTTATAAATTATTGAATCATGAAAATTTCAAAAATATTAGTTGACCTATCTCTTTGTTAAAAGTATTGAAATATTTGTCATCACTCAATAAAAAATAAAAATAAAAATGGTTAGATTTATTGAGAGGGTATTAAGTTGTAAAATGTATCTTTAAAATTTTTACGTAATATTAACGTGTTGTATGTATTGTGCACAATTATTTGTGCAAGTTATTATTATTTTTTCTGTCTATAAATGAGTGGCTTTTTTAGATAATGAAAGTTGTTTATGAATATGAGCGTCTCATTATTTTCGACAACAAATCGATACCGTTTTCCCATTTTAATCCAACAAATATACTTTGATAATATATCATTTAAAACTTATGAGAGAAAAAATAAAATTAAATTCAGCATAATTTAGGCATAATACTAAGTCAACTCATCTATTATTCGAAATATAAATAATTGAAAACTAATAATACAAAATTTATTTTATCAAATTTTAAGTAGATTTTTTAATTTAATAATGAGTTAAAACTCTTTTTAAGAGAGTTTATTGCGTATTAAAAGGTAGAAATAAATAAATGTACTCACCCGCAGAGACACGCCTTACTTTAACGTCATCCGTGGCCCACAGTACAATGAGTCTGAATTTTTCTTTCTCATCCGTTGATTACTAAACTCCTGTTAAAATATACCGTACGTCTCTTTACGGGGGTGAGATGAAAAAATCAAAAAATGGAATCAACTGCCAGAAAACAATTGAGAAAATTTATTTCTAAAATTATATATACATTATGAATTTTTTAGTTAACAAATAATATATTGATGTATAATTAAAGTAATCTATAGAGTCTTATCATAAAAAAATTATAAACTATAAAATTATAACAATTGTTCAATTATCGATTAAATTGATATTAATTAAAATTTAATATAACGTTATTTGACTTTAAAAAAAATAAAATATACCTTGAATTTTGGAATATATGATAGTGATTGGAAAGATTAATATTCCACTTTCTCGATATTTCATAAATGATTAATTCTTTTTAATAATCTTAAATATTGAAAAAAAATTATTTATTTTGAAAATTTATTAATTAAAATATATACTCTAATTTTTATAAATGAAAATTTAAGCTTTTATTCAGAATTCATAAATTAATTATCAGTAAAATGTTTTGATTCTTCAATTTTATTGGAATAATTATGTGGACAAAATCTAAACATTTATATGTTCTCGAACTATAAATAATTCTATATATCATCTATTATATCAATTAATTTTCTTTTGCTAAACCTAAAATAAAATACAGTAATTTAATTAAATTATTAAATCTTAAAATTAAAATATTTCTGAAATATAAAAATAACTACTAAAGAAACATACCTCTAATATAAAATACAAAGCGTCACAAATTTAAATAGTTTATTAGTTTGAGATAGTTCTATGTTCCATACAAAAAAAAAATATTTTGATTATGAATATTATGATTATGTATTTGATTGAGTTTAAATTTTCCGATAATAATTGTGTTTATATCCGTTGATAAGATAAAAGTATGACAATTTTTATGAATAACACTCCGTAAGGTTCTATCAATAGAAAAAATATATACAAATAACACTCTTGCATTTAATATAATTTTATGAAGTGGATAAGTACTGATTGTAACTGTACCATGTAACTTAATATTTTGTCTTTTATAGTAAAGACAAAAAAGTTATTAACGAATAAACTAGAGGATTGGATTGTCTACCAAGGTCCAAGTAATCCACACTGCATTTAATATATTCCATAAATTTCAAATCCAGATATATATTTTATAAATGATACTCATTCTGTTTTTAAAAAAATTATATTTTAAATTTTTATTTAGTATTTTTGTGATAGATTATGATTAAAACTTGATTTGAATTTTATTGCAAAATACATTGAAATTTCAACAAAATAAATATTTTTATTATATGAAAATGTTGTTAAACTCTAACCATAATTTGAATTTTATAATTTTATAACTTAATACAAATAAAATAAAATATAACTCTCTTTTTTAAGCAAATGGAGTAATTTTTAAAGAAGTTTTTAAGTTTAAAATATATCTTCTTTTCAATATTATATTTATTCAAGATTATGATATGTTAGTTGAAGTAATAATAATAGTAACAACTAAGAGAATCACAATTAATCATGATTAAATGATAAGCTACAAGTTTAAAAAATAGAGTTACATTTAAGAATGAGATTTGTTCCATTAAAATTTGCAAAGATTTATTATTATTATTATCATAATGTTATATTTTCTATATTTTTTTCATAAGAATATTCTCATATGTTATTAATTGAAAATTTATAACAAATTTCATGATTTTTTCTTTGTTATTTGAACATGTAAATTTTAATCAACTATATAATATTAATATGTGTTAAAAATCTAAATTATAATTATTTTTGTGGAACAGACAAAATATTAAAAATTTATTACTAAATATTATTTTAGAAGAGACGTTGAGTATAATCTTGTTTTTTAAATTCTATCTTATATCTAACCATTGCAATTTAAAAATTGTATCATATTTTTTATTATTGTAATGAAAAATTAACCGATAACCATCAACAAAAACATACAACGTTAAATAAATCATGTATATTCGTGAAAAATAAGGTATCATAACAAAAAAAAAGAAGGAAGAATGAAGACTAACAATAAAATAAGAAATAAGTTCTAACACAATTTATAGAAAAAACGATAAAACTAAAATATCACAAAAATAAAAAGTAAACAAAAAAGAAATTATAAACTTAGATTATAAATTATTTTAAATCAATATAAAATAAATTTTATTAATGTTATTATTTTATATAATTACAATAAGTAAAAGACTGAAAATATATTTTTAAAAAATAAAGAATATAATTAAATGAGATAATAATTTATTAAAGAACTCATATTAAAAAAACACAGCCATTAATTTTTAAAATTATATATTTATATATATACACACACACCTAATGATAATGTGTACAAAAATATAAAATATTACTTGTATTTAACACAATAATTTTTAAAACTTTAAAAATAAGACTTATTAAATTAAATAATTTGAATCAATTGAAAATGTCTATGTTATGTGCTGACCGGCAAGCAAGTAATGAATAGTTGAGAAAGTCATTATGACAAAATGAGTATTTTATACTCTCCATCCCAATTTATGTGCAACACTTTTTTTTTTTGAATGTCTTACTTATTTATAATATTACCTTTTTATAAAAAAAATTAATCATTTGATTTTTCTAAATTACTATTCCAACAATTAATTTATATTTTATAATTTTATTTTCAACTCTTTTACTTTTTAATTACACTTACTCATTTCAAACTAATTCATTATCCATCGTTCATTCTCAAAAATAATATAAACATTTAAATCCAAAACTTTACGATTATAAACATATTTCTAATTTTAAAAATAGTTGTTTATGTATCTCTAGTTAGGAATAGGTGGATGAAATTTAGTAATATAATAATATAACTTTATAAAGTATAATTGTGCAAATTCAAAGGTTGTAAATGATTTAAGACTGAGGGAGTACAATTTTATTATCAAATATATATATATATATATATATTTTTTAATTTTGAAAAAAATAATATAATTCTAGTAAGGATAATAAAAAATAATAAAATAATATTCTCTTCCTCCTAAAATAAGTGACTTAACATATTTTTTACATATAATTTTAAGTGAAATTTAATATATGTTAAATATTTTATTTTATTTAATAAATATAATAAAATAAAACTTTGAAAAATAAAAATTAATATCGTTAAAATTTTAATTTTATTTTAAATATTTAACATATAATAAATTTAACATAAAAATATATATGACTACGTTAACTTAACTGGCCACCACCTGACGGAGACAATATAACCGCACGAAGTCGTCAATGAAAGAGCGTGGTCAGGGACAACCCAGTCTACCGTGGCGCGTAATGTAAGATGGTGACTTGGTCCATCACATGATGTTACATTTTCACTTTTTCTGATTCACAAAAAAGATAGGGATGGAAATTGGAATATTAAATAATATTTTCATTCATTTTTAAAAAATAATTTGTATAATTTTTTTATTATAATATTTTATTTTTAAAATTTTATCATTGTAATTACCTAATATTATCTTTAATTGAATTTTATTTATAATAAAATTTATGATTTATTATTATTATTTATACATGTAATTCTTAATTAAATATGTAATATTAATATTTATCAAAAATTCAAATATAATTTTTTTTGTAAATAATTTCTTACTTAAGCAGGTGATCAACTTTGGTTTAGTTATAGTAATAGCTTTAGCAAATAGCTAGTGTGTTGATTTTTTGTTATAAAGTATAAAATTATAACAATTGTATCGACTAAACTAGATATCTTAAAGTTTAACATGTTATTCATAATGTCCATCTTATTTTAGAATAGAGAGTATTATATATCTATATACAATAGGATTTCAAAATGGAAGCAAACAGCTAAGGCAAAATAAATAACCATAATACATTATAAAACACTATATTTATTTTGAAGTAGAAACAATAATTATAAATCCTGATAAACAATTAGAATAAGTTTATTATGAACAAAAAATTGACATTGTTTTACCTTTAATATATGTTTATAATTTAACACTTTCTCCATCGTTTAATATATGGCCTTATATTCTCGAGTTGTGTTACGTTGATGTTGAAGTATTCGTGTCTTAAATGCAGCATGGCCCATTGGCTATAACTAGCTATTTATTTTTGTGGGACACTAAATAAATCAATCAATTATATGAGAGACTAAATAAATTGATTAAATGGAAATAAAATATAATATCATGTGGCTGCCAAAAAAATACAATTTTACCCGGTTTCATGCCATCCAGTCCTCGTTCAATGAAAATAGGGATATGTCGTTGTCCCCATAAGCAAGAAATTTTTATACATAATATAATATATACTTTAATTAATTTGTTTAACCCTCATGTTTACTTAGATTCTAGATCTATCACATCAAGTAATCAAACAAATGAATAATTCTAATTAACACAAAGTTGACACAACATTTTCACACATGTTGAAGAATCAATGGAGTTATTTACTACTTCTATGATCAATTTAATAAAAATAAAAATATATTAAGTTACTTTATCATTTCAAATTAAATATCTATTTTAGAACGGTGTGTGTACTAGAACATCCAAGTATTCATTCGAGATGACAAAGGACTGTGTGTCAGTATACTAACATGTGCACTACAGCGGCTCCGCTGATTTCTTGTTCTACCATACTCTTCGGCCTGTTTTCTTAAAATATTCTACTATTTTTCAACTTTTTAATCTATCACACTTTTACAAAGTCACTATTAACTATTATTTTCTTAAAATATTCTACTATTTTTCTGACTTTTTAATCTATCACACTTTTACAAAGTTGCTATTGACGATGTCTCAACAGTTCAAAAATTTTAATTATGACACTACTGCCTATAATGGCTTTACAAAACTTGTTTTGTATATAAATCAAGAAAGTTGAAAAACAATAGGATGTTCCAAGAAAATGAGACGTGAGATAAATCAACAAAGTCCAAAAATTTTATAGTGAAATTTTATGAGGATTAGCGAGTCGGGCATTCGGAACATGGGTGAATCTTTCTCCCAAGATTTTGTTAGTTTCATTTGGCACGTTACTTCTGCTTATAACATTGAAAACAAATGTACTAATGGAGCAGCAAACTTTAATGTTTTTGGTGTTCAATACTTTCGGCAGGTAGAAGATTAAATTTTCAGATGCAACAAAGAGTACACAGAAAGTTGAAACAAAGAATAATCAAATAAATGAATACATGAAAAGAGGAAAAACAAGAAAAGAAAAGGCAAGTAAATTTATACAAGTGAATCTTTGTGTGTCCATTTCAGCATTTAAAATATCAAAGCGTCCGAAACAAGAATGTGACAACGGCAGCTAAAACATTACAAGTAAACAAAACCCACAAGAAAACGATGAAAACGCCCAAAAGAAAAGGAAAAAAATAAATAAAAAAAGCCCCCACTAAAATGGAATACTTTTTGTTCACTTGCCTGTCTGCAACAATTACAACTGCATAATCCACCCTAAACAACCTATAAATAACTGTTAAATTGCAAATTAACATTTCTATGTTTTAAAAAACGAAAAAGATATTATTCACAGGCCAGTTTTGTGTCAAAGCTGCTCAGGCATATGGCGAACGCCTGAAATGCAGAAAGTGGATAGCGGTAATCCATAGTGAACATATCCTTTGCAACCTTGCCAAACTGCAATATTACCTTTTCATGATCGGATGATTGTGCCGGTTGAGAGGGTGTTGGTGCACCAGCAGCAGGCTGTGTTGCAGCAATCAGCTGAAAATTCTTTACTGATGCCACAGTTACCCTTCCGCGGAAATTAAGGCACCAACACTGCAACTGTTCATGCCATCTTGGCGGCTTATTTCGAAGAACTAAAGGTCTTTCCTTGCCCTGATCTTCCTCGTGTTGACCAACAACGTCTGAAAACCTAAAGCTACTGAACTCCGTTGAACTGTAAACTGATCTTGAGAAGGATGTGCTCCTGAAGGAGTTCTCTATGGAATGAGGGATGAGCTCGGGCTGGCCTGGAACTGTGCCTCCTGGCTCAATGGCTGAGGTGGGAATTGAGTGCATGATGCAGTTCATCCTACGTGGGCCTCTTGTGCCCAACACATTCAGCTCGTATGTGACCTGGGCAATATTGAAGCTCCCAGCGGGGACCTTTGGAGAAACCTTTTTTGAGTAAAATCGACGGCTTGAATGACCAGGTGGAGAAATTTGAGCAGCATTGACTGGAGGTTGTGTGTCATAAATTATGAACTTAGTGCCAAGGAAATTAGACCTGTAAAAAACAAATACATGCACAAACATATCACCAGTCTTTTCTAAACAACATATTTTAATTTTTAAGTAAATAAGGTCAGCAGGACGCAGATTAGTCACTTTAGCATAAGAGTAATGACTTAAGTCCTGCTGTGTAAACTAAATATGGATAGTATAATAAATTTAGCAACTGATTGCATTTCTACGTATCAGATAGTCTCAAAACTGGATTATTTTCTCCAACAAGTTGCATCATGCATCAAGAATGATACAATGGGAAAAAGAAATTGTGCGCTGCAGGGAAGGATGAGTGTAATTGAGCAGAACCGATCTACTTTGAAGTTCTTATATTTTCATTATATTAAACTTAATCATGAGCAGTCAAGTTATCATCGCTGAACACAGCAGTTGTTACAAACAGTACCTCAGTTTTCCAATGTAAGTGCTGCTTGACCTTGATATGTTCTCTGCATCCATCGAGATTACATACTCAGTATAAGTTGTTCTCCGATTTCGTTTTGCAGAAAGAAGAAACTTCCCATTTTCCACAAGCAGGGCTGCAGGAGATGCATTTGCAAATTTACACATCTATGAAGACATAAATATTTAAAAATAAATAAAAAATAAAATGGCACGTTAATGTTAATACATATAACATTATCAGGAAAATTTGAACAAGAAAGATGGAGCTACTGATTATTACATTCAGCCAAGCAACTTTGAAAGATGCACATACAAGAAAGTCCAGTTTCATGGTACAATCAACCAAAAAGAGGAAACATCAAATGTTATATGGGTTGATTTTGATGAGCTCAATAAACTTATGAATGAACAAAACATATCTAATAAGATAGCCAGGAGGTCCGCCAGATTCTGAGGTCAAGCTTTAATAAGCCCAGTAAACTTATTAATGAACAGAAACATTTTGGGTCAAGTTGAGGCATACAAAGCTTTTGGTTATTTAACTATCAGAGTCCAGATAAATACTGGCTGCCCATGGCAGGAGTAAGACTTAAAAGCGAAAAACCAGTTGATGAACTGATTGGATCCCCGGACAAGGCTAAGTACAAGTGAAGTTTGTAGGACATAAGATTAATTTGTATCCAATGCACATCAAGGTTTCCAAAACTACTACTACTTTATCCAAATATATATGATCAAAAATAAAATGCTAACAAATCTCAGTTTAGAAAGGGAGAAATTAGTGTAGATGCTATAAACTTGGGTTCATAATAATTCGTTCACAACTAGTCAATAACTAGGACATCTCATGTTCATATAACACAAATATTCAGTGTAACGACAATCTAATTCAATCAAGATGGTAATAATCTTCAATTTTCAAACAAAACAGACTTGTGTATAACCCAAAAAAATTGACTCAATGCCGTTAAACGTGCTTGAACAAATTAACTTAATTCTGTCCTATTCCATAGTTCAAGCTATTTTAACTTATGTTAGCATCTACATAAATTACTTATCATCACAATTTACAGTCAATTTTCTCAATATTACTTTTATCTTAGACGCTAAAATAGCAGTAACAGATTGAGGAGAATGAACAAACTCAAATTTGTATAAAAATATACTACGTAAAAAAATAGACAAAGGTGATCTGCACCAGCAAAGTTTGAGAGAGATTGATCAAAGTGGACAAAGATTGCTAATCTCACATCAGTCATATTTCGACTATCGTAACAAAATCAAAGATTCTAAATTTACTCTTAACATCAGACAGAAAGGATTTCCTGAACACCAAAAACTGCAAATGTCAAGAGCTTCCTCATGAAGTACTTTTTGATTAATGAATTAAGTAAAAGAGTATTACTTTTCACAAAATGACTTGCAAATCATTTATGACAAGTAAAAAAAGAAAAATTAACCCGATAGATTTAGTCAACTATTGAGTAGGGGAAAAAATTCACAAAAGAGTTCACAGCAAAAACTTCGAAGTAACACTAGTGTTTTAATAAAGAAAGAAAAGGAAAATAGTCCCCAAAAAGTCCTTCTGCAATAGTGGAATTATAGGACTTCCCACCCCCACCCCACCAAAAAAAAGAAAACAAAAACTTGCACACACCAAAAGCACAAAATACTTCTGGCCTTCTGCAGTACGTTTATGGTACATTATACAAATTCAGTAAGGATATAATACCAAAACATGCCTAGCAAAGTATTACTCATTTGGGCAAATAAGGTATACACTCATCATCAGTCTCTGTTGGGGTGCTAAAGCTGAAAATATAATCCAATGAAATACATGAAGCTATCAAAAAACTAACTGATTTTATGGTTATGACTTATCCAAACAATGGCGTTGAGGTATAGGGCTTGGAGGCTGGATAGCGTTCGATACAGGATTCTTTGCAATCCACCCATAGACCAAAAGGCAAATATGTAACTAGTACCAACCAAGATATTTCAAGTAAACCTTACCAGGACTAAGACAAAGGAATAGATGGTATGTTAAATTAGCTTTGTCTCTCTTGATGAAACACTGGATGGTGCCATCCCGAGACCCTGGCTGTATGGCAGAATAAGAAAATAATGTGAGTGGGGCAAAAATTAAGAAGTAATACAAGCAAAATTGACAAGACCAACATATAAAATTTTAAGTAATAGTGTAACAACGAAAAGCAACCAGTGGACTACCTAATGGAGAAAGTACATATATGATATAACAACTACTCCTTTTACATGTAATTTCCAAACCCAAAATATGCACCCACAATTTAAAAGATAAAATATTGAAAATTATACTTCTATTCTAGAATTAGAGATAGGCCTTACTTTTCGGAATCATTCTGAAATCATAAAGTTCAAAAATAGATATAGATTGTTTGGGTTTAAACACTTATAGCTAGCTATATATAGTGAACTGCCAAATAGGAAACTTCAACCATAGGCAGGATTATGAACAAATTAGTATAAAACAGTAAAACTATCATAGAGATACTATGAAATGATCAAAGTAATGACACTAGAAAAATCATGGCTTTGAAAGAAACCAGCACATAAACTAACAATAATCAAAGCATACCCGTATAACCTATGTGTATAGTTCCTCATAGTTTCCAGTACATGTTTTTATCTTCTTCCTAGTGTCCTGAATCTCAACTAATGGTTTATAATACTACGATGATGAGATTTGAAAACAACAGCCCAAATAGCAGTGTTTCACTTTGTGATCCAAAATTAATAACTCTTCTATGTCTATCTGTTTTCAAGTCCCTAACAATTTTCAGTATTTACTCCATATATTCACCCATCAATTAGCATTAAAATCACAGTGATGCCAAATATACAGCCATAAATAAGGAAATCATCTATTTCGAATTTGAGGTTTAAATTACCTAATCTGTCTCCGACAAATACAATATCAATTCTACGTTGTAAAGACAACAGCAGTAAAGTGTTGATTGGTAGATTTGGTGTAACAGCTATAGTATAGATCTCCATCTATGTTAGGAATTACGAAAATCAAGCAAGATAATTATGAAAATAAAATTGTAATCGCAAAGGAAATATGAAATATGAATACGTGTGAGCTGAAATATTGTAGTAATTGAGGAAAAAAATTTCTGTCTCCTGTCTTTTTGGTGCACAAGTGTCCAACTAGTAATATAAGTGTGCAAATATGACCAAATTAATAAGCTGGAAGTTTGAACCTTTAGACTATGGACCAGGTTTAACTTTGTTTGTGCGAAACGTTATGATCTTTCGAATCCTTTGAGTTGTTATTATCTTACTCATTTTCCTCTGGTACATCATCAAAGCTTTTGAAGTATAGTATGATAAGTGCATAATGTTCTTAATCTTCAACGTAGAAGTTCTCGTTAATGTCTGTTATTGCTGGGCAGGTTCTTTCTTTTTCTATTGATTAATCCACTAAAATTTGTTCTTCTTTGTTATGCTAGAAAGCTCAAAATCATGATAGATATATATGGGAAGGGAAGCTCTGACTAGTTCATTACTTACTGGAAACTCTTGCCCACAAATTTCCGAGAGGTGAAGGTACCCCAAGGTAAATGCCCTTGGGTTTGATTGTGGACAAACAAAAAATAATAAGATTGAAAGTCACACACTACTTGCACTCCCCATATTTACAAAAGATTTTAATCTTGAGAAACAATAATAATGAGAAGTTGAGAACAACCACCATAAATAAACACAAGATAATTTAGTAGATCAGTGAGAATGAAAAGCGGAATGATGATTTACTCAATAAATATGTAGGATAAACTTAGATAAGAAGTTGCTGCACGTCTATATCACCAAAGCAACACCAAGCAGCAGAAAGAATCAACGAACCCACCTGCTTAAGAGAAACTGGGAACGTGAGTTTTCCTGAGAGTTCTGGATTTCCAACGATTTCTTTGCACATTTCCCTCCAAGACCTGCAAACAGCAGCACAAGCAACAACATGTTTGCGAGCAGGCCACGCACTCTCACTCGCCTCCAATCTTTTGATCACGTCATGCAATAGCTCAGGTGGGAGACTGGCCCAACAACTGTTCTGGATGACCACAGGTTGGTCATGCAACTCATGAACTGCTCCATGAGATTTTCCCCTGTGATGATGACCAAGAAGTCTCACCTCAAAACCCCGTCTTGATAAGCTCCCAAAACTATCTCTTACATCACGCACTATGCTGCGAAACGACATCTATTACAGCACATGGACAACTAACAGCGGTCGTCTTAAATGTGATGTAAACAACAGCTGCTTAAATTATAGTCCACTAGCTTTATTCAGGTCAAACAATGATCTACCCCACTGCTTTCACACATGAGAATAACAGAAAAACAGATGAATAGTGTTGTTAAAATTTCCTTCATGTATCTTAACAACTAAGTAACCAAAGGGACTAATGATAAATTGAAAACCACAAAGAAACAGAATGAAGATTCTCATCAAAGAAAATATCATGGACTATCCAAAGCACACTGAAATTCCATAATTCAATCAGAAACAACTTTTGCACAACTTAAGCCACATTACGAAAGCAAAAGTACTCTTAATTTAAATATAAGTTCCTTTTGTCACTAAAAGTAAGAACATAAAACAAAAGTGAAGGACTACCCAAAATTATAAACTATAAACGGAAGCTAACAAGACTCTCAAGACTAAAAAGAAAAACAAGATTTGAATTACATTTCTTTCCTGAAGCAATATGCAGTTAACAGCAACAAATGAAAGATACTAAATTCGTATTTTTCTTGAAAGTACAAGTGAAATGACTGTCAAGCAGTTCAGGTATACATCCAGAAACTGAGAAAAAAACAATAGCTAAATTTTTGAAAAAACGCAGTCACTAATTTTTGTTTCAAGAAAAAATCAAATAGGAAAATCAGTTGTCTTGGTCAAAGGGAGTTGCAATAAACACCGAAATGCTAGGTTCAGAAAATTTGACTGAAACAACCTAAAGATGAAATCTTCTGGATATCACAAATGAAATTATCTGGGAGTGCATATAACTACAACTATCACCCACCATAACTCGTGATAAACTTTAATCTCTCATAAATATCCAACCCCACATAGCCAAATGTAAATTCCGAACTAAATTTCAAAAGATAAGAGAGAATAAATCCAAAAAAAATAAAAAAAATTTCAAATTAAACAAAAATTAGAAGTGTTCCAAACGGCCCACCTCGAATTCCAATTTTTCTAAGATAAAGTGGACAATTTTGGAGGCTTCAAAAAAGAAACAATACGTGTTCAACCATGTCAAAAATGCAAAAATAGATGAAAGTAGGATGTAAAATGAACAAGAAATTGAGGGAGTAAAGAGAAAAGAGCATAAAGGGTTCATTCTAATTCACCTTAGTGACTCCAATTCATACTCATATGTTAAGAAGATGAAGAAGATCCTTCGACCCTTTACCTCACGCTCCTCTCTCTCTCTCTTCGACTTTCTGAATTTCTGAAAGTGTTCGCTTCTTCTATGTCTGACCAACGGACTCCAAATCTTAACAAATTCACCCCTTCAGAGTGTGGATTATTTATTTATATTTATTGAAATCTTGATTAGATTGTTTATTAAAGCTGACTACTAGATACGGTACTAATTTGATTATTCCAACTACTTTAATTATTATTGCTATTTATTCTTCTCTTATCTCTTATTTATTCTTTTCTTATTTTCATGAACAACCTAATTATTTATTTTATTATTTTAAGTCTGTCGTCACAAGTAAATACAAATTAACGAATTTCACACTCAAAATTCAAACAATTCTTTTATTATGTTGTCGTGACGTAGGGCTGCTTTTTTAGGATTTACACTATCTCGTAAAATATAAATTATATATTTGAGAGATTTTATTAGTACAAAATTTTATATTCAACACATATATTTATTTGATATTTTCATGAGAAAAGTCTCTCAGTACTTTTTTGTCATACAATGATAGATGGAGAGATTATTAACTTTTGATATACTTCTCTCTTTCTAAAATTAGATATCATTTTAATTCACACATAATAAATTTATGGAATTTAAAATTTTAAAATTAAAGCAAAATCATAACATTTAGAAATAGTACTAAAATAAAAGAGAAATATATCTTTAATTTTAAAACGTAAAGAATAATATAGTTTTATATGATAAAATATATTATGTATCATTTGAATAGATTATATACACGTAGAACTCAATTAACGTGCACTTTATTTATTCTCACGAAAATATGTTTAGTTACAATCTTAATTTACACGGGATTTACCAATTTCATTAAAACTAAAATTTTTATCAAATACAAAATACTATTTTTTTCATTCTCACAAACTTTCGTCTCTGTTTTTTCTTCTCTTTCTTAAAAATTAAACTATCCATTCCGCTTTCATATTATTACTCTCAACAAATGCAATGTAAGGAAAGAAAATGAAAAGGAAAACTTCAATACTCTGTTTTAGTGTTTTGATTTCAAAAAGATGTTAGAATCCATTCTTTCTAATTTTCCCTAAAAACTTGTTATTCCAAATCCGCAAGCTTTTGTAACAAAGTGAAAACATTTAATTTTTTTTCACCTTTTTTGTTTCTTAAATAGAATATTTGTGACGAATCCAATTTGATTAGTTAGTTTAGTACACTAACATAAGTATAGGAATTAATATTTGTCCTCGCAACAACAAGATGATCACAGAGAAAATCAAACAAATCAATATATTAATAATATGATAAAGATTTTCTTGTAAAACCCTAAACATAGGTATTTGTAGTCCACAACTAGTCTAAACCACTTACAAAAATAAGACTAAGGCCGTTTAATAAAACTATTTTTTAAGATCTGAAAATTATAATAGTTGCATAATAAGAGTTAAAAACTTAAATACGTAAAAATTTAAATATCTGTTGTTTGTTAAAAGTCTGAAAATTATGAATTGAAATTATTAAGATTGTTCAATAATTATATGATATAATATATATATGAGAATAACAAAATTAATATTTTCTTTTGTGACAATTATATATTTTTTTCTAAGTCGTTGAATTTGCTGTGTATGATTTGTAATTGTATTACTTGTATTGAGACGTATCATTTCCTTAAAAAAATGTTATCATGACAATTAATATTTCATAAAAGTACCTACGTAACGTTTGTATTAAAGTGATTTAACGTTTTAAAATTTTAAGTCAATTTATTAAGATTAAATTTTTTAACTATATTAGGCTTAAACGTAAATTTTTAGGTTACATAACATTTTACCTATCAAACAAATATATAAGTCTGTTATCAAAGAAGCACCGAACTCAAACAAATGATTGAAAAACAAACCAATACATACAACTAGTCTCTCTTTTTCTTTTTTGGTTATACTTATCTTATCTCTTATTTATTCTTTTCATGAACAAACTCATTATTTATTTTATTATTTTATGTGTGTCATCACAAATAAATACATTAACGAAATTGACACTCAAACTTTAAACAATTGTGGATTATGTTGTCGTGACGTAGGGCATGTTTTTTTTAAAATTTTTTTAGGATTTACACTATTTCATAAAATAAAAATTATATATGAGAGAAATTTTATTGGTACCAAATTTTAAAATTTGACAAATATATTTATTTGATATTTTCATAAGAAAAAACTCTCTGTACTTTTTGTCAATTGTCAATGGTAAGATTAATAACATTATTAATTAATTTATGTTACAGTTAATATAATTATAAATCTTTATTGTTAATATTCATTCTGTTATTATATAGTAATTAATAATAATAGTAATACTGTTAAACTAATGTTACTCATGAAATATGAATGTTACTGTTAGTAATATCAATATTATGTTACTGCTATTATTCTCTACATGATGATTTTTTTTTAAACATTTTTTTTTTGGTGGAGATTTTGATTTATTTTATTTGATAATCGTTTGATTTATTATTGTTACTGTTCGAATGCTGAAATGGATATGATTTAAGATTTCAATAAAGGATAGTAAATAGTTAGAGATATAATTTTGAAATTTGAAAAATTAACAAGTAAGGATAGCTAGATTAAAGAACATTAAAGATTAGGAATTCTAAATGTCACTTGAATCGAAGATCAATTAAAAAATAACAACATTAGAAAGGAAATAAGTTTCAAATGTATAACCGGTATGAATTTTCCTGATTCTTAGAGCATAATGACTTAAATAAATAAAAATGTGGCAAACTCTATGGACGAAAACATATTATTGCTAATAAATAAATAAAGAACCCAATAAATAAATAATTTAACATAATAAAGCTCAAATAAGAAATAAGGAGGTTACTAAGTGAACTTGTGACGGTCAAATTAGTTATAAAAGTAGCTGGAATGTAAATTAATCGGATTTTAAATGTATTATGGGATAGTAGAGTTAAATCAAAAAAAAAAAAAAAAAAAAATTAAAAGAAAGTAGCTCGAATGTTGGTCAGCCGCCGCCCTAAGTTTACCCGAATATGCACGAAAGTGGCCGGATTGTGTGAAGTCTCAAATAGAGGAAGGTGGATTTAAAGTCTTGTTTGGATTGAATATATCTTGGTGATACTGAAGGCTATATATCGATTGGATCGTCATCGATCACCTCTTTTAAAATTCTAGAGATCTGGGTATGGATTTTTGACCCTTGCGGATTAATTAAAAAAATTGAGTAAGGTAATTATTAATGGATGAAAATAAATGCATCACTACAATTTCCGTTGCTAAGCATGAGTATAAAGAGAGCTTCATTACTCAGAATTCCGTATTATGTAGCCTCTCCTTGTTTTTCAATAATAATTCAATATTAGACCTTTGTATGTCATTACATACGAGCAATATTGACTTTTATAAAACCCACGATGTTCACTACCTTTGATAGTATATCAATATATATCATCATACATTACTTTATTATTTGGAGCTAGGAAAAAAAACATGATGGAATTGTTGTGGAAGTCAATTATTTTATCAGGTTACTTGCCATACATGTAATACGATCACACGTTTAATTACCGTTGGACCATCTCATCTGTCATTTTGGACTAATTCGAACGAAGATACCAAACTTTTACGATAAGTTTTCCATCAAATTCACCGGTGAGACCCGTCGAATATACGTGAATACCTCCTTCAATTCCATGCAAGGAAAATGACTCTCTAAACTTCTCATATATTTTTCACTCATGCCACAACCTTCCTTGCCAATACTAACTTTCACACTTTGTCAGAATATCGGCCAACACCATTCTAACCCTTATCTGTGTTGCAGATCTTGAGTTTCTACTCAGATCGAGTCCTTTCCAGCCCACAAATTACACCCATCCAATCCAATCCGTAACACGTCTCATTGTTCGTATACTTCGTTAGAAAGATATGAAATGCTTGAATTGCAAAGTAGATATTTGTTGAAATCTTTAGCACAGAGGTAACAGAGAACTAAAATTAATTTACAATAATTTACGTACCTCCGCTCAATATTTATTCTATTTAAAATTCCATAAGTTTTCTTATACTTTAATTTTTATTTGCATTTACTCTGTCGTAATTTTTCAAGTATCTTTCCAACACTGGCCATATATATATATGAGATGGTACCAAAAAAGATCAGAGGCTATACATATATTATTTATTTTTGGGCAAGTTGGCAATATGGCTTATATTATATTGCAGCTATTTGGTGCTTCAATCTTCTTAGGCTACTGACGCTTGCATAACTAAGGACTTGTAAGATTACTGTCAATACTGAAGCCTTCCCATTGGCCTGCTTATGTATTAAGCCCATTTGCAAGTCTATGAAACATGTTCGTTTACTTAACATTCAAATTCATGTAAATATTTTGGAACATACTGATTGTTTGTTAGTTAAGTAAAGTCAATAAATTCAACAATTTGGAATAGATAGATTCATGACTATGTTTAATTTAAGAGTTCATGCGGTAATTTTAATTTCAAAACCGAGAACATGAATTGATTCTAAATTAATTTTGAAACTAATTGATTCTAAACCGAGAACATGAACATGAATATATCATTTTGAAACTAATTGATTTTCAATTTTCCTTTTGTGTTGTTGCTATGTCAAAAATTGATTTTATAAGTCAATAAAACTTCTTGATAATTTTATAATTTTAGAGCAGAGAGAAATTACCTATTTAGTTTTTTGATAGTTTCATATATCTACCCCACGTCTTGTGCATATATTAATTGTATTATATGCATCAAAAATTGTATAGAAGTAAAATCTGACGTGAACATATCAAAATAACTAGTGAAAGAATCAATTCCCTTTGACAGGTAGTGTGTCCTTTCGGAGCAGAGGGAGCCACTTTGGAACATAAATCACTTACATGTATTATTTCAGTTAAAATTGCATTGTTGTTGTTGTTGTAATTTAGAGTTTCTAAAATGTTTATCCTATTTTGTAATCATCAAAATGTATCTAGAATATTCACAAGTCTACTACAAGCATATATGGAAGAGCTACCAATTAGAGCAAGGGAGAAGGTCCTAGAGCAGCACCATGGCCAAACACTAGTTAAGGAGCTCAGCAGAATTTTGGATATTTGTTTGGATTCAGCAGAATTTTGCATGTACATTGCACATGGTCCCCCAAGGGCCTATAAATACCCATTCATTCATTCATTCATTTCCAAGTGATGAATATCTTGCATTAAGCTTCAGGAAATCTCTCATTTCCCTCTAGAGTATTTCTTTCTTTAAAAAATCTCTCACTAGGAAAATTGCCTCCCCAAAAGCCTTTGTTTGATGGAAGTTCTTAGGCTTAAGTCCACCTTAGTCGGTTTATTTATTAAATGAATTGAATTTAGTTCGAACATTGTACGTTTTACTTAATGAATAAAAAAATTGTATACGAGGATGGTTTGTTTAAGTGATCAAGCCGAGTCCAATTGAACCGAACACGAGTTGAATTGTATAAATTAGTCAATCCGATTCAAACCTAAATTATTAAACGAACAAAATTGTATTCGCGATCGATTCGTTTATCAACTCAAGTTGAGATGAACAAACTGTTCGGTTTGTTTGCAGTTTGCAACCCTAACTAAATCTTTCTTTCTAGCATCCAACATACAAGAGAGCGTAGGTCGATTCATGAGTTCCTCAACATTTCATTTCATGGAGGGAGAGACCATAGTATAGGTCGATGCTCATGATTCCCACCAGTACTAGAAGCTGGTATAAAATGTTAACTGGAGTTCGAGTCACAACCAGTTTACACCTACCAGGTAGGTATATTATCAAATTCCACATTTGATATGTTGTTATTTTTTAAATTTGAACAATTTGAGTATTCTATGTTTGTATTTGTATATTTTAAATTCTTTGAGCTAGTACCAATAAAATGGATTAGATATTGGACATTCGCCGCTCTCTTTTTAATGAGATATATCTTCGAGTGAGTGATGAGGCAGTTGTAAGCGTGGAGAGCTTTTTTCGGAAAAACTTATATTAGTGCTGATGCATCCCATTTATAAATTACAAACATTATTTTTTTCGTAGAACATACATATTTCATTCTTTAATCTTTCTCTTCCCCCGCAACTTTTTCTTACTTACATTCGTTTCATTTTCACTTTCACTTTCATACTCACCGCAAACTAAATACACTATTAGACTTATAGGTACCCCGGCCACTTGTGGCAATGATTTTGGTCCCTCAACTAATACACACAAATAATCATTTCTCAACAAGTTTCCTTTCTGGGTAATATATCCCTCAGTAATTGAAAAATACACACAAATAATCATTTCTCAACAAGTTTCCTAATTAGAATGTACAAAGAAGAATTGCTGTAAAAACCCTAATATTTGTACACTGCAAGCTCATATAAGAATTTGAATAACTAATAATAACAAATACAATACTATACGATAATAAGGAAGGTGTCCACATGAGCACATAACATTTTATACACATTAATCATTTTTTTTTCAATATTAAGAATACTAACCGTACAGATTGAAAAAACACATAAAAACAAAGAAATATAAACTGTCCACCCTAATGTGCATGAAAAATTATATGCCCACATGAACACCTCTCGTTTTCCCTATATATATATATATATATATATATATAGATATAGATATATATATGATCACTGTATCATATGCATTGTACTTTATTTTGAAAGGAACACAATATGTAATTTATTTAAACATTGAAAAATAATTTGATAGTAGTTTTTTTCATTTAAAAGGGCTGAAATAGAAGAAAGAAACTGAAATTGGCAGATGGGGTCAAGTTGGCCCCATTTTGTAAGAAAGGGAAAGCCCAGGAAGCCGTTACATTGAATTAATAACATGGCAGCGAGTAAAGGGCCAGCCAGCCTTAGTGACTTTCAGATACATTTCTCTCTTCAATATTACTGATAAGTTCAAAAATAGAGAAGATAAGGCTTTTTGTGCACAACTGTGATAGTAACAGGAGGAGACCTCAAATGTCTTTTCCTCATGGACTATAATCTTTTCATTTCAAATTTTTTCTTCTATTTAAACCGTATTTTAAACTTTAAAAGTAATAGAGATAATATCTTCTTTTTATATATATATAAAAAATTAATGTATTTTTAGTAGTTATAATTTTATAACTATTATATAATTTAGTAAATTTTGAATAAGAATAAGCAAATTGTATATATGGTAGGTATGCGCTTGATCGAAAAATATCTTTGATACTGTAAGTTCTGAAAGATGATTTCAGAGTTGTGACATGAATTTTTTTTCAAATCAATTTTAGTAAGAAATGTACAAATTCATTATCCTGAAACGATTCAACAAAATGTAAAGAGTTGAACATATATTCTAGTTTGAGCTTGTAATTTAATGAGTTGATTCGGCGAGTCCTTTAATATTTTTCACATCATCTCAAGCAGTTTATTAACATACAAGAACATGAATGGATTTTGTCATTTCAGTTGATAAATCTATGTTCCTCTTTATTATTTCACATTTTGTTTTTCATAAATCATAAATTATGAATTTTGAATACTATTTGGTGTAATAGCTGTAGAAAGTTAAAATATACTCCTATATGTGAATAAATAGACTAGAAAAGAAAAGAGAGTTACAGCAGTAACCTCCACGAATAGTAAATCTACACCACTCAAAAAGTGGACCCAAAAATTAGATGGACAGTCATCCAACAAAGTAGACAAAATCATAAGGCATTCACTTGTCAAATGGGAATGGACCATGGTGATGAAACAGGCAACTTACAAAAAAGTTGTTTATTATAATTTCTAGCTGTCACATTCATCAAAGTTTGGGATTACTATTAAAAGGATTGGGTTTATAACAACAATGGTGATTATGTGCTCATCAATAATGATCAAAATGTGGTTATGTGGAAAGTCAACATATATATATTCTTACATAATTTTATAAAGAATTATTATATATATACATATATATTATTTTTATATACTTCAATTATTATATGTTGATTTGAGCTTAGAAGCTCCTTGGTAGGACCTTACTCAAAGGTATTCATGTGATGATGGCCAATTTTGTAGGTGGGGGGCCCGTTTCCCAATAATATTCCCCTCATTCTCTAGTTTTATTCATAAGCGATTTATATTATGTAGATTGTACAAAATTGCTTGATTAGAGATCATGGGCAATCTTCTAAATATGTAGGCCTTTTTTTCTTTTTTATCTAAAATTAAAATATACATTTTCTCGGTCTAATGTCATTTTTAACAGTGGAGTAGTTAGAATTTTATATTATAGGAATAAAAAATAATATTATTTTTTTTATTCCGAAATTAGTGATACATTTCAGTTCACACAAATTTTTTTTTTGTGAAATTCAATATTTTATAATTGAAGCGAAGTTTTTTACTTTCAATAAATATGAAGTAAAATTTCATGAAATATATAAAAAATACTTTTAAATACTTTTATATTTTCACAAATAAAAATATAAGATTTATAAATAGTATAACATTAAAAGA
Organism: Centella asiatica; assembly: GCA_014636745.2. Taxonomy (NCBI): domain Eukaryota; kingdom Viridiplantae; phylum Streptophyta; class Magnoliopsida; order Apiales; family Apiaceae; genus Centella; species Centella asiatica. The sequence continues at coordinate 16,481,328 of CM025786.1, forward strand.
GAAATGTGTTCCTGATTTTGGAACGGGTGAATAATTTTATTTGAAAGATAATGACATTAAAATTTTTAAAAATGATATAAATTTCACTATAAAATAATTTTGATTTAGAATTTTTCTTTTTTGAGATATAAGGATAAAATAGATCAAAGATTTTTAGTTCGGTATGAAAATTAGATTTGAACATTAGTGTTTTCAATAGTTATTCACACTTAAAATCAAGAGATATATTTATATAATGGATCATAAGAGAACACTTTTGTTTGTACACACAAATAGTTCTTATACATACTGAAAACACACACAATATTTCATTTATTTACAGACAAATTTAACCATACAAATGAAATTTACGCCAAAAATTATGAAGACATGCAAATTTACATAACGTTTGATGATGTAAAATATCATTTTTATAATCATAAAAAAGAAGAAAAAATAAATCTGTCAGATATAATCTTGTTTTTCATCATTATAAAATCGATGTTACATATTACCAAATGATATAAAACGTTGTATGTCTCCCTATTTTTCAGTGTAGATTTTATCTGTATAGTTGAATTTGTTTAAAGATGTGTGAAATATTGTGTGTGCTTTTAGTATGTATATAAGGGGTGTGTATGACAAAAAATTTCATGTACATATATATATATATATATATATAAAGTCAAACAAATATCTTATCCAAAACTTCTTAAATAGATATCTAAATTAATTTTATCATTGTTTCAATTCGGTTCAACATTCAATAAAATCAATTCTGAACTAAAATCATTTATCATTTATCCAATTAAAATTTAATAAAATTACTTATCACATATTTGATTAAAATTTAATTAATCAACTATAATTTTTATGTAATAAACCAATTTATGTAGAATTCTAAATTCTTAACTTTTTATTGTAATAAAATTTTATTAAAATATACAATTATGAGAAACTATGTAAAAAAAACTTATTAAACATGTATTCTAATAATCTAAAAAATACTTATGAAAAATTGAAAAATAAAAAACTAACTAAATCGACAAATCAAACATTATTACTATTTGCAATAATTAAAAATATACTAATATTAGTTTAACTTTTATAATTAGTTTATACAAATATACAACTATAAAAAATAAATCTCGTACTTAGTACGAGTAATAAAATTATTATATATATATATATATATATATATATATGTATTAGGGGAGATCATGGTATTCCATTTCTATACTTACCTTCGCCTCTATTTTTAAATCCATACAAAAGTAAAAAGAATTATATGTAACACTAATCTTCATGTACTTCATATAATATTTTATTTTAAAATTATTAAAAATAAAAAATGTTAGTTTTAATTTTAAAATTTTACCAACTTAATTAGTGTATTTTAATTGTGAAACCGATGGATACTACATAAAAATACCAATATTTCATGACAAATAAATGAATACGAAAATTGTGTCACTAACCAATCCTTTTTCATCAAAGAATTCCTATTATTGCATAAATTGAATTAAATAAGCAAATGTACAAATATTTTCAAATAAATTGAATTACAATCGAAACTTTAATTTTCAAATATTTTCAACACTGTAACAAAATAATTATTTTTGTCTTGGTTATAAAAGTTTAGGTTGATGGGAGGCTACTCGGTTAGAGGCAGAATTACTCTCAAACGGGGTTACGCTCTTGATTTTTCAAAAATTTTATTATTACACCTAGAATGCTATAAAATTTTCTTATGTATCTTATATTATATTTTATATTCTGTCCTCTTCGATCGTATTTTGTTTCACTCTCCTTTTTGATTTGTTATTCTAGTTTTACCCATGTATTTAGTTCACGATTAGGGACATGCTACAAGCCACTTTGAGCTCATTTTGAGAGTATATAGTGAAATAATTAACTAAGAAAACGACAAATAAAAATCAAACTTTCAATTTAATAAAAATACTTGTGAATTACATCCACTAAATCAACATTGGTTGACAATACAACTTATAATTGCTATTACATATACTCCGAAGAAAGACCACATGCCACGGGCGGTAAATTTAAATTGGATTATAAATGACTCAATTACAAACAAGCTTGAGTCCCATCTCGCTTAAATCCTTGTAGCTCAAGCCAAGAAATAACAAAATACGTTTGATAAGCTGTTGTATTCGAGCCTAGCTTTTGACTCGTTCAACTCGGCCTTCGGTTGTTTGGGCTCAAGTTCGTCAAAGATCAACTTGATCAGCTTAAAATGTACACAAACCGGTTAATAAACTCAGATTGTTAAGCTTTTTTCACATCCTTTAATACTTCTAACTCCTCGACCAATATTTTAAGTCCTCAATCAAGACCTCGAAAGATAAAATAATTGGGCGAAAAAAACAAAGGCCAAGTTTGGAACGGATTGCAATGGTGTAGTCAGCAGTTGACGAATTGGGTGGGGTTAAGAAATTTTTTTGTCTCAACAATATATTTTTATAGCGATTTTTTATTAACTAGATGATTAAAGATTTTAAAATAAATCAATAAAATTATATATTATCAATACTTTGATGCATTTTTTACCACATTAATTAAATATTACATCATTTAAGTTCTAAATCTCATATATTTGTTCACTTCCTACAACAAATAAAAAATACGAGGGACCATAACTTACAAATAGTATACATATTATACTGAACAATTAAATTTTGGGGGACCTCCATCCCTGACGGATTAATTTGACTACAATAAGTCAAATAATATCAGATAATTAGAAACGTAATGTTAACATATAGTTGCATGTATAGTATCCATCTAATTCTGATTAGGTTTTTGTTATATATATATATATATATATATATATATATATGTGACAATAGATTTTATTAATTAATTAAATTGTACCAAGACTGTTGAGTTTGGATGAATTAGTCGAGTTAAATAATTCAGTCGATTCATCCGCAGATTATTCTTACTGAAACAATATATATAGATATAAATAAGTATATCTGAAGGACTAAAAACTACTGATAACTTGGTGTTTCTTTTAAACATCATGAATGAATGACTATTATGAAAGAAATAGAAAATTTGTAATGTAAAACAATATTGTGGTTGGAGAAAATTTTAAGTACATATATGCATTATAGTTTAGGCTTTAGTTGTTTGCGGAAAAATCGACTCAAGAATAAACATGATTACGCACTAACATATATGTTTTGTTATTTTACCTTAAATTTTGGAAATTATAGATTATTACAGTATAAATTATATTGTCAAAATTTATAATTTTCAAAATTTAAGTTGAAATAAACAGATTATTATAAGTTTTATTTTATTTTATACAAGAAACTATCGGTACGACCGTACGATCTACTTTTTTTGGTTAAAAAGTGGTGCTAAGGAACTTGTACACAACTAAATGTGTACAAACTGATATGACAAAATTTTATAAGAAATTGATGAACCGTGATAAAATCATAATTAAAATTTTAATGATTGATAATTTATCACATACATTTATGTATATTTATTTATATAAATTGTTAATATCCATAGTATTTTTCAAGAGATAGATATACTTTCTTCTTTCACTTAATTTGCGTCAGTTTCTTCCTTTTAAGATCTCCAATTCATTTATAATTTCTGTTTTATCAAAAACTATGTCGGACCTTAATGGGATGGAACGAAAAGAACATGCGTGTGTATATTGATCTTTAAGATTGGGTTAATGAGATCAATTTCCCAAAACAAAAAAAAAAGTTATAAAATATAACTGTGTACACACACAAACATACACATACATACACACATACATAGATCCATACATACATGTGTGCATCTATCTATATATAATTGTAGGACTTGACTCCTTTTCATTACATGCACATTTCTTCTAATTTTTTTCAATACACTTTATAATTTTAAATAAAATTAATTTTATATAATTTTAACTGTACAATATGAAAAAATATGAGGATGTGTCAAGTTTCATACAATTTAACAATGTAAAACACATTTATTTTAATAGTTGAAATTTGTTGTAATTTAAATAGTTGAAATTTAATAATTTTTCAACTGTTAAAATCATGTGCTTTTGGTTTGTTAAATTGTATGAAACTTGACAACTCCTCATTTTTTTTTATGTTATATTCATCCGTACAATTAAAATTACATAAAGTAATTTTATTTAAGGTTATAAAGTGTATCGAAGAAAATTAAAGAGAAGAACTAATGGAGAGGAGCCAAGTTCATAATTGTGTGTGAACATAATAAATTCGGTAACTTAATAAAAGTACAGAGTATTTTATTAAAATCAATAATTGGGTAAGAACAATATCTATTTTCAAAATAAATAAACTTCCGACCGAATTTCAATTCCAAATTAGCTGGGAGCTTAATTTGCAAACAATTATTATACATGGTTTCTTTTTCTCTTGTGCCGGTGTTATTCATGGTTTTCTATCAACTTAATTGATGAAATAACGTTAGTCCCTACTTTCTTTCCGCGTTCAGTTTTTGAATTCTTTTTTTGTTTGCTTCCTTTTAACAAGTAATTGTCACATATAAATTAAATAATTTCAGTGAAATTAATTAAGATAACCAATTGGTGTTGGCACTTACAGAATAATTCTTGTAAGTCCTATCAAAGGGAAAATATTTAAAACGATTGCCATAAAATTTGTATGAAATACTACAGTATTGTCCATTCGGAAACATATCAATATATGGTATAGAGATGAAATAAAAATAGAGACTCACAATTATTTTATTGGCGAAAAAAATAGAAACTCACAGTATATCATAGATTGTCGACAACAAAGGTGGAGAAGAAAATGAGGAGAAAAAGAAAGTATACAAAAATATATTACTACCTTGGAATTAAACTTATGAAATTATCAGAATCAATTTAAAGTATCTATAAACTTAAAATTCTAAGAAAAAATGTGAAATGCTTTATAATCAATACAACGTTACGAAAGATATATTCATATAATAATGTTTTTTCTTCTTCTTTGTTATAAAAATTTTATATTGAGAAAAACCTCTTCAGTCCAGGAAATCGGTAAAATATGAAATATATAAAGTATAATATATTATGTTATGTAAAGTATAATATTTAGACATCAGTTAGATAACTTACTAATACATGAAATATTCGAGTTCTGCACGCATTAGTCTACTACTATATTTGGATTCTAATATGACCACAACATTCTTATTTATTTTATCACAACTTGTTAAATTTTTCCATCCATTTGATTTTAAGTAGATATATAAGTCGAGCAATGAAAAACATTCAAATTGATGGAAGAAAATAATCATACAAATTAATTGTCATTTTCTTGATGTAACACTTCACTCTTTTTTAAAACGCAATAAAAATGAAAAGCCCTTGATTGACTGCGATGAACAAATACGCACACATACATACATATACGTATATGTATGTATGTATGAAATTGGATATGGTGCAAAGAGATTACTATTTCTTAACTATGTCACTGCATGCATGGAAACTGAAAGCATATGAGTCAAGGAAAAATGTAGGCATTTACATAAGTATGCATTTCCAGATAGACACTGACATTCTTGTAGTTATGATGATGAAACTTGAAACATTTCTTTGTTTACCAAAAGAAACAAAACACGAGTAACCATTTCTTCTGACATTTACATCCCAAGAGCAAAATTAATTGGAAATTTAACAAAAATACGATAACTATCTGTTTATTTAATTAAATAATTATTATTCTTTGAAAAAAAAAACTTCTTCCTCTCTCCCACTTATCCCCCGCCCAACCCCAACCCCCCAACTTTTTTTTTTTAAAAATTTATTTTTCAAATTAATAAATAAAATCGTTTTTCTCCGAAATATAAATTAAAAAACAAACATGTACTATTACCACTACTTACCTTACACCCCCCATGTTGTTTTTGACCTTTCTTGTATTCCAAATTTTCACCACCGTCTTTTTTCAACTGGAATGGAATCTGACCCACTTCTCTTTCTTTCCTTTCTTTTCTATTCGTCCGTCCAACAATTTCTGCAATCTGACCCCAATCTACTAATAATCTCCACAGTCCTTTGAATTCTCACTCATTCAATAAACCTCTCCTCCTCATCTCTTTCTAGCTATCTTCCTCTCCTTCCTTTCATCTCTTTCGGGTCGGGTCTCACTCCGAAGTCGGCACCGATGATGGCTGTTTGTTGTTGTTTGTAACTATCTCGTACCCAGCTCCGTCGTCGTCGTCTTCGTCTTCGTCTTCGTCTTCATATTCGCCATTATTCTGATCCATATTCTCGCTGTCCACATCCTCCATTGCCGAATCTTGATCTTGTCGGTGCTGCTGTTGCTGCGGCGGCGGTTGATGGTGGTCCGGCTGCGGAAGCGGCCACTGCTGCTCCGGCTGGACCATGAGTGGCACCATAGGATTCTCCGGTGGCTTGGTTCCGAATCCGGGATTGAATGTATTGGCTTTTTCCTTGTATAACGCCTCAAGCTGGTGAAAATAGGGGCAGGTTTTTGCATCTTCTGGTCGTTTTTTGTTGCTTTCTTTCACCTTCTTGTAGTACTTGTTGATGTTCTCCCACTTCTCTTTGCATCTTTTTGCATTCCGATTGTACCCCATTTTGCGCATTGCTGATGAGATCTCCTCCCAAAGCGGCCCTTTTGGGCCGCTTTCGAGGTACTTGGTGTCGAGAGTTGTTCGGAGTTTAATCAATGCTTGAACCTCCGCTTTAGGCCATCTGGATGGACTTGGTGACAGAAAATTATCATTCACATTATAATTTGTTAATTGCGACGTTAGCTCTGGATTTTTTGATGGAGTCTGAGCAGGAATTGAAGCTGGAGCTGGCACTGATGATAAGGGTATTGGGACCACTGCCGGTGGCGGTGGTTGCTGTGGTTGTGAAACTGGTGTCGGTGCTGGAGATGGAGATGGAGATGGATTTTCTTGCCTTTGGACTTGTAATTGTTGCAATTGAGGAGGAGGAATGATTGGGTTTTGAGGATTTTGCTGCTCAGTAATCTTTTGCAGGAATGCAATTACTGCTGCATCTTTAGCAGCTGCCATGGATCTTTCTTGAACTAAAAGATCATGTTCTCTATTCATTTTCGCCATCTCTTGTGCTCTCCAAGCTTCTTCTCTCATCATACGCTCCCGTTCTCGTTTCTCCAATGTGTCCAAGAATTTCTTCTGCAACTCATCTTGTTTTTGAATCACCTCCGCCATCAACCTCCCGAAAAAATCCTCCCACTTCCTCTTCCTCCTTCCGTACCTCTCAGGCTCATCGTCAGAAGAAGTAGATGAAGAAGAATTGGACAACAAACTCCCACACATATTGGGATTGTTGTAAGCCGGTGCTGCTGCAGCACCTACTGCAGCAGCAGCACCGGCTATACCACGAGCCTGAATTGTGGGGACCGTCGTCACCACAGGCGACTGAGACACAGAAAGGTTGATGGGGTGTACAATTGAGTTGGAATTGTTTGGATAAACAGTTGTTATCGGACTTGGCGTTGATGAAACAGTAACTTGTGTCACAATTGGAGGACTATTGATGTTATTGTTTCCGAGCATTGCTGATGTTATGGCTGGAGCTTGTGGTACCACTTTCATCGGAGAAGAAGACATTAATGAAATAGAAGGATGAGTGTCAAGAGCTTCTAATTGCTCGAAAAACCGATAAGTTTTGCCGTCGGGCTTGGTGGTCCGGCCATCTTTGGTGCGTTTATGGTACTTGTAAACATTCTCGAACTTCTCTTTGCATTTCTTGGCGCTTCGATGATATCCGAGCTCCGATAATTTCCTGATAACAACAGTTAACATATATAAAACACACAATCCAGTTTTGTTTTCATCTAAATCTTTAAGTCATCAATAAAACAAAAAAACTTAAAAGACATAAAATAAGCATGAAAATTAACAGTACTAATTAAAACAAGGAAATTTGTTGGAGTTAAACAAGAAAGACAAGGAAATAGCTAGTGGCTAGCACATCCACGACGACATATGTAGGATGTAGGATGTAGAATTAGCAAATCCAACTTAAAATTAATAAACTAATCTTTCTTCTTTCTTTTTTCATGGAAAACAATTTGAAGACGTTTTGTTACACACTTTTTTCCTGAATTATAACAGAAAACTTCATAAATATTTCTTGTGGAGAATTTAAAAAATAAAAAAGTTTGAAATGATTAAATGAATGCTACTGCAAAAGCAGAAAATCAAATTTTTTTGAATAGAATGGAATTAGTTGTTGCCACAAAAAAGGAGCTGAAGTTGAGTGATCCTAATTCAGTAAGAATTATGATGCACAGATCTTGGTTATAACTCGAAAATAGCTCGAATCTCAACACAATTTATGTGGCGTAAACTTTTGAACAAATTAAATTGAATTTACCTTGAAACTTCTTCCCACAATGGGCCTTTAAGACTTGAATCCCGAAACGCAACATCCATATCTGACCGTATCTTCAACAAGGCAATTGTCTCCTGTCTAGGCCACCGGCTTCCGCCGGAATTCCTCTCGCTCTCTTCACTCCTTCCTTTCTCTTCTTCATTCACGCCGCCGCTTCCGCCACTTCCTCCGCCGCCGCCACCTCCGGCACCGCCACCGGGCTCACGGGTATCCGCCGTCGGAGCGGCGCCATCACCGGAATTCCCTGTAAGGCCAGGAACCCCTTGCTGCTGCTGCATCATCATAATTGACACCCAAGGAGGAGCTAGAAGAAGGAGGAGCTAGAAGCAATTACAGCAGCTGAAAAAATAAAAATAAAAAATAAAAATACTAGTAGTACTAGTATATATCAAGTTATCAACCAAAAATGATGGTGAATTCTGTGGGTTTTATGAAGATGGGGTGTATGGTGAATTTATTAATTTATTTCGGTGGGATCTGCCTGTCAATCTCACACCTCTGAAATTAATAAAAATCATTTTCTTTTTTAGCTGTGGAATCTTTTTGGGTTTTTTTCTTTTTTCTTTTTTCTCTTTCTTTCCTCTGCTGGTGAAGAAAAGAAGACTATTTTTTATATACCACCCACAAAGGCTTCCTCACTTGGGTTACTTTCCAAATTCTATTCCTTAAAGATTTTCATATTTACTTTTTATCAACCATTTAATTTTATATGTTGCATTTAATAATTATAGTAAGACAGTCATGACCTTAATAGTATAATAACAAATGTCAGGTCTGAGCAAAATATTTACAGATAGTAATTAGTTTTAGTTGTATAGCAAATTTATTCAATGAAATCTAATTGAGCTTTTGAATTTTATTCATATGATTTAATTGCCTTGTTAAATCTTTATAACTCATTTTTATAATTAGCTTTGACTTAACAAATGGTAAATTTTACCACAAATTTATTAAATCTAGATAAGTATACTCTATCTTCAATATATGTATTATTACAATATCCATATGCGTGTGTGTGTGTGTGTATATATATATATATATATATATATATATATAGTGAATTAAGTTTATACAACGGGCCAATTAAAATTAAAATTTTGAATTTTTGTTGAAATGTTGCAGCAACTCGCATCAATTAATTACATTACTTATAAACTTTTGATTTTATTCTAAAAATGTTGAAATTTTGTTAATTAAATCAATTTTGGATCTCAAGATTTATAGTAAAAACAAGTGTATTTTTGTAAAATAAAATTTACCCACCGTTAAGAAATAATACATATACTTCTGTACGTGTATACATATATGTATACCTATATGTATATATTTATAGAGAGATAAAGAGAGGAGAGAGAGAGTAAGGAGAGATGTGTGTACGAGTGAATAGAGTAATGGGGAAAAAGAAAATAAATCAGGAGCAACAGCTGCAGATAGCGACGATGGTGATAATAAGTTGGTTTTTGTCTGTCCAGCTAAATATAGTTAAAAGCCGGCCCACGTAGGTCACTCTTTGCTTTTTGAGCGTTTTGGATCTCAGTGTCCGTTGCCGTTGCCCCTATCCCCTTGTGAAATGACCATATTACCCCTACTAATAATTTTGATAATATGAATTGCTTGAGAGAGAAAAAAAAAGTTTAATTAGAAAATTAAAAGAAGATTGTGAATAATCTGTATGAGATTTAGTGCATTTACTGAACCTGGATTTTCTTTTACGTATGAAGTGAATTTTCAAAAAACAAATCTTTGATTATTGGATTTTTAAATTCAACTTGTTGGGAGTGGTGCACATGCAACCACGTAGGTAAATTAACTAGGGCCCACGTTGCGATCTGTTTGACATTTTTGTAATTAATTAATAGAATGAATTGTCAAAATAAAAATAAAATTTGTAAATATTTAATTGTCTATTTTTTAAAAGTGGGATCCATTTGTTTTGAATAACTAATTAACTAGTTAGATGCAGGTCATATTATTAGGCAAAGCCATTTATGAACAGAGTAATTAAATAGTGACAAATTCAGTTAGGTTGTGACCTACCATAATAAATGTTAATATAAGAATTCTGCCAAATAAGATCTTGTAATTAGTTGTATTAATATTTCATATACTACTTATTTTGGGTATTTATTCTTTTAAGAATCTAATTCTTGGGACAGTGAGCTGTAATGTACAAGCTCATTTGTTAGTAAAATTTTAGGTTGCTTCTCTTTTTCCCTTTTCCTCACTGCCCCCAACACACACTCCCCTCCCCCCCCCCCCCCCCCACCCCGATCCCAACCCCACATCCCAGACTCATGTGGAAATTAGGTGGTTACATTTTAGATGCTTCTCTAAATATGTCAAAGAAAATTAACGTGCTTGTTAGTTGTGATATGATCCACTACGTATTAGTAGTATTTAATCTTAGTATTCATAACAAATCCTGAAAATTAACGTGCTTGGTATTTGTAACTAATCTTGATTATATGGTACTTACACATGTGAAATATTCCCTCCATTAGCCATATTTTATTTTATTCGTACAAGACCATAAAATTATAAAATTTAAATTTTGATGTGAGTCTTTTAAAAAATTTATATAATAAATAGGGTACTTTGTCGGATTTTTAAAATATTTTTTATGCTAATTATTGTACAATCAAAAATAATAATATTCAAATCAAATTTGGATCAAAGTACTAAATAATTTTTTAAAACATTCTATTTGTTTAACATAAATAGTTTCATTTCATTTTATTTATGTTAGATTTTAAACTTCTAAAATTCAAATTGTGTCAAGAATTTGAAAATATTTATTAATATAAATATATATATATATATATATATATATATATATATATATATGATGTGTTTAAATATTATAGTTTTTATCAATATGTAAGTTGAATATATTCTAAAAATAAAATATTCAAAGTTTATTCAGTTATAAAAGATATTCTTCACCTGACCCAAAAAATATGAAATTTTTGTATTTTTATAATTTGAATTAACTATTCATCTGTACGATTGATTTTCTATTAATATTGCATAAATTATTATCTAATAAGGCTGCAACATGTTATAAGCTTTCCATAAATGGGTGAAACGTTTCTAAGGTTTGATAATAGCAATCCAAACATACCGATACAATTAATGAGCATACAAAAATATGCGGATATATATAATTTCTTTGGATTTAAAGTTATGCAACGTTCCTGTCTAGTACAATCAAATAAATAAATAAATATATATATATATATATATATATATATATATATATATATATATATATATATATGAGTTATGGTTTATTTTTATAAGCATATCTACTAATAGTATGTGTTGGTCTCCAAGTTATATATAAAAAAAATAATCGCACGGATATGAATAAATAACGTAAAAAAATAAGAATAATACAATATATGAAAATTTTCAAAAAAGTCACATCTCGTATTATTTTTGCACATTTTATTTTTATTTTTACATAGATTTCATATATATATTTATATAACGAGACGTGTCTAGACGCACATAAACTTGCGAGTAATCTCAATTATAGATCAAAGCGATGTAATTTTTGGTAATTTTTCTCTTAGGGATGAGACGACGTCATTCAATTAAAATTTGTAACTAGGATTACACACAAATTCATGTATCTTATACACTCACACATATATATAGTAATATTGAAAAGTCTAATGGTACAATTAAAAATGACATTAAAAAGTAAATGAGCATTAATATAAACTTTTGTGAATGTAGCATAGTTTAATAAATATTTTAGACATAATTATAATATTTATTCAACACATTACTAAAGAATTTGAAATTTTGTATACTTTTATATTTTTGTAAAGCTATGTTCATCCATAAAATTGAATTTCAACTAAACACTGTAAAAATAAATGAATTTACTACCGACTGGAAAAATTAAAATAAATTCCAATTCATTTGGTTGTAGTAACTTTTTTTTTTAATGTAATGTTTTGGGCAAAAAACTCGACTTTGATTATGGATGGACAAGAATTGAAAACTTATACGAAAATATGCATGTTACTTGATTTTCTTCATCCGGAGTTATTTAATATTTTCAAAGTTATTTAATGTTTTCAAATCATATTATCCAAGAGTTTTTTTAATAATAATTTTGACATAATCGTTGATAACATCAATGGATTTCATGCTACTGAATGAATCAAAGAACTGAAAACGTTTCCAATTTCAATTGCAGCTTCCGCTAAAGTAATTGTAGCAGCTCCTACACCGATAAATTTTGTCTCTTCTAACATGATACTTTTCTATATATAATTAGAGAATTCTCTACTTTAAAAGTTTTTTATTATGTTTCTTTTGGGGTTCTGTAATTAAGTAGTATATTAATATTATTATTGATCTATTATACAGTATATTTAGTTTCTTTTATTTTTATTTTTCATAAGTATAAAACTAGTGGTTACGTGAAAACTAGTGTTTATACACTACCAAATTACTTGTCTAGCGCAAGTAAATAAAAAAGTGAACATTTCTTGTCTCGCACACGCAATCGCACTCAAATTACTTGCGATAATTACTTAAAGTCAATATCAAATATACTCTCCGTTCACAAAATTAGCAATTTTTAGATTTTTACAAATATTATTTCTAATTTTAAAACAGCTAAACTAATTTATTAAGAAACCACATAAATTTATGAGGACTTTGTTTTGAACTTCAAAGCACAATTGATATAATCTTGTAATTCATAAAATTCTAAATTCACTCAATTATTAAAAAAAAGCGCCTTATGAATTTTAAATAAATAATTTTTAAAAGAATGTATAAAATATTAGAAATTACATTCGTTTATACCTTACACTTCCTTCTTTTATGTTTTTATGTATCTCTTTTTCTTCTCCTTTACGTATTAAATTATACTAGCGATAAGCTAACATGCATAATATAAATAAATTTGTGACTATTTTTATTAAAATTATTCTAATTAAGATAAATTTTATTACAATGAATTGATTCATAATTATTTAATTATGTTCATTTTAATCGTTAGTTGATTATGTTATACGTAATTATCTTTTGACTTAAATCATGATAATTAAGTAATCGTTTGTTTATTTAATATATAATTATTATTTGATTGTAATTGTTTTATTTGATATTGATAGTTAACTAAGTGGTAATTATAATTTTAATTTAGATTTGGATTAGACTTAATTTAATAAAAGATTATGTTAAAATAATCAAAAGTATAAAATTCAAATATAATTTAAATTAAATATTTTTTTCACAATATAGATGTCTATATTGAATTAATTGAGTTACATTAAATTAATTGAGTCAAATATCTAGTTAAATCCGTAGGAAAATCTCTAGTTCTACTTTATTATACAAATATATAGATTTCAAACACTTTTTTAGAAGGAAAAAAGCATTCGTGATGAAAATAGTAATGATCGTTTCGCCTAAATATAAGAGGTCGAGATTTTTAATAATGATGTAACTATCATTTTTTGCCTGTTTTTTTTTCCTTCGTCATTTATGATTTATTTGTGTGATGTCATATTTTATTGTCATCTCAGAACACCGATAATATAAAGATGCAATTCAAGATAAATAGTTTATTTTACTTTGATGGTTTGAATGATCAATTATTGAATTAGTGATTACTATACGCGAGCAAATATTTTTCAATATATTCTAATTTCCTAATCTAGTAATTGTGGTATAACTTAATAAATATTGGGTAATCAAAGTCACTAAATTTTTTTAAAGAAGTTTAGAATCTTATTATCTCCTTAATATATTAAAATTTAATAATAGTGTTAGTATATAGAATTCCCTCACCTAAACTTTTCTCAATCAAAAAAAAAAACGTAATTATCATGTTGTAAGTTGTATAATAAAAGTAACTATTAAAATTATATAATTAAACAATTAAAATTTAATTAATTGTAACAAAAATCATAATTATAATATTATCAAATTAATAATTACAATTTACCCGTTGTGCACTTTTTATCGCTAGTTAAATTAATGGTTGTCCATCTTTGAAAAACTAATCCTTATATATTACTTTCTATGTTCAATTAAAAAATTACATTTATATTTTTCTTAAATATTAAAACTACAATTTAATTGAAATTTACTTATCACAATTAATATGTTTATTCAAATTTGTTACTAATACTAATATTTGTGAGGTTGTGGTTAGTTCAAGTGATTAGAACACACTCTAAATGACATTGAGGTCAAGAGATAAAACATAGTAAGAGTGAGAATTTGGTTAGTTAGAATGGTAGTTTCGTCGATTAAAAAAAATAGCATTTGTGACAATGCTTATGCGTATGCATATTTCTTTTTTATCGGTTTTTTCCATCAAGGTACTATTTTTTTTCCAAACATATGACACAAACTCACCGAGATCTCTCCAAGTGTGACGCAAGACTTGGGTAGTTTTTTTTTTTCCTTCTCCCTTCTAGGTGTGATGTAAACTCACGTAGTGTTTATGAAACTCAATTCCTTAATATAAGATATAAAAGTGATGAAAGTACAAAAAAAAAGAAAGTAGTAATGATAAATTAAAAAAATTATAACTTGCTAAGGTAATGCAAATATAATTTTCAATAGGATAAAAAGGAGACAGAAATAAAACAATTTAATTACGAATTAAACAGTAGTAGATTGGGATGAAGAGTTACAAAAGGTTAATAGCGACAAACACAATTTAGTTGCGTAAGTTTGAGAGTAACTCAATCGAATACACAACACACACAAGTTGAGCTTGTGGAGTTAAAAAAGTGACCACGAGGAAAGGAGCAATCAATAAAAATAATTGAAAAGAGGTGGCCCATCCCTACCCTACCCAACCCAATCATTCAATAACTCAATAAATGCAAAAATCAATTCATTTTTAAAAAATCCATCGTTAAAAAAAAAATTTAAATAATAATTACTTTTATTTTGGTACTGAAAAATGTTTTATACCCATTAAGCAGAACTCTTTTACACCCATGCTAAGATATTGTTTGATAATTAAAAAAAATTATTGACAAATCACATAGGCTAGGAGATAAAAATGTTAAATTTGTGCAACAAAAAAGGCTTAAAATCGTTTTATATTAAGAAAGTTACGTTTAGATACTAAAGGTGTTTCATTCGAAGTACATAAGTTCATACTTCTTACTTATATTTAACAAAGAAGCTTTACGCACTAAGAAGGTTAATTTTAAGTTTGTTGGTGATTTCATGTTTGGTAAAATCTTCAAAGAGAGA
Organism: Centella asiatica; assembly: GCA_014636745.2. NCBI lineage: Eukaryota > Viridiplantae > Streptophyta > Magnoliopsida > Apiales > Apiaceae > Centella > Centella asiatica. The sequence goes on from CM025786.1 coordinate 16,496,971, forward strand.
TCAAGATTCCACTACAAATTTATATGATTCTTTTTTTTTTTGAAAAAAAAAATTAAAAAACAACCATATGTCATAGTAAAATTAGAGTCTTGTAATTTTCCCCCCAGATAATTAGTAAGTGAATTTCTCTTTATGTGCGAAAAATACCTGTAAAATAACTTTCCATTGTAAAATTTATGGTATCTCAGAAATGAGATTGGATAATACAACTAGAGAAGGATATATTGTGAAATCAAATCATTAGATCCGAATTCGCGAAAACCACATATTAAAAAAAATACTCACTCTGTGCCATAATAAATGTCCTACTTTAAATTTAGAGATTAAATTAATCGATTTTAAATTCAAAATTACTAATATTCTTTAAAGATATAAATGACAAAACTTATATCACCCTAAAGTCATAAGTTTAGTTATAAAACTCAATTTTAATAATTTTGAAATTTAAATATATTTGTCAAATTTTAAAGTCAAAAATTAGTCAATTTGATCATCATAGTCAAATTAAAACATTTATTGGGATGGAATGAGTATGAACAATGAGTGTTAATTGTTAAAATAAAGTAGTAGTATTATTAAGTTTTTTTTTTAATCCGTGATTCTTTTACCACGAGTGGTTAAAGATTTCAATTTTACTTTTTATTTAATTTTAATATTACGAATATTATTAACTAATATTCTTGTAATTAATAATTTGTTTACAAGTCAACGGTTATATATATAATATTACTGAAAACATTTTTCATGGGACTAGTTACTTTATGCATTTTTTGATTAACAATTTTTTTATTATGATAGAATTAACTAAGTAAATTTATTTTTTATGCTACGAAATTTTAATTAGTTTATTTTATGTTGATAGTTCTTAAATATAGAATTTCTCTTCAAGTCGTATTCATTATCGGATGATTTGATATTCTGAGCATGTTACATTGGTAGATTTGAGAGATGTAACATTATCAACATTTAGTCCATAAATTACCGATTTATGTTGCTCAATATTTTTGTGATGTTAAAGTGATTTGTTTTTTTTTTTTAAATATATTTAAATTTTAGAATACGTATATTTCGGGTATAAGGATTACCAAATACCCGTCAATCTATATTACTGGAGATGAGTATAATGTCTATCTCCAAGGAAAAATAACATAAATATATCCAACACACCAAAACACGTGACGGATTTTTATGAATTAGAAAAAACTAATTTTTTTATGATCCATTATTATAGAGAATCCATAAGTATAAGTATAAGAATTTATTGTTATTGACTTAACTTTAAAATATGAAAACGGGTATAATATTCTTCTTTTTCTCAAATCAAATCTTTAAATAAATTTTATAAACTTTAAGAATACTAATGTAAGTGCTCCAATTGCTGCCAGATCTAAAAATCACCAACCAGATTAGATTTCAAACTTTATGTATATTAAGGAAAAATTCAAAACTAAAATTTTTAAATAACAAATAAAAATGATAAGTTATAATCACAATAATAGTTTTATCGTATCGCTCCAAAAGCACTAATTAACCACTTAATACACTTTTATCAATAGTTCAACGAGCATACCTAGATACTTGAGATTAATTGCAAAATGGTAAAATTAATATTCTCAATTCCACAAAAAATAGTTATATTTAATAAGAAAATTGTTCCATAAAATATAGTTACATTTGTATTTTTTTTTTTGTTATAATGTTATATTTTTTAAATTTTGTTACTATAATTTTTTTTATCTTATCATTAATTAAAAATTTACAACAAAATTCACAAAATTTTATTATTTGAACATAATTCTGGATAAAAAGTATAATAAATATTCATTAAAAAATTCAAATATAACCATTTTTATAGACCGGATGTAGTACTATTTTTCATAAGTGTGAAATTTTTTCAGACGATCATTAAAAGCGAATGAGGTATTCATTTTCCATTGATTCTTTATTTGTTTTTGTTACAGAAAATTTAGATTAAGAGCTGACTCACGCCATAAATTTCAAATAGAGTTTATAACTGTATTTATAAAGTATCCATTAAAAAAAATGATCGAACTCTCATAAACATTTTACCAAATATTATCTGCTAAACTAGTTTTCATTGGTAAAATCATTCGATTTATTAACTATTACTAATTCGTGAATATGTGATTCACCTCGACTCCATCGACATAGATCTAATTTTATATCTTCTATATTCTAAAAATTAATCAATATTCAAAGATTATTTAAAAAACACTAAATTTTGACTTTAATCGAATTTAAAAGACTCGCAAATATTAGTCCCAGATAAATACTCCGTATATCATTCGTCGCTAAGCGAATTTGATTGTAATGTGTCCAATTTGATTATTTTCTCGATTTGTGCATTCTGATTATTGAATCGAATATTTTGACTCTATTACGGCTCCAATAATTATATGGTATACCATGTTGAGTAAATACATAAATCATTACGTGTATAAATAAGATAAGAAAGAACGTGGGCATGAATGATGTTAAGGGATAGTATTGTGAACAAAACATTTTCATTTCACCAACTAATAAAATACAATGGGCTTTGGATTTTAGAGGAGGGCAAAATAGTAAAATCACATGGGGTGGTGGTTTGGGATAGAGATTAAAGGTAAGTAATTAGCATCAAAAGGAAATAGGCCATTACAAGGAGAGATATGCACGTAATAGATGATGAGAAGACCAGTCACATTTTTATATTTTGTTTGTTTATTTAGTTGTTGGTTTTGTATCTATTACTTCATTGATTCGTTCATTCGTGTAATATACGTAATAGTTACTTAAATATTATGTTTTACAATATTAGTTTCATTATTTGAAATGTGTTTCAATATTATTTTAGAAGTCTTGTGCAAAATACGTCATAAATAGATCGCAAATTAAATTTAATTATATAAAATTATTTGAATTTGATTCAACATTAATTATATTCGAATTCGATACGAAAATAAGTTAAAGTTAATGTTTAATTTAGATTTTAATTACTTGAACGAGCAAAAGTGGGATTCTATAGATTATGTGTGTAAAAATTGCAATAGTAATATCTCTCTCAACTATTTTCGCTTATAAATGTAATGGATAAAATTGTTCGGATGAAACTCATAATAGCTTAAGTTTATTCATAAATAATAAATAAGAATGAAACTTATCATTTTGCTGTCAAATCCAATCTTTGTGAAATTATAACTTGTCAAATCATTTCTAGTGAAAATTAATACTATCTCTTTCACATTGAATTAAATGAAAAGTTGAAAATTTCCATCAATTAAGTCGGAAAAACTGAAATACCAATTTAATTTTTTTTTTTTTGGGGTACAGAAATACCGAATTTTTAGATTACACAATTTTTGCAATGAAGGACAAAATTGTGCATGGAATATGCAATACCTCTGCATCATCCAAAACAGCATATCAGACGAGTTGTAGTTCTTTACCCGAAATATTAAAAAAGAAAAAAGAAAACACGAGCTTGTAGACTTGTAGTTTATATGCGAGAATAAAACTCATGATACAATTAGCGACATTTATATTATAATAGGACTCTTATAGCGACATTTATATTACAACACGACTTTTTGCGTTAATTTTTACTCCCTCCGTCTCCAAAAAAATTACAACGATTTCTCAAAGTACGTGACACATTTAAAGCTCGTTATTAATTATTTATTTTTAATAAAATTTAAAATTTAATTAAAACTATAATATTTGACTAAATTGAAATTGTAAAAATTAAAATGAAATATAAAATATTTAAATATAAATTTGACGATATTAAAATTCATACAACTTATTCCAAAATTAAAAATTTATAGTTTCAGAGACGGGGATAAGTTTTGTTTATATGGTCACAGTATCCACTCTCTGGCCGATTGAAATGCCTTCCCACAATTGCCACTATTTACAGTGAAATTGTAGAATTTCGATCTTTTATATCTTATCAATTAATTTTATATTCGTCAATTCATAATTTATTTAGAAATTTAATCACAGATCGAGAGAAAATAAATAATAATAAAAAAATAAAAAGATAGATATATATTAATTTTTTTTATTATAATATAAAATTAGTACATTTTTAATGGTTTAGATATATTAATTTTAACATTATTACAAACCGGTATGGAATAAAAACTGCAAGTCTGTAACAAGGTGAAGTGTTGGCATGGGGTGTAAAGAATTGATATTATAATTGTAGAAGCCAATTACAGATGGGTTCACATGAAAAATAAAGGATGTGGCTACTGGTAATTCAGAATCGTAAAAATTAAATATACATTTATTCTGTAATAAAAAAAGTTTATGTGACAGATCATCATGTAGAGTTACTTGAGTACATGGAACATGACAATAACACTGGTGTGAGAAAATAGGCTAATTAATGTGTGAAAGCAAACTAAGATATTTGAGCTCAACTTTACAACTTATTTAAATTTTTAAATAAGTTTGACTTGTTAATCGTAAAATAACTTGAGCTCATTTTCTTCACTTTTTATGATGAAATGACAGCTTGACTCCCTCAAATTGCTTCAAATTCCGATGTTTTGCACTTTGAAGTAACAAACACCAAAGTACCCTTTCTTTAAGAGGTTAAGTTAATTACCTATTAAGACCTCTGTCCAAATTTATTATTTTAAAAAAATTAATTAAGTAAATTCATAATTTGATAATTTTATTTTATATTTAAAATTATAAAATTTGATTTTAATAGTATGTACAATATTTTTATTATATAATAATAGTTATGTTGTCCTTATCTAATAAATATAAAAGATGTTTTAATTTTAAATTTAGACAATTAACCTGGAAAAATCTAAATCAAAATATGACAATTTAATCTGGACAAGGAATATAAATTTTACAAATTCTATTAAAATACATATAGAACAATTGTTAATAAACGTATGAGTGAGCATATAACTTTTAAAACTTTGACATTCTGTGTAACCAAACAAATTTAAGTTGTTTAGTAATCTCTCCATTCTAAAAATAGGGTTATTAAGGTTGAACATATCTTTGTATGTTTTTTACTACTCTTTCCGTTCTCTTTTACACGTTCTTTTAAGAAAAAATATATATTAATTTTATATTTAATTGACTAAAAAAGATATAAAAGTTCAATATTATCTTTTGAAAATAATAAAAGTTAAACAAATTAATACTAAATGCAAGAGTAATATAGAAAAATAAACAATTAATACTTCATTGGAACTTGAAAGTGACATGTAAAAAAGTATATATTTTTCTCTTTAAAAATACATGTAAATATAAATGGAGAGAGTATAATCAGTAAATGATAAGATTCAATTATTTTACAAAAGTCAAACTTTCTTATTTTAGTTGTATTATACTTTTAAAAAATAAATTTCCAAGATAAAATTGAGATGCAAAGAACTTTTCTTTACCGTTTTTGCCCACTCATTAAGAGAATGAATTATTGTTGTTTTATAATCATCGGTAATTTGAAACTAAATAATTACTTTATGTGGCATTTATTCTAGAATAGTTAAAAGTATTTTAAAATAAAAATATACTCCCTCCATCCCAAATTAAGCGGCTTAATTTACTTTTTGCACGTTGTTTTAGTTATAGTTTAATATATGTTAAATATTTTATTTTTTTAATAAAAATAATGAAATAAAACTTTAGGAGGTGAAGAATAATACCATAAAAAAATTAAATTTATTTTAACTATCTAATACATAGTAAATTTAACATAAAAATACATGTCACTACAATAATTAAGACACTTAATTTGGGATAGATGTAGTATTTTGTTTCTCCAACATAAATGAGAATGTTTTATGAGGAAAAAAAACTTTTAAAAAAGATTTATATATTAAGATAAAGGGAGTACTGCAATTAATATTGTAACAAAAATTATTATACTTCCTCCGTTCAAATTTAACTGTTATCTTAGAAATTTTCATAACTATTATACTATTAGTCCACTATTTTTTTTCATAAAAATATTTTAGAACACTAAATTTTTAATGATTTTTTAGTAAAATTTATATTATTGTGTAAACACATATGTTCTCGTTCGCTTGCATATATATATATATATATATATATATATACATATAAATAAAAGTGTATGCATGTGCGCGCTCATTCGTTTGTGTATGTGTAAAGTGAAAGATATACAGATTTTTCTTCCTCTGCTTGTAATATTTTTTGGCAACTTCCTTTCATTTCTCATAATATAAAACGAGATTTTGACGGAGTTAATTGACAATTCTCTATTTTCTGCTTAATTTTATTATACACACTATTATACAAGAATTGATGATTTAAAATCACTCTTATAAGTTAAATATAAATGCTTAATAGCTATAGAAAAGTGTGTAAACAACGGGAAGAAAAAATATTCTTAAGTATACTTTTTTGTAGCACTTTTTCACGTAAATGGCGACAATGACAGGTATTTCATAATTTGTCGCGAAGGGCATTAAAATTTTAATGCATTTGAAATCTAATCATGTGTACATATAAATACAATTTTAAATATAACATTTAACACTCTCTCACTACTTTAAACTTGATAAGATATTATAAGCTCTAAGAATTTAAAGTTCCCTGCTGAAAACAAGAACCAATAAATATTCTCAAGACCAATAAATAATTTCTTTTCAACAAACTTATGTTGAAATATCAGTCACTTTCTCTTTATTTTACTGCTCTTTACATTACATTGTGTTGATTTTATCTTTCTATTTTTGTTGATTTGCAATGTCAGTTTAACGTCTATTCACCAAGGTTCTTTAATTTTTTAACAAAGTTATAATATTTTTTTTTCTACTAAAATTCTTTTGTAAGAATTTTAAAAATTCTATTCACCGCCCTGTAGCATTTTCTAAAACACCTTGTGGCCGAACAAATTTATAAAATATGTAAGTAGTTGATGCTATTGCTCATGTGATAAAGGATTAATAAGTGTCAGTTCAAAAGGAACATAAGGAGTTTATTATTTAAAATAAGAAAATATTTTGACTTTGTAAGTCAAAATATAGTATGCTAAATCTTAAATTATTACTAGTACAATTGATTTTGGACTTTTAATTGATAAAATTTTATAATCTTATAATTTAAGAACAAAAGTATTTGAAGTAATAAATTAACTCAAGTGGTAAGAGTACTTTTTTTGAAACTTGAGATTAAGGGATCAAATTTTATTGGGTGAGAACTACGAGAGTTAAGTGATAATTGAGTTACATTTAGAGTGAATTTCGCCAATAAAAAAAAAAAGAACAAAAGTTGTAAGGAATATTACATTCGATGATGATACTTATGGTTAAAATTGATAGGTATGATGTTTGTACTTAGAATTGATAAGTTTGTAAATTATACAGCAACTGTTCATGTGTTTCATAAACATTAGTCGATAAATTTTTGAAACTAGATTTTTTGTAAATATTATCATCTGATGTGTTATTTCGACAATGTAATTTATTTATTAGATGATAAATAATACAAGTAACAGTCATAAGATAAATCTATGTTTCGGTGAATATTTTGTTTATCGGAATATAATCTGCATCAGCAAATAAAAAATTATCATAGGATATTTAAGAACACATTTGATTGGAAGATAGAATCCAAATTTGAGTAAATTTTGGAGTTACAAACAAGAAACCGATCAGAAGATCCAATACGAAGTTGCATTAAGATTTACAAGATCACGTAGTTGATTTGAATCTAGTTATGATTGTTAGAACTTGTATATAAACTTATGTTTTTTTTTCAGATTAGATAGATAATATACGATACAATATTATTGTTATTACGATTACGAAAGAGAAATAGATTCATTGTAATAACGCAGCAAGTTATTAGAACTTGAGTAATTAGAAATAAATTTTAGAATTTGCAAATATTCATCATTGAACAGATTTTTGAGAAGTTGATATCAATTTGTGATTATCAAGTTGTAACTCAAGTTCAGATTTAATAAATGAAGTTTTATTGTTTTAAAGATAATTCAAATCTTTTTTAATACCATAAATTGTTCTTCAATTATTTCCTGATTTTTACATTAAACGAAAAAAATTTAATATTTGTATTAAACATTCTTCTACAAATATTCATTTAGAAACAACAAAAGTATTTCGTTACAAGGTAAATTACGTCAAATATTTCACATATTATATTCACTTTAAAATTTAATGTATCATTATTTAATTAAAAAACTCAATACATATAATTTTGAATAACTAAAATAAAATTTTACAATCGTATTAAACCGCACTATGCACACCATATATTTCCGTTGAACATCTCTCTAGTTTCGGTGTACACGTAAGGTTTGTACACCATGTCGGCCGATGGGCCCACCTTAAGTACAACTTGTATAACTAATCCATACCGCACATCAATGGGTTAAATTTTTGATGACGTGAGCGCAGTAAAGCTATTAGATAAAGCTTCTGTTAATGCCACGGGGTATATTCTCTTTTATGTTGTAATTCGATAGATTTTCTCAGTGTACCATCTTCTCTTTTTAACTCAATTTTATATACTTGTTTTTTACTACGTTTGGCTAATAATCATTGTAATTTGTATTGTGATCAACCCAAATAAAATTATTGAAGATGCCACTTTGTATGAGCTGGGTTTGTAAACTGTTTTGTCAAATCATAACTAGTAGTTTTTTTTGAAAAAATTAATATTATCTGAATAAAAATTACCGTAAAAAAAATCAAATATTTAGTGATATTTTTTAATTATAAAATTTACTTTTAGTAATAGAGAAAAAAGAAGTTAAGACTATTTGTAAAACAGTTGAGATATTTTATTTGTATAAATTTTTTGTATTTATACTATAATAGGGTTAAATTACGTTATTACAATCCCTACTTCAAATCAATTTATTGATTTTTTTTATTTTCTTAAGAAAAGTTTAGGTTGGGGTGCTCTTACAGTCTCGGATCAATATATGCCACAAATTCATTGAAGGTTTAGAGTAGTATTTACAAATTATTCATCAAGAACGATTATCAAAACTAAAACTCTTAATCTGATAAAAATTTTGCACATATAAAATCTCTCATGCTCTTATGCCGCTTAATTGTATACTCCTTATGTTCTCTTTTACATATCATTTTAGAAAAAAAAAACACGTTTATTAAGAAATGTATTAGTTATATGTCCAATTGACTAAACAGATAAAAAAGTTCAATTTTGTCTTTTGAAAGTTTATTGGAAACAATGAAAAACAAAGAAATTAATACTAAATGCAAGGGTAATATAAAAAATTAAGTTATTAATGTTTCATTGAAACTTAAAAATGACATATAAAAGAGAATATATTTTTTACTCGAAAAAAACATATAAATATAAATGGAGGGAGTATATTGCTTTATTACTCCGACAACAATATTTTTACCTCTACAATATTAACACTCGTAAAAAGTAAAACATTTTTGTACATCAATTATTAAAATCATAAATAATTAGTTGTACAGGTGATTTATTTTAGGAATGGAACCAAAGTGAGTATGCGTTCAGACATGTCTCGGATTAGTTTATGATATGTAGGATAGTTGGTGGTACTATAACTTAATTAAATTATGAACATGAGATCTGAAAATTATACTCCATTTATTATTAGGCTAAAAGGAAGTATTAGGGATAAAAAGTCATGATTCTATGTGATGGTGCACCTTACGTCTACACAATTTTTAAGTACTGCCGGTGAATATATATTATTATCAATATTACTAGCTTATTACTATATTCTGCTGGTGATTATTAATAATCTCTCTCTTAATTATATAATTTTTTGTCTAAAAAAAATGTACGCATCGTCGATTTTTAAATTTATTCAACTATTGTAAAAATAATATATTACTATATATTAATTGACAAATTAACCATGTTTTAAGGACATGATCGACTTTGTTAAGTCAATTATTAACTCGGTCAATTTGATTATTCTTTCATTTTCATATTAGTTATTGCGCAAAGTAATTTTAATTGATTCAACTTCAAATTCAACTTTAAATGGGTTTCTTCTGGTTTTATTTTTAAAACAAATACTATTTAGTTTTGACTTAAACAAGTTAATAGTTAAAAAATATTACCTTACATATATAATTACATATATAAAAATATTAAAAAACAAAAATCACAAAAAATTATAATTACTTTAATATTATCTAGAGAAATAAAAATATTTGTCCGCCGACTTAAGCCACTTGCACTAGATTCTCTTAACTCATTCTTTATTTTACAAGTAAATAACACTTCATATAGATTCTTTTAACAATCCCTCTAAATTAACCCCAACAAATTTCTTACTATATAAACTTCTAAAATTAAAATAATAATTTCATATATTGTATACAATTCTTTGTTATATTATTTTAATTCGTCAATAAAATTACTTACAATTAATAATTGTACGATTGCATCCGAAATATTATATATTATATTATATAGTAGATAATATTATATATTTATTCTATAACATATTAGTTAGGATAAATTTTATATCTTGTATAATATAATATAACGTTATATTATAGTATAGTATATAAATTATTATAGAACATTAAATTATAATATATACGATTAAATTATATATACTTATATTATAGTTTATATATTACATAAAATAATTGTGCTACTTAATATATTATATAATTATTTAAAAAATCAAAATCATGACATAACATATTAAATACAATTGTATATAAATAAATATCATAATTATGTATATTATATGTATGTGTATATATTATATATAAATATATATCATAATCATACATAAAATATATATTTTATAATATAGTATACGATTATAAATTATATTTTATTATATAGATAATATTATATATTATAATATATATCACATATTATAACATAGTATATATATTATAATATAATATATAAATTTTATTATGATGACAATTTTAAAATTTATTATATATGGTGTATTTATTATATATATATATATATATATATATTTCATAACATAATAAATATTATATAATATATATTATATAATAAATATTGAATATTAAATATAATTCATATTGATTAATATTGTATATCATATATGTATTACTAATATTATATTATATAGATTGAATATATATATATATATATATATATATATATATATATAATATTGAAAGATTAAAAAGTAGTGATTCCAAAGAAATATTTTTACATTTTGTTAAGAAAAGTAATGTAGATAGTAGATCTCTAAAGATAGAAAATTACTGTTTAATCATTTTTCCTAAAATACAGATGGCTCTGTTATAGAGATTATAGAGAATTTGTTCGAATAAATTTTTTGTCTAATTCTTTAACTTAATCTCCTAAAATACAGACAAAATTATTTTTAGGAGATCTGCTGCAAGTGCTCTCACAAACTAGTTAATTGAACCTGACAAACTCCTTTTTGCACTAATAACCCTAACTCAAGGGCAACAACATTTGAACATGATAAAAAATCACATTATTTGTAAAATTTGTAACCATTCTTATTTGTATTATGTTATTTTCGTGTATTTGTACTCTGTAGCATAACCAACAAGTTAATATTGTGAACGGTAAAAGTAAATAAATCAAGCGAAAAACTGAGGCCACTCTAATGCAGGTGCAACATAATAATTGAAAGCATATAACGTGTATATGAAATGGTTTTTGTGTTAACATGATAGAGTATACTATCTAGTATCTAACATAAAGTCCATATTAGCCTTAATTTATAAATACAATAAACTCTTGAGTACAAAGTTGAATTAACAAGTTGTTAATTAAACAATAATTGACACAATAATACAATATATAAATTTGAGAACACTAAATATTTTGGTAGTGTCCAAATAAAAGTAGGAAAGTTGGAGAAATATTGTTAATTCTTTTTCACATTAGCCATTTGATTTCTTTTGTATGTATATGAGCATGACATGTGTGTGGAACAAAGGGGGAAAATATGACTTTCAAAGGGGAGAAATATAATAATATCTTGAAACAAGTAAAACTACTAATAATCGTTATCATTTGAATTTCACTTAAATAATGGTTTTCCTTTTTCATGTTGATAGAAGACCCACTAATTTGGTAGGTCCAAAGTCCAACACCTTTGTGTACATAAAATGAATGGGTGATAAAAAGAGTTGTGAAGAGAATGTGGTTGGTGCTATAATGTAATGTAAGCCATTCCCTCGGCCAATTCTATTGATTTCTCTTTTTCAAATTAATAATGCATTACTTTTTTGACTTTGCCAACATCAAATTACTGTAAATAAATAATTCAACTGATTTTTCTCTTTTTTTTTTCTTTTTCCTTTTTATCCCCTCCTCCATTAAAAATGGAAAAGATATCCCTTTCGTTGCCCTTTTTCCCATCGCCTCATGTTTAAAAGAAATTAGATACTCATTAAAGTATGAATACCTTTTTTTAACAATTATGAAGAACCTAGGTAACACTTACGTTTATTTATTTATTTATTTTATTTTTCCCCCATTTCTTATTACATTTTACTTATAAGTTTCGCCATTGATGTTTTATCGTACCATTCATAGATATTTTTGGTAAGTAAGAATTTAAATTGAATGAACATTTCTTAGTTCAGGGCCAATGCATATCACGAGTTTTAAAAATATTAACAGTAATATATACGGATTATCAAAAAAATTAAGTATAAGATTAAATAGTATGTCTATTTTAGATCAACACATTTCTAAATTTGTAGCACAATTATAGTGGTCGGATACCCTTCCGGTTATGCTGTTAATAGTGATCGTTTATTGAGATCAATTAGTTGTTATAAAAAAAAGTAATATAAAAATTAAATTTATATACTTAATTTATAGGTGAAATTCATAACACTAGCTGGTTAATGTTGACATATTAAATTATTTCCCTTCTACCCCAGCCTTCACATAGCTACACTAGCCCTCCTGTTGTTCTGTCAGATTTTTTTTTTTTATTTTTTGAATTTTGATCAGGGAGTAAGTTTGGGATTATATAGCTTTGAAGTGGACTCTAAGTTTTACTGCAGTACTATTTAAGCTACCTTTTTGTATGGTTTCAAAGGACGATATTAACTTTGTTGTATTGTACATAAAGGACTATAGAAAATTTATTGTGAATATATTTTGATCTTATTCTTTTATGTGCACTAGCAAATTGGGTCATACATTATAGGTATGGTATTAAATGAAAATACTAATTTTATAATTTTTTTTAAAACAGTGGTAAGAATTGATTAAGAAATAATTGAACTTAAAAAATGGCATACTTGAAATTATAATAAAAGAGAGGAAAAATACTAACAAAGTTTACGCAATTTCGCCTTTTAGAAAATTTCAATAGTAAAAATTAATTAAAATGCAATAATTATATTTAGAGAAGGAGATAATTGGCATAACTGGAATCACCCGAAAAACGAAGATCTATAACAAAAATATATCAAAATTCGTTAACTAAACCAAAGTATGGTAGGTCTTATAAACAATTCTCGACCAATAATTTAATTATATTGTAACTTTTGTGGCTTAATTCTAGATCACGGCTAGTCGGCTACATTTGCTTCTTTTGTATATTTGATACCAAGAAAAATAAAATAAAGCAATGCATGTTTACACATGTGCCTTTGTAATTAAATCTTAATACAGATCAGGATAGAAGGAGTCTAAATTAGAGTTAAATAAAAAAAAAATCAGATTAAATGAAATTTCAATATAAGTTAGTTGCATATGTGACACTTATTAAATAAATTACCAACATCTTTATCAAAGAATAAAAGGCACAAAGAGAGGTAGCTAGGTTGTGAGATGGATTTATGGACCAAAAATGAGCTGTATGAATTAAGAAATGTTGGGCCCTAAAGAAAAGTTACGAGACAAAAGGGGGGTTTAACTTAACATGGTAGGCATGTGAGGGTGAAATATCATGTGTCATCCATGTGGATTATTAACCCATCTTCCTCCACCTTTCATCTCTTAGTTTATTCCAAATTAACTAGGCAACCCCACCAATGTTGATCCTTTATGTTCCTTCCTTTTTTCCTTTTTTTTTTTTCTTTTTTTGCTTTTCCAATTTCTTTTATATATATGGAAAGTTCTGAATCAGATCTACCGTTATCTAAAAATTTACGCATTTATCAATAACGAAATTATAAGTATTTTTACGTAACTTGTAAACTTTAGAACTCTTCATTTAATAATAATAATAAAAAAAAGAACAGAACATAGCCAATGACTACAAATTTACGCATTTATCAATAACGAAATTATAAGTATTTTTACGTAACTTGTAAACTTTAGAACTCTTCATTTAATAATAATAATAAAAAAAAAGAACAGAACATAGCCAATGACTACCAGAGTTTACATGCAGATCTATTTAAAAAAAAATCAGAATTTCCACGCACATATATATGCATACATGTATAAACATATATCATATTCTTTGGCACAACTTTGAAAATCTCTTGATCCATTTTAGAATCCAATAAAATAAAAGATTAGAACAAAATAAAATGTTAACGTGGATCATCACACCTTCTTTCCAAGCCGGCCTATATCATTTTATCATCTCAATAATAATAATAATAACCTATAAAATTAACACATGAATAGTTGTTGTGAGAAGTAATCAACATTCCATGGAGCCCACAAGGATTAATTTGTGACTCAATCCCTCTCTAGCGAGGCAATCCTCACAAACCACACGATTATTATTATTATTGATGGGATTTAAAAATACGGGCCCGACCCGTGGCCCCTCATCTATTGAGGTCGGCGTCTGAACCCGATCTCAAACACTTGAAAACTCTCAACATTTTAGAAAACAGTAACGTGACAATTCACGTGAAGAAACACCCATGTGTCATAGCAATCTTAGTTAGTATAGAGGGGACAAAAAAATGACTTCTCATTTTAGGGATAAGTTACCTTACGTATCACATCACACACGTGCTACGTACACTAACCTACCTTGAGAATCCCTATACACACAGAAGGCACATATCACATTTTCTATAAATAGTAAAGCACAACACCTTGAATGATAATGACATTTTCTCTCACTAAAATTTTTATCTCATTAGAACCCTCCATCAGTTTACTTACTTTTATACTAGAGACGTCTCGAGTCAACCCACTCATAACCCTTTAATCTTATTTTTGTACAAATTTCATTTATTGACCGGAGATCCTAAGTATTTTAATTATTGTTACGGATTTTCAACCAAACGATTATTATCGTAATAGTCAAATCTTTATTGCTTTTAAAGGCACAAGTAGAAAAAATATGGAGGAGGTATATCATCAAGTGTGACCCTTTCAATTTGAATATTTATTTCACTACTTCTTTATGAATAGCTTTCTTTAAAGGATTGCGGCTGGCTATTGTTGTTGGAGCTTCATGGAGTATATTATGACCTTTAACTGAGTTTTTTTATTAGCTTTTGCAAATACTTTTATAACTTAATCTTTTAAAAAGAGATTGAGCTTCTCTAGAGTTGTTTAGGAACTCCTCCTCCACAATGTAGATTTCTTTTAATTTAAACCGTTCAATAATATTAACCGTTGGCATCAATCTTCTTGATATTATTCATTAATTAATTGATTCCGTAAATTGTTGAAGAGGATTTATTCAATGTTTACCCAGCAAGGTTCATGCTAAACTAGTTTTACTCTCTTCCCTCTAATCTCTATAGATTGGTCTGATATTATCTTCTAAAATAGAATCACGTTCCTGCTTTCCCTGCAATTACTCGAATCTGTAGTTGAGACCAAATGAATATGTACTATTGAAAGAGAAAAACTTATGAGTATGAACAATTGAATGAAATAAGTACGACATTCAACCCTTAAAAAAATAAAATTAAATTAAAGTTAGAATTGTTGGGTTGTTCTTCTCGTAGCCCAGTAAATCCTAAAATAATAAGGTAATTGTTTGATAATTTATCTCAAAGAATGTATAGTTGGGCTAAGATTTGATGGGGATTATATTGAACATAAGTATGACATAAAATAGGAAATATATTATGTGGTTTCGTTGCATTGCAACGAAGGTTTAATGTATGGCTTGGTAATGTATCTCAACCGTTAATTATAATGAATGGATTAGATTAAAAGAAAATTACATTGCGGAGTTTTTAAAAAACTTTAAAGGAGTCCGATCCTTTAGAAAGTGACTTATAAATTATATTTTCTTTGTCGCGAGAACTACACAATTTTGAGACTATGTCCCATTCGGTTTTTTTATTTTTGGGTACTTTTCATTCGAAATTCTGATTATATCAACTAATTCAAATTATATTTCGCTTAGACCATTTCTAAATAGTCTTCAATATTCAATATATACGTGAAAAATGATCTAAATTCATATTTTTAACCTTACATAATTATGCTATGTTTCAATTTTTAGAATATATGAGAGTATTCAAATTTTTTTAGATTAAAAGAGCACACAAAATAGTATAATATGTGCATTTTTTTAAAAAAATCAAAATTAGTTACATAATTTTTGTAATCATATAATAGTTAATATGTTTTCATTATTCAAAACAAATTATTTCTACAATCCGCGTAGTTGGATTTTCAAATAAATTATAGATTTATAAACATAAAATTAGTGGTTCTAATTATAAAAATAAATTATAGCTTATTTTCATTAATTCTTATATATGTTGGGGAGAAAGAATCTAGGGCATACTTTTAACCAAGTTTAACCAATGTCACTAATTACAATGACACAATTGTCAATAGCCATTTAGGGTTTTACTTACAATTTTATCGGTCATAAAAAATATACCCCTTTATTCCACAAAAGAAATAACATTTAAACTTTTGACAACTATTAATTTTGTATCTTTGATCAAAAATAAAATGTACAAATAATAAAATTTTCTCATGAAATTTGTTATGAATTTTTAAGTTATGACGAGATTTATAAGTTTATAATTTAAAAAAAGTTAATTTATAGCAAAATAACCAAAAAAAATTCAAACGTAACCGTTTTTGAAATAATTTTTTTTAAAAATCTAACTATTTTTTTTTTTTAGAATGGAGGGAGTATAATAAAAAATGAAGTTGGATTTGAAACAGATCAACTAAATACTTTCTTACTAGACTTTTAAGATGAATATTACCTAAAAGTAATATCCTAAAATAGATATTACTTATAATGAATTTAAAATGAAAAACGTTAAGCATTAGCATGTGCGAACGACCTACTCGAGTTGGCACATACTGATATAGACAGTATATATGCACATAATTTGTAGCAAAAAGAACGGTCATTTTTATTTTTTTGCTAGCAATTTTTTGTTAACTAGTTTTCGAATTATTGTAATCATCATATTTATTTTTAATAAAAATATGTATTCATAAAATGAAATATATAGATATAGATTTCGAGTAAGATTCTCCGTATATTTTATGGCACAATATAAGTAAATATTTTCAAATATTTATAACTTAGTGGTTCTGATATGATTTGTATGTTTTGAATAATTAAGAATTATTGAAATTTAAAAAATTACTTAACAAAAACGGAAGTTGATTGTTTATTTAATATATTTACGATTTATTACATGATAGAGAAAGAATACACTAAACTTCAAATAAATTCAAAAAAAAATTTGTACTTAATTTGTTTTAGTTATTTATTAGTTTCTATTTCAAAATAATATGTAATTTTTTTCGTTTTATCTTTCTTAATTTTAAATTCTATGTGCTATATATATGTATATACATGGTAAAAAAATCACTAATACAATCAGTTTTTAAAATCTAAATAAGAATTCAAAAATTGTAATTTGAAACTATTGTTTTCTTAATTATAATTATCAATTTTGGTAAGAAGTGTAACAAATATGATTTCCTGAAATAGATCAACAAAGTTTATAATTAAAATATCTATTTCGACTTGAATATGTAATGTAGTTAGTTGACCCAATAATTAACTTGTTGAGTCATTTTTAATACTTCTATTATGTCAAATTTTGTAATGATATATAATAATAGATGGTGAAATATAAGCTACACAACTTAGTAATTTTACTATCACAAAAAAATGGGCAGAGCAAAACTAATGTATTTAAATACATACAAATACGCTTTATTTTAGCAAATATACAGACCAAAAAAAAAACAATAATAACAAGAACGGACATGATCACCCAATCACCCAAAAACAATTAGATTATATATATATATATATAGGCATTACAAATTGTCCACAATGAACACATCGGATAGTTTCATTACTTAAATTATTAATCCCTAAGAATTCAAACTATTCTTTTGTTCCAATTCCGAAACTTGAACATGAAGTTGGTTGCGAAACATAGCACCGATTAATTTATTTATCCAAATGGCCCCAACTATGTTGCTGTACATGACAACCCACAAATACAGGATATATACATATTTATGTACATTTATTCACAAGGATAACTACATAATTGGAGAGAGAGTAGAATGGAGAGAGAGAGAGAGTAGAATGGAGAGAGAGGAAATTATATGATACGTAAATTACAAAGAAGAAAAGCATTACTCTCACGTCCCCTTCTGTGTCTTTTACTTTGTTACTCACGTCCACTTCCATGATGTGAGCCCCCATTCATACCAATACGGATAAGCTTTTTTCCCCCTTCCCCTTGCTTTAATGCCTAGTTTTGTGATAAAGATTAATCTTGTCCAAAGACTTTTGCCAACTTTTTCTCTTTTTTAACTAATTTATAACAACTCGAATTCATAAAAATAGTACTCCGTGTTAAATACAATGAGTTTGGAGTTCAATTAGATTAAACAAAACTTACAAATGCTATCCACACAATTCTCAACTTTTATCTAAACTTTGAACATATATTTCATTAGTATTTAATATTTAAAATGTTCCTCCTATCTTACTAGTCCACTATTTAGGCGCTAAGCAATCTTTACTGCTTAACGAAATCACTAACTAATTTGTCAGCTAATGTCATTTCCATTAATCTCCACTTAGACATCAAACTCTCTCTTGCGAATTCATTCTAACTAACTTGGCAAATACAAAATTTTTTTTCCTTTTTGACAACAAAAAGTTGAGACCGAGAAAACGTTTTCAGTCCAAGGGCAGGACATAACACGTCGTAAAAATAATATTATTTCGTTATGTTCTAATGCTACAATCTTTTGTGAATAAAAACTAATGATATATTCTTATATTTAAAAAAAAGTCAAATCTTTGCACTAATTTTTTTTACACCATGATGGTTACCATAGTACCACACTGAAGAAAGATGATGCAGTATATAATTCATTTTTCATGAACTAAATGGATAACATAGAAAACGTGTTGAGAATTCAAAGTTGCAAATATTGAATATGGTTGCTACTTCTACAATGTACTTGTAAGTGAAGTACTGGTAATCTGCAAGTGTAAGAATGTGACCCCAAAAAGGTGAGTTTTGGGCAACTAATGATTAGAGATGGCAAACCCAAAATATGCTTCCTGCAAATTTCTGATGTTGGCATATGATTGTCAAGTCAACAAAACCATCAGCACCCCCAGTTTTTGGGTTTTCATATTCTTCACCCCCAGTTTTTTGTAATCATGCAATGCTTTACGAGCATATACAGCAAATAAATATATATGTACGTACGCGCACATTTATACTTATCATCGAGTAGATTTAATACCATGATCTAAAAATGAATATAACTATACGAGACAAATTAGCAAGTATATATATGTGCGCGCGCTCAACTACTGACTTACGTATATACTGATTGCCGAGTAGAAACAATGCCATGATCTGAAAAAGGATACGAGACACAGGCAAGTTTGCGCTATAGAATGTACCCGATTTTCAGTTTGCAAAACGCACATCCCTGTGCAACCTTTGAATTATTTTCGCATCCCAATGTCAAATTAAATTATACGAGTTAAATACAACGCAATTTTTTTATTACAGAGTACTATATACTAGCAAAATAAAAGAACGAAGCAATTCTTACAGCCACGTGCATCTGACTAGCCAAAACCACAGTTTCTGTAGACATGAAAATGTTGACAGTATAAAAGTGATAACTATTCTGCAGGCACAGTTTGACAATATAGATCTACTGCTGATCTGAGCTTGAAAAGATGGAGATAGAATCTTAAAAACGAATGTGTGCCTTTACTAGTACCAAATTGTAATTTAATTTCTCATTAAAATCACAGAGTTTATGTACAAGGAACACAAAATAGCATGAAATTATAGTTCATATAATGTGGCGGGCTACAACAGATGAGTATGTATCAACCCTACTCCAACAATATTAACTTACATACACACATATAAATAAAAAATTAAAATTAAAACCTCCCAGATGCCTAAAACAAGCAACTGATGGCACTTCCATGCATCCGGGGGAAACATCCAAATATGAGAGAATAAAACATATAGAAACCTCCACAAGAAAAAAACATATAAAACAATGTTCATAGTCAAGACCAATTGCTGCGAAAACAACAAAAGATCAAGCACAATAAATCAACGAAATGCATATGAAGCAAACACCAAAGATGCATTCGCCACCAAACTGCGATTTCCAAGAGGTAATACGCGATAATCCTCTGCCAGTAATAGTGGATCTTGCCAACACATATGCATAACCACCCACCCAGTCCGCACAGCCACCCCCCACCCCCAAAAAACACAAAAAAGAAAAAAAAAAGCAAACATAGAGGAACATAACCTCCAAAACGATAAACAAAATAAAACCATATTGAGGTCCTAATTGTACAACTTTGGTATGATGTCCTTCCAACATGGATTTACATAGAACATCGTGCCATCATACGAACATAGTTTATAGGAGAAAAACTCATCACACACACGTATAGTGTAGATTTAATTTTAACTACCTCACCAAAAAGCGCTGACGAATTAAACTTGCGTGCAAGTATACAACCCTCCTAAGTTTGTACAGCTTATTAGTGAAGATATTAAAGCTTGATTTCGACGAACATCATATTATTCAGTAACAAGCTGTAGTTCAGTATCTGTATTAGTTACCATTTGTGTATTCAGTAAGAATCGGTGTTTGTTACAGACTTATAGTAAATATGGTACCAGATCAAGGTAGTTAAGCAGATTGTTTAATAAGATCTTTTAAAGTGAAAGAATACCTGAAAAGTTGGTACCAGAATTTGTTCAAACTATTGAGTCATCAAGCTCATAGATGTCGTAGGATGGAATATGAGAAGAAAGAAAAAGAGTTTAAGAGAGGGATACTTACAAAATGCAGTTACAAATATGGCGACAGATGCCTACATACGAGACTAGCACAGGACTAAATGCTAAGTTAGAGATGTGGCAAGATATTTCTGTTGAAAGCTTGCAGACAAGAAGGATTAGGCAGCAACCGGAATGTGGTTTTTAGCCAACTTTGAAGGAAGCGAGCAAGTGAACATTCCTCTAAAAAAAAAAATACGCAAATGGGGCAAAGGAGAGCATATTTATATTGTTCTATAAGATGCGGATTAAAACACGATGGCAAAAATGGAGGTCTCCCTTGGGAAATTGTGAGATAGACAAATGTCACAAATTGCAGTATTGCACTAACTGGATTAAAGTCTTTATGAGACAGATTTGAAAGCAGCCATGATTGTGGTCATTTTGTTGAAATCATAGTAATTAGAACCGACCATACAACCGAGAACGGAGATCTTAATGCATTGGTCCCCGAAAAAGATTGGGCGAGAAAGTGAACTCAATACTTCAAGCCCTTCTAAAGTAGCGATATTAGAATTATCAAGAATCAGAAAACAGAGTGAAGTTAAAACTTTGGCAGTTCACTCGCCAAAAAATAAAACCAAACCGTTTTGCTATTGCTCATCTCTTGAGCAGAGAATGGGTAATTTTGGTGCCCGAGAGACTTTTTACTCTAACTTCTATATCCTTTCTCTAAAGGAGGCATTTCATAAGGAATAGAACTCCAAATGTGCCTTGTTAAGGTCCCGCTAACACTAGGTACAAGCCTTATCCCTGCTCTATGTAATGTCTTTTGCAGAAATTACTAGCTTCAAATTGTCCCTTTAATTTGTTGTACAACAATAATAAATCAACCGGTCTCCTGTGAAAATTGTTTTGTAACCTCCATCTCAAAGTCACTTGTACAAATTTCCAACCAGCAAGTTTACTTTCATTATTGTCTAGCTTATGAAAACATAAGAAGAATCGCAACAATAGATTTTTCATTCAAATACAGGAAATTTGAAACGACTATAATGGAGGTAACATAGAACCATAGGATGTTTAGGATTCGTCTGGTTTTTTATGTTTTCGACCTCTTCAAATCCAAATCTCTTAGGCCACAATCAAAATCAAAATGTGCCAAACACAGGTCTCGAAGAGGAGAACAGGTTAAAGGAGTTCTCCAATTTCATCATCATTTCCAAAAGCCGCAGTTAAAAAATCGCTTCGGTTTAGCCAACTTCAATGCTCGTTGATTCAACAAGAGGGCTCTTACTATTCAAGTTTTCTTTTTAATTCGAATTACTTTAATTTCAAACTAAAAGGGGGTGACAACGACATGGATATTAAACTGTTATATGCGACAGATGAGTTTGAGTTGGCTTGTTGATTGTTCATGAAAGAGATGCAGCTTAGAGCCTGGGTTAGAACTAGGTGTGCTTAAAATTGGAAAACTGTGTGTATTCCATGTTTGCTGGTGAGTGCTTGAATCCTGAACTAGTTGAGTAAGATTCCAGACGATTGCAAGTGGTTTGGTGAAGTTGGGTCTTTATTTACATAAAGTGACTATATGGTGACTTGTTTGAGTGAAATGTTCAGCAAATCCAGACAGCGTTAAACACGGACTGTCTGGAACTCAATTACGTGAGGTTTTGAATCAGGTTCCAGCAGTGGCATTTCCATTGACAACGGAGGATCGGGTGGCTTCTTTTATGTACGAAAGAGAATTGCTCAAACACAATCATGGATGCAACTATGCAAGAGATTTTGAACCGAAAAAATGGGATCTAGATGTTCAGTTTTCGCATCTTCGAATTACTTTTACATTTTTCACTTGATTTACTTCAATATTCCTCTTCTGCCCTTACAAGATTAAATTGGTAAAACTGTTCACTTTTGTGACCCAGTTAGAAATTTGGAGGGTTCTGATTGCTAAAAATCTCAAGTACGGGATGTACAGTTAAATTTTCAGAGGGTGCCCATTGTTTAGAAGTTTTATGTATGGAGCTCAAGGTGACATATTCTGAATTATAAGCAACGCTCAGAGATTGTGTAAACTCCAGGCTGTCGTCGGAGGACCTCCAGTCTACTACTACCACATCCACCGCTTGAGATCTTTGGTCTCTATAATGAAAAATATGGGATCACTTGTGGCACTAACGGGGACAGAATAGAGGTCGAGGTCTTATATAATAAAGAACTAACAGCCCACAGCTAGTTCTATATATCAAATCAGGTCCCCACACACTCAACTTAAACCTGAGAGATAAACTGCAACATTGTTACTGTTCCAGCATACTATCTTATAGCCAGTTTCTCAAATTCTTCGTGCACCTATCTTACAAGAGAATGGGTTGAGGAATGAAAATTTACAATCACAAAATTTGACTTATCTGCAGTACATAAGGCGAAATCAAGCAAATTCTTTTCTAGATTTCAAGCTATACAACAAAGAAATCCCATTAAAACTTGTACTTCTAAGAAATTGTAACCAATACATTACTGACCTCATCAAAATCCACATGAAAGACGGTGGGCACAATCAAAAGATCTCGAATTACGTTCCGCCTATCATAAGAAAACATCAACAATGCCTCAACATAGTTACTACGCTTATAGCTCACAATCCAGAACTAGAGCAGCTTGTTGCAAATCCGATGTGATGAGATTAGCTGGTAATATCAAAATAACAACTACAGAAAATCTCGTCTTACATTGCCTCACCAGCAGTAAAGTTCAATGTGAAACCGCTCCTCTCTCCAGAACAACAGGAAAGCTATCTTAATACAGCAAAATACAAAACCAATGCAGTCAATATCGTAAGCCAAGACACTGTTAATATCTGCCTAATAGTGTTTTCACAACATTAACTCTATGTTTTGAGTCGATCATCTGAGTTGACATTAAAAATTATAATTTAACATACGACTTGCATGGTGATGTATAATTTTAAGGTAGACAGATACACTCACAATGACAGTTCCATGCAAATTTTAGAAGCGACTACACCTTCTATCTTTAATTTGTTAGATATAATTACAAATCTAGCAATCACTAATGTACAAGAGATGAGAAACAATAAAAAGTAAGCATTACAAATCAATATCAAGTTGGAAAACAGATATTCTTCTTAAAAGAAAAACATATCGGCCATAACAACAGAGCTCAGAAATCGAGATGATTTGAGGCTCAAAAAACAATAACTTAAGAAGGCAAGTGATCATCTTCCAGGTTTTAATTGTGAAGCTAAGAAGTCTCATGCACAAGTAGCTCTTACAATTATGAGCACAATTCAGTATGATGAGTAAAATACAATATTAGACCATGAAATGACTGGTGAAGCAAGAAGAAACAATATATTATGCATCACTCAAAAGCACCTAAAAATCAATTGACTAATATATGTATGTCTTATGTACTTGTAAAAAATGAGATTCACTTGACACCAAATCTTCAACTACGTCACAACAGATTAACCAAACAGGCCCCGACTCCATATCAAGTAATTCAACATGTTTAGTATCTGACAAATCAGTGCTACAATATATCAATTTCAGAAAAGCTCAGCCACTTATAAGGTAACTAATCGCTATTTGGGACTCGTAGGACAAAAATGCGTAGCATACAAAAATATGCATTAACAAATAAAATGAATAACATAAATACATAAACAATTTCCTTTTCCATTTTAAGTACAAGATGAAACTTTTGCATGAATATGAAATATATCTTTCGAGCTTGATTTGTACAAGGTACCATACGCTCATCTTTTAGCAATCAACCCAATGACCAAATTGATGCTGAAAATAGTGTTATATTGCATTCATACAACCACCTGAACTGAAAGAAGATATCAGCACTATAATCGATGAACTTGAATAATAACTGTAGCATAATATTTCAGAAAGCCTTTTTGCAATTCCCTTCTCAAGAATAAGGTGGACAGCTGATAGATTTGCTATGAAAAAGGCACTACCATAGATGTTAATATTTCAATTATACAAACAGTATTAATAGCTCTTCTTCAAGAGGTTCCTATATTCTACCAGAAAACAGCCCAAGGAGTAGAAAATATCATTCCAGTTACTACTTATCAAGATTCAAATTGTGCATATTGAGGGCTCGCTAGTTCCTTATTTCTGGGCTCCACATGGAATTAGGGAAGAAGTTGAGTCTACTGGAATAATTACTGTGGTATGAGATTTGAGTATAGCACAGGTAACTTAAATAGTAACTTATTTTGTTGCCAGCTCAGCATACAGGTGTGATTGTTTTGCTCCTATTTGATACCATAGGTATAACTTTAAATTACCATACAATAAATTCTATTGCAGTGCAAGAGGGCAAAGAAGGAATTCAATTATAACAATGAAAGTACAGTAGCACAAAATAATACTCAGATCTAACACCAGAACTTAAAACAATAATGAGAGCTGCTCATGGAAAATATTATGTTCTAGACTTGAGCATCAAACTCCTGGTTCGATAGCCAAGAAATAAAATAGTCTATAATATGCAAGCAGACATGTCAACGCCACAGAGAGTCCAGACCATATTTGACATTCCATAACATATAAATGGCAGCTGAACAATGCCAAAACCTCACAATATAAACAAAGTCTCAACATACCCTGAAACTAGCTATTTTCCTGCCTCCATTTCCCTACGCTTCAATTCTAATGCCATATGCTCATTCTCAAGCTTCATCCTTTCATTTTCAATTCTCATAATTTCCAGCTCCCTGTCTCTTTTCTTGCAAAACCTTTGCCACTTGAACCGCTCCCTCTCTAATTCTAACATCTGCATCTGAAGTTGTAGCTTCTGATCTTCCAACTGCATCGAATGATGTTTCACCCACTGTGTTTGTAACAGGTTTGCCTTCATACCTTCTGGTAACACTTGATTCATATCAACATGAGCACTTTGTGTTTGAGAGCTGAAAGTTTTGTTACAGTCCAAGGAAGACAAGGAATTGCCAAAAGTAATATTTTCATGGCCTTGACATTGTCTGGTTCTCTTCAGAGATGCCCCGGGGATGCCATATATTCCCCTGCGATCCCCATGAGATGCATGACTTCCCATGAGCTCATCACGATCCTCCATTTCTATGTCTTGCTCATCTTCGTCTACATCATCGTGCGGGTGCTTCCTCGCGTCACTGTTCTCATGATCATCTCTACTTCTGAGGGCCAACCGCAGAGAATGCTGCAATTCAGGATCTGGAGGCAGATGCAATCTGTTCCCATTATGGTAAGAGCACATTTCTTCATAGTACAAATGCTTTGAGCTAAGAATTTTCCTAACCTCCTCCTTTGCTTTCTCTGGTATGTGTTCCATTACCTCCAAAAGTGCAGGATTCTCCACGACCTCACAAGAAGTTCCCCTACCAAGGATTTCGTTAAGCCTCTTATACCTTTTATTGAGATCATTGAACTTATCCTCGCATTGTTGAGGGGAAACAAAATGACCCCTTTCAGCCAAGACCTTTGAAACTGATTTCCACTTACCTTTCTTCTGTAGATTTGCATATTTCCTTCTTGCCCCATTTCCATACTCTGAAGCCGCATCTTCATTTATGTAAGAAACAGCAGTTATCAAAAGCCTCACCATTGTATCAGTCCATTTCACACGATGCCAGGAGATCTTCTTTCCTTTACTCCCATCATTATGTCCATCGGCAGAATCATCATTGAAACTCTGCTCCTCCTCATCACTTGCAGAACTCTTCCCCTTTTCTCCTTTACAGTATTCAGCCATTGAAATTGTCTGTTCACAGTCTTGCCTGCCTCCAATTGAGAGGGGAAAATTCTCGTGGATTGATGGATGAACGATTGACCCTTGTCTAGGAAGAGAGTGATGCTGTTGGTGGAGTGAAGAGGGTTGCTGCTGTTGGTGATGATGAACTCTCATAGACCCTTGCAGATCAAGACCTCCTCCTCCATAAGATCCCATTCCAGAGAGCATATTCCCAGATGGTAAATTTCCCTCCATTCCCTAACAAACAACAGATAACTAAGATCAAAATCGCGCACCCCTTTTGCCTAAAACCCTAATTCAGGCTTAGGTATAGCCCCTGATACCTAATGTAAACAACATCACCACTACTTTTGCTTCATAAAAGCCACCTGCCCACAAAGTTCTAGGAATTAAAATTACAGAAACAACAAAACCCATTTCACTAATTACGTCCTAAAGCATTTACAGGTCATTTTCAAACCATCACACCTACTTCGAAAGGCCTAATTCCATATAAATATAAGGTTATGTAAACAATAACAACATAAAAAAAATTATTAGTTAGCAGAAATCAACTAAAACAAACAAACCCAACAACACAATCACCAAAAGATTCAAAGAAAGAAAAAGGAAAAAAATTCTAAAACCATTACAGACAGTTTGGTTTGATTGAATCAATTAAAGGGTCGGAAAAATTAACCTTAACAAGCAAAATTTGCAAAGGATTAGCTGAAAATCAAGCCATGGAAGACCTTCTTACAACTGAGCACAGAAGAAGAACACCCAGAAGAAAAGAGCAAAAGGGGGGAGAGATCTGCGTATGTATATGTGACTGGTCGACAAGTAAGCCAATGAAAGGCAAGTGGTCGCTGCAGATTCAATGTATGGGGAGGATCTGATGGGTCCAGTTTGGCATATGTTATTTTAAGAGCACAGTATCATACCTCCAACAAAGAAGCGGAAAAAGGCGAAAAAGCTGATGCCAACAGACAAGAGAAAGAACATGAACGACAAATACTAGGGAACGTAAAAGTTAGAAATAAAGTTATAATAATACCCTTCATTCCATAATTTCCATTAAAAATGCAAAAAACAAATTGTACTTTTTTTCCTTTTTAAATTATAATATTGTTTTTGGTATTTTTACAAGTAAATTCATTCATTTTATTACGTAGTTGTAATACAATTTAGGAAATTTTGAATAAGTAAAAAATAATTAAAATCTTATAAATTACTTGCATAAAAAGAAACTTACTTGGAAAGACATCCGAAAAATCTATCTAAAAATATGCATTTTGTATTTATTTATTTTCTCTATTATAATTTATGGTATCTACTTCTTTTTTTTTTTTTGGTCATCTATTTCCTTTTCTTAATATGCATATTTTACTATCCTTCATATACCTTTTGAAGATGTAAAAAAGATTTTTTTAATATTGTGTATGTAGTAAGATTTTTTTATTAATTTCATGACAATTACACGACAGAGAAATAACTAAAGTATAAGTATAACGTAAAATTTCAAAAGAAAATATTTACAAAAATATATTTTTAAGGCGTGGACCATATTCATTTATTTTGGAAATTATTTGCGTCTAAGGAGAAAAAATGGATGGATAGCAATTGATAGCAAAAGATGATGTTAATTATTATTCTTCAAATCCTTTTTTACTTTTGTAATTAGAAAATAACTTGTTATTTTATATATATAAAACTAGTACCAATTTTAGTATTTTATTTCATTTCAGTTCGCATGGGTTTTTTTACCCTGCACAATGTGAGCACGTCACAGCATACTGCGCAGCAAACCTTAATCTATTTTCCGTATATAAATAATGAACAATACACTGTTATCCTTTTTTTTAGTAGGGTGTTGAATTTTTTTGGTACAAAATTAAGGTTTTTTTTGGGTCTTACAAGATTGGAGTCATTTTGATTCTTATGAATTTGCAATCAAGTATTTACTCAATTTTAGTCAAATTATTAGCAATTAACACACTTTAGATTGCGAATTTGTAATCAAGTATTTACTCAATTTTAATCAAACTATTAGCAATTAACACACTTTAAAAAACTGAAATTACATAATTGAACATATAAAAATATAATTTAACAAACTAAATGTCATTTATAATAAATCCGTACTAAACCCGTGCCTCGCACGGGTTAATGGGCTAGTTAAATATAATAAAAAAGTCTATATATTCAATTGAATTATCGTCGGAAAGAAGACTTTCTTCGTATTGATTTTTTTATCTACAAATCTAAATCTTTTTGGAAAATTCACCCGTAATGATTAATTAAAAAATATCAAAAAATTATACTCCCTTCATTCTACAAAAAGAGTAACATTTGAACTTTTGATAACTTTTAATTTTATATATTTAACTAAAAATTACATGTAGAAATAATAAGTTTTTTTTCATTAAATTTGTTATGAATGTCCAATTAAAGATCATATAAAAATATTGTAATAACGGATTTTGAAAAATAGTACATTATAATAAATAAAAAATTATGCAAATGTTATTTTTTTTAAATAATTTTTATTATCAGATGTTGTTCTTTTTTTATATATAAAAAACACATAATACACGATTATCCTTCTTTTTGGTAGGGTGTCAAATCTTTTGGTACAAGATTAGGATCTTTTTGAGTATTACGAGTTTGTAATCAAGTAGTTACTCAATTTTAATCAAGTTATTAACTATTAACACACTTTAGAAAACTGATATTACATAATTGAACATGTAAAAATATAATTTAACAAAGTAAATATCATTTATAATAAATCCTTACTAAACTCGTGTCTCGCACTTTTATATAAAGACATATACTTTTGGGTAGAAGAATATGAGAAGACAAATTCTCTATAATATCGCTTCCTATAAACTTTTAATATATATACATATATATTCTACGTTTCTTTATATGTCCTTTTTGTGAGTTCATATGTTGTGTTCTTAGTAGTACTTGAATTACACAATTTTAAATTCATGAATTCTTAAATGTTACAAAATTAATTTTTGAGGACTATTATCAGCTTGATCATGTATGTTAAGAATGTTTTTCTAAACGTGTAAATGTTATTCATCTTCGACGATTAATGTTGTGCAAAATAATACAAGCCAATATTATACCGTGCAACATTAAATGTTTGAATCATGCACTATAGCAAATCGAGCTTGAAGTAGAGTAAAAATAAACACACTAATTAAACATCATTTCAACATGTTCCTTTCGTCATCTTAAAGTGTCTTGACTTTATGAATTTGTGGTATGTGTCTAGCATTATTATTTGTGGAATGAAAATTGTCTTGATAAGAAAAGTTGCTCGTGATGGATGTATAACGAAGATAATAACTCATTGAGTAATATTGACCATTGATTTGTAATAATTTTTTGGTGAAAAATGTTCTTTAGCTAATTTTGCAAACACAATGCGATTTTATGGTTATGCATTTTTGTGCGGATGCAGTGTGATTTAGTTGCGAATCTGCACTAAAAAAATAAATAAATATTTTTCAAACAAGAACCTTTTTTAATGTCAACTTCTAGCTTTACAAAAAACATAAAATTACGATGTTGGTATCTCATGACAAAATATGTACACTTAAGAAAATATTTCATATTATCAATCTAAACTTTAAAAATAACTGAAATATTGATCAACATAAATAAATACATGATTAGCTCCAAAATTAAAAGTGCAAAATTAATATGATCAACTTCAAAACAAAAATTCAAAAGCAAATATATGTACTAAGTTTATTTTCTAGAGTCAAAATATAATTTTGCAATAATAAATATTAAATTCTAGACATTTGTATATGTTTGCATATATAATATATAACAAATATATTATATTTATATATATCCGGTGCGTTATAGATATTAAATATATCCGCATTTATAAAGGTACAGATACTAGAAATAAAAATAATATTGTATAACCGTCTCGCATCTACGTGCGAATTGTGTGCATCACCATTATCATATCAAACTTGTATTTCCATATGAAAATTTGAAAAATGAAGCATACATCGGAGTGAAAGTGTGAGACTGAGTAAGAAATGGAAGGAAGATGAGGATGGAAAGAAATGTTGCTGAGAGAAATGTTTGTTAGAATGGGTTTGGCTGTTGAAAGGAGCGGGAGATAACTCGAGTCTCGTGACATAAAATAATTAGAGGTAGAAAGGTTATTTTTGTCTTTTGATTCGTTTTTGTTTCATTCCAACACTTTTTCAAAATAATGAACCAAAT
This sequence comes from Centella asiatica, assembly GCA_014636745.2. Classification (NCBI taxonomy): domain Eukaryota; kingdom Viridiplantae; phylum Streptophyta; class Magnoliopsida; order Apiales; family Apiaceae; genus Centella; species Centella asiatica. The sequence continues at coordinate 16,528,176 of CM025786.1, forward strand.
GAATTCGTGTAATGGTTCAATCAAATTCTGCTTTCATTTGATATCGATTTCGATAAATATTTCTTTTCATCACAACACGATTTCGTTGACTAAACATTAATGGTCTGTTCGGTTTGATTTTTAATTTTTAGATTGTAGTCGCATTTTAACTTAAAAGATAGTTTTTGAAAAACCAAGTCCTATTTGTTTTTGTATTTTTAAATTATAAGTAACTTGAAAGATGCAAGTGTTTGACAATGAAAAGTAACTTTTATATTATAAACTACTTTTAAGGAGTAACTGATAAAATCCTAAAAATCTTTCATCCATTTTAATCCACTATGCTTGGTCATTATCTATTAAATTATTATCCAATATATATTAAATTGAACATAAAATACATGCCATCTATTATACATTTAAAAGCACATACATGTTTTTTTATGCCATGGTTCTAAATTTTTTCTTTCCAATATTAACATCTTCAAATTTCTTCTATTCCATTATTATCCTTTCTTAATTCACATCTACTTTTATTAAATACTATTAATCCATTTCTTCTTCCTTAATTCATACTTCTATTAAGAGTAACAAAATTCATAATTACATAATTTTAAAATAAAATATATGAATATAGAATAATAAATAACTTTATATGCATGACTAATGAAATTATAGATAAAAAATTAAATGTGATATTTGATAGTTTAATTAACATAATTATCATATTTATTTAAAATTAATTCCATTAAATAAGTATAACAATTCTTAAGTACATATTAAGTAACTTTGAAGTATAAGTTATCGTAATTAATTATTTTGAAATATATATATATATATATATATATATATATATATTATATGTATATATAAATTATATAAATAAAATCAGTGGTTCAATTAAAATTATATCATTTGACTCATAATATTATTTGTTTTATTAGTTGAGCTATTTTTGTGTACTTATTATATTTTTGTGGTTATTAACATTTATCATCATTATTTGTTATAATTATTTCAATTAACATCTTTAATTATAATTGAATAAATTGTGATTTGCTTGATTAGGTTTATTTGTTTAACAATTGAATGTATTTATTATATATATTTTTTAGTTAATAACTGTTAAGATTTATCACATGTTTCAATTTTATTTTCTAAGTAGTTTGTAGTTTTAATATGATTTAAAAACACATTCTCTAATGACATAAATGTTTCAAATATTTTTTATATTTTATTTTTGTATGATCCTCTAAATTTGTATTTGAATGTTTGAAATATTTTTAAATTTATAATAACATACTATCTATAATATATATGAGTAAGTGTAAAATAATATATTTTAATTAAAGTTTGAATTATAAATTATGTTGATTTCATTTTAATTAAATTTTTTAACACAGTAAAATATTAATGAATAATCTAAAATATAGTGTTAGACATTATATTCGTTGCAATTCTTAAATACTTTATTTTGTTATCTTTTTTTTTCTTTTGAATTCTATTATCAAAATTATAAATTCTTCTTTTATTGATATTATAAGTTCTACGTGGTGAAATTATTAACAAATATGATAACATTATATTGATATTAAAGCATATAAAGATATATGTTAAATATGAATAAAAATATATGAAATAAAATTTGAATTTATAAAGTCAGTTTGACTTAATAAAATAATAAAATTAGTAATATATATGTGCTAAAATAATTTTGTATCATACGATCAAAATAAAGTTAATTCATACAAATTTAATATTAAACAATAATTAAATATATTTTATATTAATTTAACATATAGGAAATATTAAAATACAACTATTAATAAAATATTTAAATTAAACGATAAAATAAAAATAACTCGTGTTTTGCACAAGTTACGAGCTAGTTTATTTTAAATAGGCAGTAATTTATTTTAAGACGAAGATAATACAAAGAAAAATTAATTAATAAATAATGCAATATAAAATTTACTAATAATGTAATTTAATATTTATTGCTAATACTTGGACGCAATTTGAGTGGTCTTAAACCTAACCTCAAAACCTCTTCTTGTTGCTGCCCAAATCCGTTTGGCGGGGTTTTGCTTTCTTTATCGTCCTTCCGTTCAGTCCTCGCTCCTCCTTCACAAATTGGACACGCATCTGCACCAGAGACGCACAGAAATCTAGAAAATGGCGACTGGAGAAGAAGAGATGGCGGTGAAAGAGCCGTTGGATCTCATTAGACTTAGTCTCGACGAGCGTATATACGTCAAGCTCCGTTCTGACCGTGAACTCCGTGGCAAACTCCATGTTCGTTCTCTCCTCCCATCTCTTTTACCTTTTCGTTTTGATCCTTCAACTGGTGTTATGCATATAGATTGGATGCTTTCCGCAGTCTGTTTGTCCCTAATGGTATTGCCGTTTAGGTTTTACACTTCTTCACTGACATCTAGGGTTCTACAATTTTTGTTGATTTGTGAATTTGTTTAACATTTTCCCCAATTTATTTATCTGAATGTGTCTATATTGTATACTGACTTGTATTCTTTTGTTTCAAGTATCTCTTCCTGTAGATGTGTATCTGAATCCTTTACACAATGTTATTGAGCTTTAAGTTAAATCCCAAAGTAAGATAAAGGGTGGAGAACTTGAATGTGGAAGTTCCGTTATCAGGTCCATAATTGGTAGAATGATAATTGGGAATGAAACACTGTAATGGCATAAAGGAAATAACAAGATAAGATATTTAAAATGTAGCAAATAGATAAATTGATAAAATATTTCTTCTTCTTTGATGCCCTCCTTGATAAGCGGGAAGTGATATATGCAGCCTTCAGATGGAAACCGCATGTGAGGAGCACACTTACAGCAACAGTTAGCTCATTGTCCTCTTCAGCAAACGTGAAATAATAATACCCTCAGTCCGATTTTGCATTTTAATTAGAACGATGTTGTCTGTTCCACTTTGTTCCATTGAATTACATTACAATTGTTTTATTGGATATTGTCATGGAGAGAAGAAATGGAAATGGATAAAGAAAACTATGCGCATTTAAAAAATCAGTTCTTATTTTGCATATTGTTTTTTCAAGTTTTTATTCTATATTGTTGGTGAAGTTAGAACAAAAAAGTAGTCTGTAACTGTGCAAATAGCATTAGCAGTTCCTTCTCTACTTTGCTTGGGGAAAAGGAACTGCTTGACTACTTGTACTGTTGCTATATGCCGATTCTAAACACAGCAAAATATGCCCTCATTCTTTGACCGTTCCCTTCACACTTCATCCTGTTCACTTCTTTCTTTGATTCACCATTACATCTCTGTTCTCTATCCATCTTCCTCTTATTCTTTCACTTTACAGCCTCCCTTTATTATGTCGTAAATATGATGTGGAGTTTTGAGTTGAAGATAGATAGTGCTGCTCTCTATTGGATATAATTGCCGTCACTTTTAAGCTAACTAGTGAATTAAAAATTAATTTTGAGAAGCCAAGATTTAACAGTCAATATGGGGATCACTAGTCTCAGAGTTTTGTATTAAATTTGCTGACCAAGTGTTTTGTGTTTATTTAGATCAGAGATTCTGACTCACTTGAAGTCTTCCCTTTGTCAAAGAGGCCAAGTTAGAAAGAGATTAACATGCAAAAGAATACCCTTGTATGCTATCAATATCAATTATTGCTCGTTTTCTGAAAGCCACGTACAAGAGCAGTAGAGTAAAAAGTATCTGGCAACTTTCTGCAGAATAATACTTTCTCCCTGGTCTTTTCCTGGTGGGATTGTGCATAGCTTTTGAGCATGTTTGTAAATGTGAATATTTTACGTACCACAATATTCAACAGATTATGCTTTCCCATTAACTGTTATTGCAGTTCTCCAATTTTTTTATTTTTTTTTTTGAAATTCATGTTTTTGATATATATCAAATTTCTTAGGCTTATGATCAACATTTGAATATGATTCTTGGGGATGTCGAAGAAATTGTCACAACTGTGGAGATCGATGATGAAACCTATGAGGAAATTGTTCGGGTATGTTACACCAATAGTATTACATTTCTGTTTTCCTTATGTAGTCTTCGTGAATTATCAGATTATCTATTGGCAAGCTGAGATTATATAGCTAATACCAGTATTGATGATCGTAAAATCAGGAGTTCTCTTGGCATTGTGACTTTTGGCTGCTTAATAATGTTAATATATTAATATTTAATATATAACATATTCATACGTAACTATGTAAGATATAACACTGTTGGCATGGTTAGTTAGTTCTGACAACGGCAAAAGCAACAAAATTTGGGGATTTTAGTATTTACATTTTACCATTTGGATCAATTTCATCAATGTTATATAGTCATTTCAGCATTTTAATCCTGATAATTATGTTATTCTAGGGAATGTTTAAATTAGCAACTTGATATGGAAGAACAAACATGTTTTCACTCAATGTTGGGGGCTTATTACCTACAATTAAGATTGTGTACTTAACTAGTCAAAACTTAAGAGCCACGGGCCTGAATTATCCTTTAAAATCACATTCTTTTACTTGAAATTAGTGTTTTGTAACCCATGATTTGTTGCTTGATATGTATGATTATATATTTTAATTAAAATAGTATAAAAGAATAAAGGGGCCATACAAATTTTCTTACTTTTTTGTGATGTTTACGGTATAGCATTATTTTTATAACGATGTAAAATTAGCTTTTTTTTGAAAGGATAAAATGCATTAATTCTTACTCTTCCGTTCCACAAAAATAGTTATATTTAGAAAAATATTTTGTTCGAAAAAATAGTTACATTTGAAAAATATCTTTGTTAGACATTCATAACAAATTTTATGAATTTTTTTTTATAATTTATAGATGAAAATCTCAGTCAAACATGCAATTTTAATATGTACAAAAAGTCAAAATGTAACTCGTTTTGTGGAAGAACAGAGGGTGTATATGGTTATAAAAAATAAAAAATAATGTAAAAAAGCTTGAATAAATACAAAAGCATGCTCTTTCAATCCATATGGTTGGATTTTCTGTTAGAAAATTTGTGGATTCATATATATAATACTATAGCCTATTTTCCAAAAAAGAGCTATAGTTCTTATCCCTTGTTCCCTTTTAAATTTTTTTTTAACAAAAAGAAGGGGTAGAAAAGAGAAGCACTAAGTCAGCAGCATCGTGCATTTCCTTACAAGCCCTAATCTCCTTTAGTTCAAGCAATCCACTCAATTGCTTGGAGGCTTGAAGTAGTCGACCATCTGGATTGGCATCGCCAATTGCTCGCTTCTTCATGTAAGTCTCGTTTGCTTCTTCTTCTCTTGTTCTCCTCCTCCTCCTCTTTCTTCACTTATCTTCTCGTCATCTTTGATTCTATTTCTTCTACTTCTATTTTTTTCAATTCCGTGGTTTCGCTAGTCGTGACCCTTTTATTTCAGTTCTCAACTCAGTTTGGCTTCTCCCACTGTATCTCACTGCCGTGTTCTCATCTCTATTTGGGGTCTTACTCAGTTGACCCATTACAGGTTTAGGCTCCTGGTAACAAATATACATTGTACTTGCTTTCTCATTGTTTTGCTAAAACTAATATATTTATTCACCATAATTATTATTGCTTTAGTAACTAATTTATATGTCAATTTTATTTACTGATTTTAACCAACATGTTAATTTATTTTGAGTAAATGGTTTTATGAGGTAAATTAATTTGTAGTTATATCTATACGTAAAATTCATTAATATTAATATGTCAAGAATTCTGAAAGAATGTAGTTAAGTAGAATATTAATTTTATTTAAGAGAAAGTGGGATATGCCGAGCTTTGTATGAAAATTTCCATGTCAAGTTTTCTGTAATTCCCTTTTTCATACTATTTAAGGTAAACTCAGCTGTATGGATGAAAATAACTTTAAAATATGAGCGCAAATTTTCATGTGTCTCGGTGATGTGCAATACTATTTATTATAACCGCGTAAAATACGAATGCATCCGACAACTCAGTTTTTTCTAAAATTACATAGTTACATTAATGATGCTAGACATCATAAATTGGAGAGTTGGATGGACGGGTCGTCGCTCAACGAATAAAAGTTACTCTAGGGATAATAGGCTGGTGCAAGTTGTGCATGATGAAATCATTGTTTTTAATCATCTATTTGTTCATTTGGAGCTTAATCTGTCATATAATCTCATATCTCATTATTGTTGGACATGGTTCACTCCTTCAACTGTGAGCCCTTTTAATTCCTTCTTGTCCATATTTTGATAATGATATGTAAGACCTTAAATAGCAAAAGTAAAACAAACATACCCAATATTGTGAGTGAATACCTACTGTATCCATGGAGGTTAAGAAATTGAATCTGTAGTTCTATATTTTAGTAGATATTTTGAAGTTTTTTCAGTGAACAATTTTCTGTCTGTCTCCGTTTTTCGTTTAATTGTTTATATAGTTATTAAAATTGTTTGAAGTTTTCTTTTTTGTTCCATTTCAGACCACAATGCTCTCTCTTGCTTGCTTGCACTCTGTCATATATATATATATATATATATAATTGTTTATATACAAGTGATTATGATTGTTTGAAGTAATTTACATTTTGTTCCATTTCAGACCACAAGGCGCACAGTTCCCTTTCTCTTTGTTCGAGGTGATGGTGTGATATTGGTCTCTCCTCCACTCAGGACTGCTTGACCTAAATGACCAAGTTTAGAACCCTTCTTCGGACATTATCTAATATATTGCTAGCTGTCCACACCTCCTCACTATCTGTCATAATAACATTTAAGCTTCAGTTTGTTTGTGTTCAATATAATCTCCCTTTCTCCAACCAGCAATTTATTATAATGTGTAAGAGCAGCAAATTTTATCCGGTACTTGTGGTCAGCTGGTAATAGTTGGTGTAGTCGACAGATGTTGCACATCCATTTAAATATTGTTTGGTCCACTTTTTGGCTGCAACGTGCACCGGTAATTTTAGGATCAATGTGCAAGACTGCTTATAATTTTCATAACAAGATAATTCCGTTCTATCTTTTTTGGCATTTTATTCAGTTTAACCTACAAATTGCATTTGATCTGGTTTGTGTCTTGAGCGGTAGCAAAAGCCGAATTGAACCAAAAAAACAAAAAATTGAAAAACCTAATGTTTAACCTTCATGTGAGACATTTGCCAGTCAGCAAAATTTTTATCAACTGGAGCATGTATGTCTATATTTTTAAGAGCATATTCTGAACAAATATGAAACATATGGATACAAGTTAGGTCTTTGCAAACGATATTCTATACGTAGTATCAAAAAGACATTCTATACAAGTTGGGTCTTGAAAATGAAAAGCAGTTTTGAATTCAGCTAGTATCTTGGGTACATGCATAATTTAGTTATTGTTTAAATTAATTAATAAAAATTTAATTATACGAATATTATATCAATAAATAAGTGGAGTAAATTTTATTTTTGGTTTGGTATAAAAATGATGAAGGAAAATAGAGATTGAAAAATAAGAGCTGACACGATAGTAAGAAAGAAAGAAATTACATTAACAAAATTAAAAGTGAGTAAATATAGAAGAAAAAGAAGGAAGATGGGTATTTAGGAAGATTTTTTTAAATTATAAATGATGATATGAAAACACCATAGTTATTCTAATGGTCAAATGCTTTGTAATATACTTGTCGTACTTGCACAATCAAACGAGGTGCAAAATATATATTTTAAAATTATTTTATTTATTTCTTATAATTTAAAATAATAAAATTCTTTAACGAAAATTTATGGCGGAACTAAACAGAGATCATCATTTGACAGTTAATAAGCTCAATCACATCCGAAAAAAAGTTGACATCCTCAATCGATTTCCTCTACTGCTTATAGACAACATAAACGACAAACATAGACGACTCGTGCGAATTTGTTGACACATACTCATTTTCTCTATTTATTTTTATTTGTTTTTTCTCCATCCATTTTAATTATAAAATTTTCTTTCCCTTTTTTAGTTTAAATTGATCACAAACATAGTGGACCGCTGCAATTTTGTTTACACATACTAATTTTATCCGTTCAATTTTATTTTTTTCCTCTAACTTTTGCTACAGCATCCTAAATTATAAATCCCTTATTAAGAAATATGGTTCCAGTGAAATTATTTTGAGACCAAACTTTTTACGTGTTAGTTTATTAGAGATATTTTGGAGCAAGAATAGTTTATTGACGGTAAAAATACTAAAATAGTATTTCTATTTTTTTGTTCAATTTCAATTTAATTTATTATAATTTAATTATAAAAATAATCCTCGTTGTTTTTATAAAGATGTCATTTTCATTCAAACATAAGGGCAGATGTGAATGGTAAGATTTCATTATCAATACCCTGTTTGACAGGCTCCACCAGCTATGGAGGGCAACAGGGGAGATGGAAATCATAGATTTGGGGTATGGTTTCTTGTTGGTGAAACTTGAGGATACGGGGGATGTTGAAAAAGGCTTAACCGAAGGGCCATGGATCTGATCCTGGACAGTTGAATAAGATTACGTCTGTCTTTAGTAAATTTCAGCAATGGTCTGGCCAGACTCTTAGTCTTGACAAATCTAGATTTTTTGTTGGCCGTAATACCGGCCCTGATCTTGCCATTTCTCTTGAAAGAGTGAGTGGTATCAAGGCTACAAGAGATTTAGGTAAATACCTGGGGGTCCCTATATTGCACGGGAGGGTTCATAAAACCACTTATAACTTCATTATTGAGAAAGTGCAGAAGAAGTTGTCGGGTTGGAAAGCTAAAATGCTAAACTTAGCTGGTAGAACCACCCTTATTCAAGCTGTCACCTCAGCCATACCCAATTACACCATGCAAACTGCATGGTTGCCTACCACTATCTGCAACCAACTTGATAAAATTAATAGAAAGTTTTTGTGGACTAACAAGAAACATGGTAGAGGCTTACATTTGGTGAAGTGGGGGAAGTGGTTACTAAAAAGAAGGCGGATGGTGGGTTAGGAATCAGAAAGGCCAGAGATATTAACATATCCCTCCTGGCCGAAAGCGGGATTAGAGCCATTCAGGAGCGTGACACCCTTTGGGCCAAGATGTGGGAGGCCCTTTACTTTGGAAAAGATGAGAATTTCCAGCTCCCTAACACCAAACCTGCTTCCCCGACTTGGAAATGCATTGAGAATAGTTTAAACCTTGTGCGCGATGGTTTTAAATGAAAATTAGGAGAAGGTGAAAATATCTCGTTTTGGTTCGACTGGTGGGTTGGAGATAAGCCTCTTGTTCAGATGCTAGGAAACACAATATGTGAGCATGAAAAACTCCCTAAGGTTAAAGATGTGATAGGGGAGGATACGCAATAGAACCTTAGCAAGATTGCCACCCCTCTGCCCCCTGAGATCAGATACAAAATCTGGGGTACTCACATCCCAAGATGGAATGTAGGGAGGGATAAACTTATTTGGAGTCGGGGTTCGGAAGGAAATTGTAGTGCCACAAGCATTTATAACTTCCTCCAGAACAACAGAGTGGATCAGGAAAATATAAATTGGAATTACCTATGGCATTTGAACATTCCCCAAAAAATAAGTGTCTTCCTCTGGCTTATCCCAAAAAACAAGCTTTTAACAAATGAAGGCCGGGTTGGTAGGCACCTGAGAAGCTAGCTGCGATAGATGCCTCACTGATACTGAGAATTGTTTGCACATTCTTAGAGATTGCATCAAAATCAAATGGTTTTGGCTCCAAACTGTTCCTCACAGCCCTCTTGGTATTTTCTTCTACCTGAATCTTAAAGAGTGGATTTTCTGGAACCTTAAACAGAAATGGAACTGCCCCATGGGAACCCATACACCCTGGCTTACCTTTTTCTCTGCCACTGTATGGAATAGCTGGAAAAACAGAAACACGTCTTGTTTTGAACAGCTTGAACCCCACCCTTCTGAAACCGTGATAAAAATTAAAACTCTAGCTCAAGATATTTCTTTGGCCTTTCCAAAACAGAGAGTTAGAAAGAGGAAAAAGAGACAAGAGCAACCAAATATGGAGCTTCCGCGACCTGGTTGGATGAAACTCAATGTGGACGCTAGTATCAACCCATGTCTAGACTCAACTGCTGTTGGAGGCTCACTGTGTGATGACCAAGGGTGTTGGCGGAAAGGTTTCTATGGAAGAATTGGTTGGTACCTGTGACATTACTACAGCTGAAATGATAGCCATTCTTGAAGGCCTTAAAATGGCATGGGACATGCGAGTCGTGAAGCTTGAAATTGCCTCAGACTCGATGATGGCAGTCAAATTCAACTTAGAAGCTTGCTTAGAAAACCATGGACAGTCACTCTCATGCACAAGAGCAGGGATAACAACAATCATCATGCAGACACCATGGCCTAGCTAGGACATTCGATAAACTCATTTTGTATTAACTATTTGGATGAACCTCCTGTAAATCTCCAGTACCTTTTTAACTCTGATTTGCTAATCTAAGCCCTCCTGGGCACTCCTTTACACCACCAACAAAAAAAAAAAAAAAAAAAAAACAAAGTCAATAAAGGCTTACCTGTATTTGAAAATATATTAAATAATGTTTACTTGGATTTTTAAATTAAGAAAGCTGAATTATTTTCATTTTCAAGATTTTTTGGGAATATAATAGAAAAAAAATCTTATTAATTATAACATATTATGCAATACATTATATTATAATTATTATATAATGTATATAATAAATATTACAATATCATATATAAGTATATTGTATAATTTATAAATATATATATGGTATATCATAATACGTCTTTCAAAATTTTTATTGATATTTAACATTCTTAATCATGCAATATTTAGATTATTTATATAGAAAAATCACATATATGTTAAACATCATACATTTATTTGAAAAAATTGATGACCATATATATTTTAAATACTTTTATAGGTTGAAAATTTTAGAATGAAATAAAAAATAAATACAACGTAACGTGCATGAACAATTATATACTCATACGAGAGCATCCCTTTCTCTTATATATATATATATATATATTAAATATATTACAAAATATAATATATAGTCTTGCGCACATTTTATATATAGACATTATATATATTAAGTATAGTTTTTATAAATGAAGAATATTAAAATGTAAAATTATTATTATAATATTGGAAGGAATTTGATGTAATTGTTAATAGATAATAAATTTGTTAAATAAAAAATTATATACATTTTGATGATAAAATAGTTAGAAAATTTTAAAAGAAAACTAGTGCATTCCTTTTTATTTAAAAATTTTAAATAAGCATTATTTGGGTACTTTTTTAATACATGTCAACTTTTATAAATATATCATATCAAATTTGGATTAAAATGAAACCTACATAAAAATATAAGGATTATTATGATAATTAAATTGTACAATGACTAAATTGAAATTAAACAAAAAGTACAATGACCATTTTAGTATATTTGTCGTTTATTGACATAGAATAAAATATTTGAATCATTGGAGGAAATACAAGGATTTCTTAGAAATCCTAATATGATTAGTTCATTTTTTTTAATTCATTGACAGATGGTTAGAGGTTCATTTGAATTGAGATATATACTAAAGAGTAAAAATTATTGAAGGTGAAAAATGACACAAATCAATCATAAAAGAGACAAACACTATGTTCATGAGTTTTGGATAAAAAAAAAGTTAGAAAAAATTTAAATAGATAGAAAAGAATAAAATACAAAATTTATAAGTTTTCTTTGGTGGTGTTTTTGAGTTTAGCAAAGAAAAAGAAGAGAAAGAGGTAAATGTCCAATTTATCTTTAATATTAATTTTTAGTGTGGTTATAACTTAATGTTAATATTGACTTTTTAACATGTAAAATAATAGTAATAAATTTTCTATTCAATTCTTTTCTTTTTTATACTTCAAAAAAATCATAAACACAAAAAATGAATAGAAAAGTTAAGTTTCCTATCAATTTTTTTTCTTTTCTAGCAAAAAAAAACTGACGAACATAGCCTAAATTAAAGAATAAAAATTATTGAAGACCGGAAAAGGACACAAAAAAGTTATAAATGAGACTAACTAAAAGAGAAGAGTTAGACTCATAATCAACAAACTTAAAACTATTAGTAAAATAACAAAACTAATAAAATCCTAAATTTTACTCGCTCACTCTCAACACACGCACATTCAACCATCAAGATTCTTGTTAAAGTAAACACGGCCTTTTCGTTTAGTCTCCATAAATAAGCAAGCATCTACAAAATTACCAAAATAACACTCTCCAAATAATAATATAATGCCCTTACTCATCATGACCTCAACTCAATAGCCACTCCAAATCTTTACCCATAATCGTCTTTTTGCACCTCGAAGGATAGTTAAACGGTGTCGTTTCCCCTAATCCGGCCTACAGACACCTTATTCTGTTCATCCGTGTCGGAGAATTTATTAAATTCACTGAATGTCTAAACCACAAAATCAGAAAAATCGATTATTTCCTCTTATACACACAATATAGTTAGTATATATACAATTTCATTCTCGTAATCTGATTATCACAATTCGAGTTTAAATTTTAAAAAAAAAAACAAATCTGATTTATGATTTGTAATTTCTGTGGTTAGTTGATTTGTGTATGTGAAATTGAAATTGGGGTTGAATCAAAACCCTAATTCTTGCTCTGATTTGTAGAGTGAAACTATGGATCATGATGATGAAGATTTGCAGATGGCATTGAGGATGAGCATGAGCGAGTCCCCGGAGCCGAAGAGGAGTAAGCCGAGGGAGAACGCCACCGGGAGTTCGCCGGAGGAGTCGCCGGAGAAGAGCCAGAAGTCGCAGAGGGAGTTGATGGCGGCTGCGGCTGAGAAGCGCATGATTATGGCTGCGAAAAGCACTGCAGTCACTGCAGTGGCTTCGGCGTCGTCTGTGATAGGTGAGACAACGAAGGCCAGTACAAGTGTGCCAATAGAGAAGGAAGTGAGTAAAGTGAATTTCGGCAAGGAAGTGAGTTCGGGGGATAAGCTTTCGCCGAAAGAAGCAAATCAGTTGTTTTCCATGGTCTTTGGTGATGGAGTTACAAAAGATATTTTGTTACAGTGGAGTAACCAAGGAATTAGGTACGATAAATGTTCATTTGATCATACTGGATTTTTGTTGATCCACCAGTTCTTGAATTTGTTGTGTGTTGTATTTATGACCCGACTTTGAGTTAAATCCAAGTGCATTGCGGTGCGATTTTGTTCCCTAGGTTGAATTTCTTGTGTGTTGTATTTATGACCTGACTTTGAGTTAAATCCAAGTGCATTGCCGTGCAATTTTGTTCCCTAGGTTATGCAATCTTGTCAGGCCATCGTACATGAGATTATTTAGCGGAGCAACAATCTTTCTTTAACATATGTGGTTCATACAGATTGTTATTGGTGCTTTCTTCAATTTCTGGTCGAAGAGCAATATTTTTTCTAAGGGGATTTCCTGCTTCTCTCATTTATGCATGCCGAAACTCATCTCCTAGTCGGGGATAAATGCACTCTCGTTGGTGATCTTATTCTTGAACTTTTTTGTGTTGCTAAAAATTAAGTAAATATTTTGGCTTTATTAAGAGCTACCGTTCATTTTTATTCCTTATTCTCTACTATCGCCCTGCATTTGTAACTTCTCAGTTTCTATTTCTACTTCGATTTAAAAATCAGCGAATGAATAGTTAGAAGGAGACCTCTCATGTAGAGCACGGACCAACAAAATTGTGAACACTAGACACATCAGTCATTACAATTCATGTACAATTTTGAGTTCAATCCACCTAAATATTCTAATCCGGGGTGGATTTTGTAGTAACCTATGTATGACTTAGTAACTATCACAGTAACTGCATATTGGGTATGTCAGGGGTGCAGCTCTAAGCATCGCAACTGCATTTTGGGTATGTCTGGTGCTGGGCTGTAGTACATACAATACCTAGCATTTATCTTATCTGTGTGTTGATTTTTGCCAGAAAGCGAGAGAAGATTAGGGAGAAAGCAAGAAACACATGGCCAAAAGGAAATGTAAGGAAAATGAAAAGGCAAAGAAATGTAGGAGAAGAAAAAAAACTTATTACAGACTTTGCCTTCAAGATCACTGTAGAAATTCTTTGTTGTTGAAGTTGAAGGTGTTGTCAGGCTTGATGTTAAAGTTGTCGTGTGTTGGTCTAGTCTGCCTCTTTTTATGATCTAAGGTAACCTAGCAGCATCACTGATCTTGCAGAGAATTTTTTAGTGAGGTCTTAGCTATCCCATGTTTTAGATCTCATATCTCATCCCTCAACAATAGTTACAAAAAGAGTTTAGTTTTATGAAGTTTTACCAATCGTGCAAATTTTTTTTTGAGCTCATGGTTATCCCATTGTCTCAAATATCTCCCAAATACTCCCTCCATTCCAATATTAGAGATACGTTTTGACTTTTTGAGTCAAACGATGGCATATTAAACCTCAAAATTAATGTCTATGAAAGTTTTGAGATGCAAATTATGTTGTGATTAAAGTTTTTATAAAATTATAATAATTTTATTACCTAAAATAAAATCAACTAAATTAAAAGTAATTTTGAAGTTTAATATTCCGTCGTTTGACTCAAAAGTCAAAATGTTCCTCTAATTTTGGAATATGGTATGGGGGATAATATATATTTTCGATAAGTATTTTCTATGTAAATGTTTCTTTCATTATACATAATTATATGCACATACTTAAATTTTAAATGTGTCACATCTCTATTTTTCATGGATCCCCATTTTTGGGATTTCTTGAACCTCCTTATCTTTGTGTTGGGCACTGTCTCCCAGCCTCCATATCCTTGTTTTACTGCCAAAATATTGGAATTATTGGCTCATTATGTTTCCAGCAATCCTCATCTTCCATTTATTTCGTACTCACGTATGCATCAAAAAGAATTCAGCCAGTTCTGAAGTCCTTGGTATGTTCTAAAGTAGATGTGGCTTTTTTCCTCATTTGTCTCTAGCTCCTTTCTCTCTCATCAATTATCAACACAAGCATCAGAGTCTTGTTTAGTTGACTATTTCCCAACTTCATAGCCTATGTTTGTTTCCAAGAATCAGAATTCTGAATTCTCACTCTACCTGGTAAATCTTTATGAAATATCTGACCATGACTACACCATTGTCCATTGAGCATTTAGAAGAATTCTCTTTTTTGAGATAAAAAGATAGTTTATAGGAAGAAAAGAGTACAGAACTGGATGGCCAGGAGCTTAAAATAAATGAGAAGGAAGAAAATTCAGCAAGTGGTATGACGAACAAAATGCAGCTCTGTCAATTGCAAGTCCGTGGCCGCTATTTTTTATTGGCGCATAACGTTTATAGTCTTATACTTTCAGGTTTTTGGTATACATTTTGAACCTACTTACAATATGTCTTGCTTGACAAATATTTAAATTTTGGGTGTATTTATTAAGATACCATTTTAAATTCCCTGACGTGTTCCACAATATTTATGCACCTATAATTAAGCATTGTAAAAAATATTAGGAAGGACTAAGTGGTCAAGATAGCTAGAAGCGCCTAACAATTGTAAGCAAAATCTAGGGCTGCCTATGCAGTGCAATTTTATCATGTTAGATGGTGAGTCTATATTCTTTTATCTTACTGCCAAAGAAATACAATATTTTTGGTGAGTCTATACCATTTTAAATTCCCTGACATGTTCCACAATATTTTTGGTGCTTGTACGGTGTATTTTATTGATAGAATACTGTTAAGAATTATGGCATACAGTAGCTGAGCAAAGCTAATTATAATTAGACTACAAACTCATGATCCACTTGACATTTTTGAGCCAAACCTAGAATAAATTTAATCCTTCTTATATGGAAATAACTCCTGTTTCTTTCACTAACAAAGAAGCCGAAAGCCGGGTAAGTCTTCTGCTAAAAGTCTAAAATGTCACCTGTAAAAGTCCTTTCTTTTGATTCTACTTTTTGGCATCCAATTGTTCGGTCTGATGATTACTACAAACTATAGAGCAGACATCCTTCAGTCCAATCAATCACAGCATCAGAAATTTAAAAATTAAACCATTCCACTAAAAGGACAAATTAGAAGTTTAAACCACATTTGCTTATTATATTGTTACAAGTTAAAGAGCTTTCACTTTCTGTCCTTGATAAACAAATAAAACCTCAATAAATTGAGGAGCAAAATTTTGGGAACAGAGCACATAGATATATAGAGCTTTCAGCTTTCTTTGGCAACCTAACTTCAGGATGATACAATACTCCTCCAAAAGAATAGTTAAGGGAGAATAGGGGAAAGGAACCTATTCAAAAGTTCTTGGGATTAGTTGCATAAAAAAAAACATGACAGAGAGGAGAGGAAAGAAAAAAAAAGTCTAGAGAATTCTAACGTCAAGAGATAATTCGAATAGAAATGTGCAGAGTTGCCATCAATAATTGATGTAGGATGGAGGCCCAAGAGAACAAGTCCAATTAAGAGTAAATTCTAGATATGCTTATATTAGATGTCATATTTAAATAGGCGATTGTTTGGAGATTTATGTTCCATATTGATTGGGGATTTCACTTGGGGATTAAGTTCTAGTTTACTATTTGAAGGATTGTAATTTCAGTTGTTGGATAGACTTGAGTTACTGAATTGTTAATACAATCCCTTTAAATAAGAAAGTAGAACTTAAATCCCCAAATAAAAATATTTACAAACTAGAACTTAATACCCAAGTGAAAAATCCTAATCAATAAAATGCGTACGGTCTTCTAACAATCACCTAATTAAATATGAGAACTAATTTATGCAAATCTTTAATTTACTATTAATTGGGCTTGTTGGACTTTTCCTTGTTGGGCTTCTGTCCTACGTCAATAATGGTTCAATGATCCCGATGATGCTGGCTGAGTTGTGTCAAAATCAACCACGCCTTTAACCCAAACTAGTTGGGGTCGGCTGTCAAAGAACCCACAAAAAATATATAATAAAGATAGAATGAACAAAATAAATAAACAACATAAAATAAAAATAGAAACATAAATAGAAAAGAAAATAAAATTGAATATAAATGATTATAAAAACAGGTGAAAGAAAATAAAAAGAAACTAAAGAAAGTTTAAAAGAAAATAATACAAATAAAAAATAATGATAGTAGCGCCATGGTCATATCCATTCCACCTGCTATCTGCCCAGTGCATCTAGATCCTACCTAGATCTGCTGAGGTCATGTAGACGTTCTATTGACCGTCTCGAAGATATTTCCTAGGATGAGGTGTGGTTGGTGCCTAAGCGTCCACCTGGCTGATTTTTACAATGTTGCCTGTAACGTAGTATGCACTTATCCTCATGACTTTTTCTGATTCTTGTTCATTTCCAGCTGGGAAATATCTAGGAAATGGCCCTTCTATCTCACTTTAAGTGTGCACATGATGAAATTCGGGCATAGTACCGGTGTGCTGTACTCTAATTTGGTATCTCTGTTTTTCTACATCTTTTTGTTATTTTTATACAAATCCTGTTTTTTTACTCTCACTTTGCAAATAATGAACTTTTTATAATCTGCAAGAGTTGATTTACTTTTAGGCTCACGGTATAGATTTTCTTGGTGCAGATTTAGTGCTGATTTAGAAACATCGATGGGTTTAGTGCAGCATGAAGGTGGGCCTTGTGGTGTGTTAGCAACAATACAAGTAAATTTCTTCAAACATTACTAAATTTTCCATTTAAATGTATGTTTAAACTTTGAAGTGCATGTTTTAAAAGTTTAAACTCATGTTTCATACTAAACATGAGCGAACTTGACTATACTTTCTGATGCATTTAACGTATAAGATATGATTTACGGATATTTGAACGAATACTTTTGTAGACTTTGACTTTGGTTCATATAGTACACAAGGAAGTACAGTTATTTTATGAATGTGCATCAATAGAAATCTTAATTTTGATTTGATTTCACTGTTAAGAAAATGGAAGCAACTGATTAGTTTTTCCTACTAAGTTTGTAGTCATAAGTAATTTGCCTTAGTTATGTTAATAGAGACAATATTGGAGACTGATCCTATTGTACGTGCGAGTCTTTAACATGTAACTCATAAGGTAACGTTAGGAATGCTTCCAATAGGGGTTTTCATATTAATTTCCCTTTCTGCCTTTGAGGATACAGTTCATATTGTAACGCACTTGCTCAGTGTATTAGTTCAAATAGCAGATGAGGGATTCTATTATATAACACTTTGCAAGTATGTGGTCAAACTTCTATATTCCAAAAAGAACCCAATCTCCAACAATAAGATGTTAAATAAAGGAAAGAAAGCTCAACAAATTAGATTTTTACCGTTTTATCCTGTTATTATATTATGCGATATTTGTTATTAGGGTAATATAGAGATCTCAGAACATTAGCTTATTTTATTTAGATTTATATTCGAAATTGTCTATTTTTAGATTGAAATGTTTGAGAAGAAAAGGGGTTTTTTCTGTTCTTTTTTTCTTTCGAATCATGAAAATACTCACAAGCATGAAAGTTGATTTATTCTCTTTTCCTTTTGCTACTAAACTCACAAGACACATCTCCATTTCCTTGTATGGCACTTTGGCACTCCATAGGTGTATTTTGGATATTTCACTAGAAGTCAATAATTTTCATTATCCTTGAAATGTCAAATGTTGCAAATTTTGCAAATGTTGTGGGATAAGTGAGTAATATAAATGAGTAAAATGCAAATCATAACATATGGCTGTTTAAATCCGCGACTGACCATCCAAGGTCCTACAAGCTACCAAAAAAAATTAGTAATTCTTATTTGCTATCTTGTTTACTAAAAGCTAATACCTATCACTCATTTGAAATAAATGTTACAGTGTACACTGTAGGTGACATGTTTCTCTGGGGGAAAATGATAAGTAAGCCGAATATTTGTTCCAGAATCACATCTGACTTATGTGTATGGTAGAAATTTTGGAATCGTCAGCAGGTCTGATTAGAAATAAAAGAACTTGCACTCCCTATTTACATGTCACTGGCAATAGCTTTGAATGTATTGGGGCTCTCTTCAGTGGGGTTTTACTATTCTATTTTATTTCTTTCTTGTTGTGGTGGTGGGTGATTTTTCGTACTTTCTGCTTTTGGTCATATTAACTTCCAGTTGTATCATGTGGTAAGTAAGAAGCTCTAGAGATTTTGCTCTCCTTCTTTGGGATTCTTTTAGATTCTTCCCATTTTAGTGACCTTTTTGGCAAATGTGTTGCATCTTGTCTCCAATATTATAACCGATGCTGCTATTATTCCATTATCTTGTTTCTGTCATAATCTATAGAGTGACATTTCTTAATGTATGTCCTGTTTTATTATTCAGGCATTTGTTCTTAAACATCTTTTATTCTCCCAAGAGGAATATGGTAGAAATACATCAAACATGCCAGTGAATTTGGAATCAAGGACCTTGATAAAATGTGTTGATCCAAATATATTTGCCTCTCTGACTGAAGAAAGGAAGTCAAGGTGAGTAATCTCGACTCACTAATTTCATTTGCTTGCAATATATGTTGATAATGTACCACCAGGTCAACTATGTGGAGGAAAAGAAAGTGAGATAAACTTACACCAGTGTTGGATACCATACAAGAGCAGTTTGCTGTAAATAACAAGTAAAATAAATTTCGTTTATGGCAGATATTTCTCAGAAGGGAAAATTTGCATGATTATGTCAACTCCAAGGGAAATATTGAAAGAGCCATTTTTATTAACTTCTAGAAAAAGTAATCATATATGTCCTATATTGGCTCATTTTGTATTTATTGCTTTACACGGGTCCTTTCCAGTTACCAGGTATTATTGCAATTGAGATATACTTTTGTGACTGCTGTGCCATAAATGACAAAACACTAGCAATGGTATGAATGACCAAAATTTGTGGTACATTTGTGTACCAGATTGCATTTTTGGCATCCCTTTCTGTTTTCTGAATTGAGAGTTAAGAGTGGGTCAATCAGAAGAGGATGTATCCATGAAAATAGGATATATTCTTAAAGATTTACCTTGTATTTCTTGGGAATGCTGATAAAGGCTACAAGATAAAAAGTCTTTATCATCTGCAAATCTCGTGAAGAGTCATAGATGAGAACAGAACTAGAGTGGCACTTCGTGACATCCAAAATTTGAAGATTAATGTGATAGAGATCTGAGATACGTTATGGAGATAGAGGGATTTATCATTAGGGGTATTACATGATAAGAGAAAATAAAAAGATCAAGTGTACTGAGATTGCATGGCTGATATTTTGCAATATGCTATGGTGGTTTTCTTTATATATTATTATATTATATTTTGGGGCTGTAGGATGTAAATGATTGCTAACAAAAACGGTCATAGAATTTAACTTAATTTAGGGAAGTGAATAGAGAAAATGGGTCCCATAATAAGCATAAATAGGTGACTGCTCATGAAAACAGTTACTTATTTTCCCGTTTTCTCTTTTTATTAATTTATCTGCAATACATATATGGGAAAGCAAGAGATAGGCTGCAGCCTATATATATATTTTTTAAAATGGGCTGTAGTGTGTATATATATATTGCAATATTTTTGAAAACTCCAACCTTATGGATGGATAGAGCATTTAAAAACACGGAGATTATAACTACACAAGATTATAATAACTTTACGCTCAGAAAGTTGAACTTTACGCTCAGAAAGTTGTTCAACTTGCATGATCATAAAAATTATGTTGTACATCATAAAAACTTGTGAAAATTTGCATACTCCTTTATTTTTCAATGTTGTTTTATTGTGTAAGAATGGATTTTTCAAAAACATTGCAAAATATAAAAAAAATTACTACAACCCATTTAAAAAAAAAGTAGGTTGTAGTCTATTTCCCTACATATATATGACATAAATTTCAAATTATATTATAAATAATATATTTTTACATGTATTTTGGATACATACCCGAGTAGGTATGATTAAAAATTATCCGTAGCCCATTTTCCTTTTTTCCCTAATATGTATCATATCATGTATGATATATATTGAATTATTTATAATATATATTATAACCTCTCTAAAAATAAAGCAGCTAAGGTATCAACAAAAATAATGAGATTATGACTATAAAAGAGTGAAAAAGAGATCGTGGAGATGTTAAGCCACATAAATCAGCAACCCTGAAAGAAAACCCAAAAATGTTCCAAAGAAATTCAAAGAGATCCTCTCGAAGTCATAAAGATCTTATTAATATCCATCTTTTTCATTTTTTCCCACTCTTCAAAATTAAACTCAAACTTATAGTTGAAGATGTAAAATAAGAACCGAAGATTTCTGAAAAACAATAGTCCCCCGTCCCGTTCCATTTGCAACATATTTTTGAATGTGTGGCACGGATTTTAGGCAATAGAAAAATATAACTAGATTGAATATATTTTAAATATTTTTACAAAAATTAAGATGTTAAACCTCTAATTGCATTACAGAAATTTTAAGAATATTTTAGTTATATATGATTTTTAGATGTGTTAAAATCTGTATCATACATGTTCAAATATAAGTTGCAAATGGAGTGAGTTGGTGGTAGTAATAGACTAATAGAATAGATTCTTAAAATTTTTACCTTGGACAATAGCAGATTGGAAATGTTAATGCTTTATACCTAGTAGAAAAACTAATTGTTCTCTTCTTTTTTTCCTGTTTAAGTTTATAGTGGGGAGATTTTTCTAGTTCTAACTAACCTTAACTAGCTCCAAACTTATTCGTAGCTTTTATCCTATATCACTCATTTCATCCACAAATAAGTGACTTCGTTAAAAAATAAGTATTTCTTTCGTGAAAGTTATTTGTCATTACTTTTATTTTAATTTATCAGAAATTATTTGTATGTTTTTTAATTTAATACTATTTTTTTCCTGTTTAAGTTTATAGTGGGGAGATTTTTCTGGTGAGGTATCGATGTTATACGGGGTAATAATTAGATTTGTCATAAAACTCTCTATGCAAAATCAGAACTTCATAATCTACTTATTTGTCATCTTCAGATGCTTTGAAGGTGCCAAACTGCCAATGCTCTCAAACGTGCATCAATCAAAGCGCTCTTTTTGCTGCTGTTGTTCCTTATACTTCTATCTTCCCTCTGCTTTTTTATTGCTAGATATTGAACTATCAAATAATCAAAACTTAGCCTAAGAAATCTTAATCAAAACTCAACGCCAAAAAAGCCTGATGTACAACAATAAAAGGTTCAGATTGAGTTTTAGGTTAATATCTAAATAAAGCTGCATGAAACCCAAACAAAAAAGAGGTTAAGAGGGAGGAAATAGATAGAAGTTATGATGTTATGATAGACATTGTTGATGAAACCAGTTGCTTTTAACTTCCATAGGGAGAGAGAAAGTGCCAAAGAAGAGGTTGGGAGTGAATTACGAGGGAGAGAGAGTGTTAGAGACAGGAAAGGAGGTGTACTTGAGTTTTAATCTCTACTGTGCAATTGAATCCAATGGTCATAAAAGCTGTGTGTCTAGTGCACTTCTAGGTCCGTGCGGACTATAGGATTCATTATATTCATAATATATGTATATCATATATCTTATTTATATTATTAAGGTTCTATTCTATTTCCATATGAGTTACGAAAATTGATGGTCCATGCAAATTTGTGATTTACTGAATTTGGTTAGTTATGAAAATATTTGATGTAAGAAGTTCCGTGATTCGTGGAAATTGTTGACATATGAAATTGGTTATTTCAAAAGAGGGGAATTTGTCAACAATAATATCGTTTTTATCCCAAATTAGTTACAGTCGGCCTCCAAAAAAGGTATTTGTTAAAAATTAACTTTTTAGAAATATCTTGTTGCATGTAAACAATAATACTAGTCATAATTAAAATAACTAAAATCTACAAAAATAGAAATATAAGCATTGTTATTAGTAACAAATTTCAAACTAATCAAATACAGAGGAGCATATATAAGCTATTCAAGTATTCCATGTTTAGTATATTGCAATTTTAATCAATGTTCCAAATAACTATACCAGATGCAAATTGCATATTCAGTCTTAACAAACCAGCGAACCACTTGTACTAGTCATGGTCTGGCTAACACACGTTACTCGTATATATATGGGGAAGGGGAATCGAACGCATACCTTAGATAAGCTCAGCTAAGGCTATTTAATTAAACGACATAGTTTTGGTTTTGCATCATATTCTTTTTCAATTATAGTATTTATTAATATAGGAAATAAAAACCCTAGGAAGGGCCATTGGACCCTAAACTACGTTTGTTTTATTTAGTGACCTTATCCAAGCTTGGCTAAGGCTGCCTTACATTCTTTTTTCCCTATATATAGGGAACAAGGGAGGTGCCCAGGTTGGCACATAATTTTTCATGCACCACCATTTTTTATGTTTGTTTCGCTTTGAAAATTTTCTAACTGTATGGATTTAAATATCTGTGCATGATTAAGGTAGTGATTTTATTAGAATTTTTATGCTATCTATGATTAAAAGACGTTGTCTTTTGCATGGTTACAAATACAAGCATATATACATTACATATATATATATATATCTGTGTGTGTGTTTTTTTGTATATATGAGGAATGATCCATAGAGAGGACTGGATAAAGGTACTGTATTATTCAGCTCAAGCTTGACCGTCCTCTCTATGGATCATTCTTCACACACACACATATATATGATATATATGTGTGTGTGTGTGTGTAATCCAAAATTTGTTAGTTAGAAAGAATGCTTATGTTGAACTGGATTCTTATTAACTCACTCTTAACCAGTTTAACTGTTCAACCTAAGGTCACAAAGGATTTTTTTTCCTTTTTTCAAAAGAACCAAAATAAAAATTCCTTATGCTATCGCCGAGGCATAACTGTATTTGCAAGGAAAAATTGAAAATAATGTAAATTCTTTTGGGAGAGTCTAGGTCAATATGTTCTATTTTCAATTTGTGACAATCTCCTTTTCACATTCTTTTGTTTGTAGAGCTTTGATCAGAAGTTTGGCTGAGATGTTGTTTCTCTGTGGAAGTAATCAAAGGGCTGTGATTGCATCACTGAGTATTCTTGATTTTGACAAGGGGCCTGACAACAATTCCAAGAAAGAGGTAAATCTTTAGAAGTTGATTCTTTTTCAGTTACACAATTTTTAAGTGGATTAATAGGAAAGCCTGATCGCTGTACTACTACCAGCAATAGTTCATTGAAGTATAATTGTCATAACAAATTCTGGAATATTGAATTTGTAAATTTGAGTATGCAAAATTTTCTGACAAATGTAAGTTATTTAATTTTTCAGATCATTGCAAAAGCACTAGAAGGGCTTTCACTAGAGTCAGCTTATGATTTCCAGAATATTCTGAGAGTTGATACTTACACCTCACTGAGAAGTGCACTTCAGAGGCTTGAAGATATGATTCCTGTTTTCCAAAGTCGTATGGGGGCAATGCTATTCCTGATATCTGCATTGCTTTCTCGAGGACTGGTAAGTTTGTCAGTTGAGCGGCTCTCTCTGATGTCTTAAAATAAACTGAGTACTGTGTGCTGACTACTTCATGTTAATTTGCATAAATGTTGGTAATGTATAAAATATTTAATTGTCACTAATTTCATTTAGGATTACAGCTACCATATTTGCTACTAGATTTTCTGGACTAATTAAAATTATACAGCCTAGTTGGTTGCATCCTGCTGATACAGAATCAGTTATTCAAAGTTGTCCCTCATTTTCTCTAGGTCGAAGTAAAAGTACTTGGGTTCATATTTTCTAGGAACTTTGGTTAAGAGCTTAGATATACTCAACTTTTAGACTGTCACTTTCTATTTTTACATTTACTATTTGGAATTTTTATGGCAGTTGTGCTATATATATGTATGGGCTTGGAAAGCATAGTTAACTAGCCTTCAACTATTCATATTGGGAATCAATTGTTCTGGACCTCCGGTAAAGGATGTTATATACAAGTTTCATGTACTCCATAAATAAGTTCTGTATCTTAGGGTCATAGTAATTGATTATCTTTGCAACAGAGCTGTAATGACCTTGCTGTTAATGAAGGATAATTAACTGCAGTCAAGTTCTCATTCACATCAATATCGACATCAACACTACCTTTATCCTGAACTAGTTAAGTCAGATGTTGATGAACACATGAAAAAAGCACAGATAAAAGCAGAAAGAAAATATTAATAAGATGAAATAATGGAAAAGAAAAGAAAAACTTGGCCAAACGTAGAATAACAACACAGAGAGAGCTAGAGGATCTAGGCGATGCTAGGCATTTGCACACCTAGTCCTTGTAGGTATGATTAGGGATGAACATAAAGACTGGTCGGACAAGATTGATTGGGAACTGGCTTGAAAAGACTGGGACCGCTTGAGGACCGGTCCAGTCCAGACTGGACCGACCAGTCCTTAACAGTCTAGGAGTTTGAGCAAGGACTGGCCTGCCTAAGGACCAAGACCAGGACCGACTTGGCCCGACCTATAGGACCAGCTCAAATCACTTGTAATTAGACATTAACATTCACCATTCAATGACATGCATCATCAGTTATGTACATGTAATTGAATATTTTATTTTTTATGTATTTATTAAAAGTTTTCATAATTTATTATTTTATATTTTTATGTATTAATTTGTGAATATTAACATTTGTATTAAATATAATTGACAATATTAATATGTAAAATGAAAGAATTATATATCTATTCTAAGTTTTTGTTCTCTCTTTCTATTTATTTACTCATTAAAAATTTAAAATTTGATAAAAATATAGTATAATATTACAAAAAAAATAAACAAAGAAGAGGAAGGAGAAACAGTTCGGCTCAGTCCGATCTGGGATCGGCCTGGTCCAGGACCACTAGTCCAAATTGGTTCATACTTTTTGCCTCCAAGACCACCCTGGCCCAACTGATTAATGCAAAGATAATTCCAAAACCAGCCTGCTCAACTATATGGTCCTTGAAAGACCAGTCCGGTCTAGCCCGATCGGTCTGAATGTTCATGCCTAGGTATGATATTAGATGATTCTAGGCATTTGTACAAGGTGTTAATGAGACTGAGAGGGCGAGAAGGATCTAGGCGGCATTAGGCACCTAGTCCTTGTAGGTAGTATCTAGACAATTCTAAATTTATTTTGATTTGAATAATGTGCTTGCAAATAATAACATCATTCAAACCAAAATGAAAATCATAATTACGCTTACTTATACGATCAATATTAAAATAAGCAATTTTAATCACGTAATAATTACATATAACATCACCCTACAATCATTTATAACATAATCAATCAAGTAATGATTAAAATTAATGTAATCAAGAAATCACAATTTCTTAATTAAAATGGTTTTAATCAAATTAATAATAGTTGTGCATGTGTCTTATAGCTAGTATACACATAATTCATCATTTTCATGTAACATCCAACACAAGAATAACTCGAGTGGCAAAAAACAAATCAACTGAATTAATGTAGTGTAGGTTAAGTGGACTTGGACATAGGTACTTTGAAGAATCTAAAACGCCTTAATTTTACCACTTTTTACTCTAAAATAATTGTGTCCCACACCCACACCCTTTTCTGGTTGTCGAGTGTCAGACATGGGTACTTTGAGGCAAAATGAGCGGTCATGTAACATAGAATGTAATGTAACTGTATATAGTTTTTCTTTTAAAAAAAAATTAAAATAAACGAAATCAGTCCTAATACTTACCTCAATTCTCATCCATGAGGTTTGATTCCTCGACCTAAAGGTCTTTAGGTCGAAACAGAAGTGCTCTTAACAACCTCGTACAACTGTATATAGTTACCAAGAAAAGGCAGATATTAACCTCCTAGTCATTTATAGCTCTGCACTTGCTCCATTATACCTCTCGTAGGTGGTGAGATTGTGTCACTCAGTGCTGTCCATATGCCTTATTGCAAGTCCCTAAGTCGTCACTCCAAGTTGGTACCTTGCTTTATGCTTTCTCAACTTGGTTGCGTTTTTTCTCAAAGCCAAAATTTGTGTCCTATGTTAATGATCTGACCCGAAACTTATAATAGATAAAAGGAAGAAGGATAGCTCATCTCAAAATGCTCACCCTTTTCTGTCATCAGACTTCGTGAGAGAGGGAGACGTGACAGTCAAGAGAACAACATTGACCATCGTCGCTGGCCAGCGAGGCGAAGACGCCAACCAACAACCCGAAGTCGAGAACTAATCCCAGCTGCTGCTGGTACTTTGTTGCATATTCGATATCTTGACATATCGCCACATACCTTGTTCATTGACTTCTTGATTCGTCAATTTTTATCTTACAATTGCTCTTCTTGGTCATGTGCTGTCAGCATATGCATTACTGCTACTGTTATCATTTTTATATCTAAGAAATGAATAGGTGTCTGATTTTCTGAAATGTGATTCTAATACATTGATAACAATGAAAGACTAATTTACTAATGGAAAATTTTCACTTTTGTCCCTCCATCTTTTGATCTAATTTAAATCTCGTCCTTTATCTTTCTTGTGTAACATCGAAAGTTGTCCAAAAGATGTTCAGAAAAAGTAAAAAAGATTCTTTTACTAATACACCCTGTAATCTGTAAGTATTAGTTTATAGATTGTTATTAGTATTGCTGCTAAAGTTTAGTCAAGTCACATTATTTATCTTCATCACTTTATTATTATTTACCAACAGATTAATTTTCTTTCTTTTTTTGTGTGTGGGTGTTTTTTTTTTTTTTTTTTTTTTTGTGGGGTTGGGGGTGGGGGTGGGGGGGCGGGGGTACCTGACTCTGAAGTCTGAACTCTCAAGACCAATAATTGTTTAGTATTATTATTTTTAATAAATTTGTCATATTTCATGAACTTTATCTCATGTTTTGATTGTTAAATGCAACATGTTTATTTTTATATTTCTTTATATTATTTTCTGTGTTTCATCATCCTTTTTCTTTTAAATAAGTTACAATTTGGAGAGTGCAAGTATATGATAAAGCAGATGTTTATGTGGTGTAATTGTGTTTATTGGTATTAGTTATTAATGTTTATCTATGTTATGTAGTATTATTTTGTAACCAATATATTTTTGTTTAGATACTTTTGTATATAAATGTAAATGTGTAATGTAATAAACGACTTGTTGTGTGGACTCCATGACGGGCATCTTATTGCCTAGGCATCATAGTGGTGGGATATCATCTTGCCTCGCAGGGCGCTTTGACAACCATGTGGAACTATGCCAAGTTATTCAATTATTAGTTGAGACCTTTTGGATAAAGAATTCAAACAGTGTTCATGGTGATGGTAATTGAAAGCATCATGTCGTGCAGGAAAATAAAAAAGAAAGAGAGAAAATAAGCTAGACTGTGTGTTTGCATTGTGGTCCAGGGATGTGTTTAGATTTATTATTTTGGTGAATGTACTCATAAGCCAATTGCGATACTGTACATGCATTTTGTTACCTGAAAAAAAAAGTACTAATGGCACATATGCTAATTGCTACCTATGGGATCTTTTGTTGTTTTAATTACAGGATTCTGTTCAAGCTGACAGAGATGATCCTGGTCAACCATTAGTCACAGCTCCATTTGGGCATGCTTCACAGGTGTCTTGAACACTTGATATCCATTTTCTAAGTTTCTGTTTCAGTCTTTAGACTTAGTGCTATCCTCAGTGATCATATATGATGTAAATGAGCCATTATAACTTTGATAATCGTTGAGCAGGAGATAGTAAACCTACTGCTTTCGGGAGAGGCTGTTGCCAATGTATTTGATGGAAAAATGGACTTGGGTGGTGGCATGCTTGTGAAGGGCATCTCCATGAATGTGGAAGTTGGCTTTCTCACTCTGCTGGAGTCTCTCAACTTCTGCAAAGTTGGTCAGTATCTCAAATGCCCCAAATGGCCAATTTGGGTAGTTGGAAGCGAGTCCCATTACACTGTCTTGTTTGCTCTTGATACCAGAGTCCAGGAGGAAAATGAACTTGAAGGTAGAGAAACACAGATACGTAGAGCCTTTGATGCACAAGATCAGAGTGGAGGTGGAGGATTCATTAGTGTTGAAGGCTTCCATCAAGTCCTAAGGGAAACAAATATTAACCTTCCGACAGAGAAGCTTGATCTCCTTTGTGGTGCAGGTTTTATTGTATGGAATGATTTCTGGCAGGTTCTGTTGGATCTAGACAAGACCTTGGGAGGTGTTAAGGATTCAACTGGACTGATGGGGAAAAAGGTGTTTGATCTTTACCATTTTAATGGGATTGCAAAATCAGTTCCAAATGGCAGCCAAGTATCCTCTGAAGGAGAGACACCAATACAGAGACCGAGACTTACAAGGTTAAGAGTTTCAGTTCCCCCGAGATGGACTCCTGAGGAATATATGGCAACTGTTTCACTGCCCTCTGGTTCTACAGAAAATGACCCTGGTTCCAAAGATGCTGCTGAAGTCCCTAAACCTGAACCTGCTCAACATGCACCTTTAGTAGATTGCATCCGAACGCGCTGGCCTCGAGCTGTTTGCAACTGGGAAGGGGACCCACCTAGTATAGTTTAATCAGTTTGATGATTTTATTTGGTTTCGCTTGGTGTGCCTTCTTGTCAGAAACGTGATGTCACAAACTTCCAATACAGACACAGAGGAAGCTGGGAGGACAAGAGTGCATTAGTTTGAGAGTGGCTCTGAGAGCAATTATCCGATGATGCATTTAGTACGAGAGCATATGCATGCAATACCCATATGAACTGTGTAATAATGTTCTGTTACAATTTAATTTCTTTGAAGATCCCATTTCTATGGGGAGAGAATTAGTAGTTGTATTGAACATGTAAACTTCTTTGAATTTAACCTCTGTTGTTGAATAGGGAAGATTTCGTCTGAAAAGTCATAGAAACCATTAAAAGTGGTGTTGCTTTGATGCAACTTGTAGGGCTCTCTCCCCTCAGTCCTTGTTCATCAGAGAAAAGGTTTTGAAGCTGTGCGGTTTTCATTGCACACTAATCTGTACAAACAGTTGAGATTTTTGTAACAGTGAGATTACCCTACCTTGTCACTCCAGTTGTGAGTGGATTTCTTGAATTTTGTCCAAGGCAAAGGCGGTTTGGCCCATTTGATGACTGCCAGTAATTTTGCACTTAGTCGGTTCAATATGAGCCCTAATTTTTACATCCAACTTTTTTCTTTCAGTGTTATAAATAAACTTTTTGGCTTAATGGGTTTTTTTTTGTTGTTGCAGTTCTCATTGTTAGTTTTGTATATTCTATTGTTGCAAGAAATGCGCATTGCTTATTTATGCTATTCCTTTTACAATTAAAAATTAACCAAATCATCTTTTTAACAAAGTTAATACGCCAACCAAATTTCATCTTTATGCACATGCGCTCCGTAGCTTGTAAACAAGAGAGAAATTCCACATCACTTGGTTCTCTTTGGTGACACTGCTTCATGAACGTTGGTATCATAAAAACTTATGAAAAGAGCTGGTAAACATGACTCTTAAACGATTCTTATCTACGCCAAACTGCGACATGTTCCACAAAAAAGAAATGACAATTTGTTTTGGAAAATAGATTGCAATTGAAATATATATCTGTAATTGTTGCAAAATACATACCATTGATTCTAATTTGCTCACATTTTCCTGCACAATATTGTATGGGAAAGGACAAATTCCCTACTTTTGTGTGTAATGTTGAAGAGAGATCTTGCACTGCCCTAATACGTTTGGTTTATTAGGCAAAACCAATGCTTTACATGTTTATGGTATCTTGCCCACAACTTTAGAGATAATTGAATTGGTATCCATCAGATATTCAGATGCATGAATCTCTATGTTAAGGCCTTGGAGTTGTTGCTACTTGAGGCATTTCCTCTATTTTGTTTTTCCTTCAGAATATTCTCCTGGTTAGATGTTTACGATAGCTAATTTTTTAAGGTCTCAACTCAAACTCCAACTGGTTTCAGATTACTTAACATTTTCACTTGATGGTTACACAATCAGGCATATATATGACTCGTATGTTTCAACTTAAATTTTATGCATTTTAAATTTTCTGGTGTAAATTACACCGTATGACATCTTGTCCTTGTACACGTCTTACTTTAAACAGGAGGAATGTATGATTAAAATGTCCCAATTTTAATTGCATTATCAACACTGCATCCCATTATGCATGCCAATTTTTGCTGGCTCTCAGTTCATGACTAACAGCTGACTTACCGGGAAGGAACAGTTTCCAGATGGGTTCTGACAAATTTATTCATTATATAAGGTCAATGGCAGATCCAGGATTCGTGTCCAGCAGGGACGAATTTCAACTAATTCTCGTTATAATCTCACCAATGTTTTCTAGTTATGAATTAGGCAGAAGTTGTACTTCTCTCTAGTAGAAATGGCAGGATTTGGAAATCTATGAATATGATCAAAGAGGTTCCAACTTCCAAATATAATACTTAGTCTGCTGGGTGGTACATAAAATTCTCATCTTTTTTCCTTCTAACATTTGAGCCAAAAAGATTTTGATTCGAATTGGCCACCCTTTTGCTTATACAACATAAAATGTAAACATCCAACCCTGTGCTTCAACTGCGTCACAATATTATAAGAACTTCAATGGTACAAACCATCAATTTAAAGGAAATATAAATCAGGATTAAGAATCTTTTGATATTTTACTGATATGGCAGAGAAATATGTTACAGTGAGCTAGTTCATGAATCCAACAAACTTGCACAGTAATACTTCAAAAACTGAAACAGAGAGAGCAACGCTGCGAGGATTACAAGTGTTAAACTCAGTAGTATTTCAAAACGCCAAGAATTTACTTTGTTTTCCAGACCTGCTGCTCTAACCAAATCCTAGCCTACTAAAACTGGGAAGAAAACAAGAAAAAAAGGCAGCATATAGCCCTGTCTGAGGTCCAACTTGATTAATTCACCATAAAATGACAATTTAACCTTAAGATTAGTCTACTTGCATGAACACTAAAATTGCTTGACCATGAATCTAAAGTATCTGCAGATAGACTAAGATAACTGAAATTGACTTCTTGTTATTAACAAAAGTGAGTAATGAACAAGTATGTATCCACAGTATTAGTTTCCTTGAAGCATCCACCTTCATGACTTAGAAACTAAGAACTAAGAACATGAACTACATTACTGATTTGGATTGCCAGAGATTCTAGTTTTCTACATTTCTCAAATATGTAATTCTCATTCTGTTGCATGCACGCCTGCTAAGGCGCTAACTTTAACCACATTCCTTCTTTTTGGATTTATGCTAGATAATGTATCATGTGCTTGCTGTCTGAAACTCCCAGCTTGTTTGTCTCTAGTTACCTTCTATATGTTGAACTATAGTTGTAGGGTAACCACAAATCTGTCCTCCGGATACTGGATCTTCATGAATAGTTCACTATTACATTATCCAAAATTTCAAAAAATCAGATACGGGTGCAAACCCTTGGACACATATTACTTAAATGGAATGTTTCTGTTAACTGGTACACCAGTATGGTTTCCATATATAGTTTGTAAATAATATATGAGAGATCGAGAGTTGTTGCCTGAAAGAGGTGACTAAGGGGGAGAACTGAAGACCAACCAAGGAGTGAGTGGCAGATTTGGATAGTTTTCAACTTCATTCTGTATTCTGAATTCCAAATCCCTGGTACTTTCAACTTCATTGTTGTATTTCGGGCTGAGAACTATTTATGTTTTACTATTCCATTCTTTGTAAGTTTTGATGCTTATGCCTGTAAAAGAATTCAGTGACTGCTGATCTCCCTTATTCTCATAATATATTAGGTGGTCCAAGTTTACATGAGTACTATATAATTCCAACAACTGAAAAATGAATATACTTGGACGTTTCCGGTACATCTGTTTTGATGTGTGTGTGTGTATTTTCCTGGTTTACTATACCGCTTTTGAAAAATAAAACAATATCTAAATGGTTATGTTTAATATTGTTCCTATTACGTGGGCAAATCTAAATTTCAACTAATGTAAAAAAAAAAAAAATTAAAGTAGCAAACACTTTTAGTTAGCATGATCTTTAAATAACAACATTAACTTTTGCAATGACATGTATCAATTGAATCCACCCTAATATAATATAAGGATCTCATGAACTAATCTTGGGAAAAGATAAAAACTTTTTTTAAGAATGAAAATTAAGAAACGAATGAAAGCCACAACAAAACTAACATAATATAAAATATGTAAACAATTTAACTGCTACATATTCAGTTATTACAGTGTAAATTTTCATTTTCCACTTTTAATGATGAAGAAGTAAATACATTAACAATTATATAAGAACAGATATCTATAAATGTCTGTTGTGCAAGGGGTCTAAAAGACTAAAACAAGTTAGATTCAATGTTTTGCAGATATGTTGACAAAGGAAAATATTTACTATAAATATTAAAAATGTCTTATACTCCATACAATAATTTAGACAATTTTCAAACTGGAGATTCTCAATCTCGTATAATCACCAACGGTTCGAATTTGAAATTGATATCCTATTAAGGTAGGAAGATATATATGATTGTACTTTTAAGGAAAATTCATCAATTACAATTTAAATAAAAGGAAAAATTATAGTAATTAGTAAGAAATTCAATATATAATCTAATTGTATTAGGTAAGTGTTATAAAAAGAATATTAATATATTCATAGGTGGGACCATATTAAAATATTTTTTCTAAAAGGCGAGCTGCCTGGACAGAGTCATTCTCCCTCCAACCAAATTCCTTTAGTGTGACAAAGTTGCTCTCTCTAACCAAACTCCGTCAGTGTGACAAAGTCCTTCATTCCTTCCAAAAAGATAATGAGCATTCCCTTCAACAGCTCTTCTCAACAGGTATGCAAACTTTGCATAGCTATATATCTTGTAATGCAATATAAGTTCATATCTCTTAGATATATGTATGTACTAATACAAACTTATTTGATTGGATTCGTATATAATTTAGAAGTATTTAAATATACATTATTCATTAATTTTGCTGAAGTAACATCAAGAGGAATAGCTATCTCTAATAGTTCTTGTTGCTAAGTATATGTTTACTTGTGTTCTTTGCATACCTTCAAAATTCTTTACTTTGTTTAGTATAACTTGTTACTCATTTTATCTAATGAAAAGGACGATGAAGAATAATTCTATACCATAGCTTTCTTGGTTGTACTTTTTAGGGATACAAAACAAGGAAACATGGAATCTTGTATAACTCTTCTACGTTTGGAAATTATAAAGTTGAGTCTAGTGCAAAATCAATGAATTTTATCTGAATTTCCACGTTTAAAGTCTATTATTAATTACTAGCACTTTTCATCATATCTAAATATCTAATCGACTGACAATCTGAATAACTATTATGGTTGACATTGCTATGTGGAAACTTGTCATTTCAATAAAATTTCTGGTAAACATGCACACAGATAGCATAGCAAGTTCAGGCCAAATGGGTCCTTGACTCACCCAACCCTCATGAGACAGTCTTTTGGGAATAAAATATCAAATGAATGAAAATTATAAGTAGAACAAGGTTAGGGTCGATAGTATTTACACCCAAAACTCCAGACTAGATTATGTTACTTAAATATTCCTCATATATAATCAAACTTATTGTGGCTGGAATAAAATAAAATGAAAATGATGAAATTTATTGCGATATTCTATTTTTTGTAAATATTTTGTCTAGAGCAGGTCCATGTGAATGTTAATATTTGACACTCATCCTTTTTAGGTAGACAAAAGCATTCTATGTCTTGATACAAGCTCATCCTTTTCCTTTCTTTAGATTTCATCTTGTAAATTGATAGTGTACACTCATCTATCATTTTGTAACGTGCATCTTGATACAAGTTCTTTAATTAGGACTATCATTCTCATCCTTAGTTTCTAATTCTACTAGAGAAATGTTTAACTCCAAATTCTAATATTAAAGAGAAATGTTTCTGAAGATGACAACTTATATGTCCATTGTTGTTTATGTGTGCACATATTTTTCCAAGACTTATCTGGGTTCTATAGTCTCTCTCACTGACAAGGATTTTTCTCCAGGATGAAGGCACACTCCGGGGCAAGCCAGAGTGGCTT
This sequence comes from Centella asiatica, assembly GCA_014636745.2. Lineage (NCBI taxonomy): Eukaryota > Viridiplantae > Streptophyta > Magnoliopsida > Apiales > Apiaceae > Centella > Centella asiatica. The sequence goes on from CM025786.1 coordinate 16,563,244, forward strand.
GACTTCTTTTTAAAAAGGACTTTCTTCGACACTTGTTCAGTTCATAAACTTAGCAAAAATGACCTGAACAACTACTGCATCAATTGCGATTTACCAGTTTGCAAATACTGCATCTTGGCATCAGGTTCACATAGTGAACACAGGATACTGAAGATTTATAGGCATGTCTACAAGGATGTTGTCCCTCTATGCGACATGGAGAAGCACATTGACTGCTCCAAGATTCAGGTACTTTATCTTTATATCAACTCTTATGAAAGTATTTACAAATTGAATGATTGCTCATGTTTCGCTATCAAATGAATATGGAAGCACATGAATAATATGCTTTTGAAGGTTTTGAACTTAAGAACCATTAAGCACTTGTACCAACTATTTGGAAGCTCTAATGCAGTTCTAGTTTCAATTCCTTTTCTACTTCTGACATACCTGTTCCTTTCCAAAACGAAGCTATAGTTTGACATCTTTATCTAAATTCAATTCATTTTCAAACTCAATATTGATGTATTGATTCTCAAAGTATAAGATAATAGAACTTAGAGTTGGTTATATTGCCTACATAATTTACAACTATACTGTATAGATTCTGCATTCGAAAAGTCAATGCATTTTATGCGAGAGTAATTTATAATAGGCTCTACCAAAATTAAAATAATTACACTTAGATATTTTACAATTATACTTTACAGATTCTGCGTTTGAAAATGTGAAAGACTCAGACAATGAAAAGTCAAAGAGCTTTATGCAAGAGGAATTTGCAACAGGCTCTATTGGAAGTAAACTAGTTACACTTATTCAAAGTTCATATTTGATACTTTTTAATCTGCAATTCTTGTGTACTTTAATGTACTCCTCCTAATTAGAGAAAGCATATGAATGTTTAACTTGTTTTTAAATTTTTATCTCAAATAACTGTGATTTGTCACATGCAAAGAGGCAATGACATTCATTCATCATTAAGACGTTAAAACTTCCATGTGATGTACACTATCTGAATTTCTTGTCAAGAAAAAAAAAACAAGAAAAAGGAACAGATTCAACGAAAGATGATCACATGCATCTCAAAGTCGATTCAAAACCCGTCACTGATGTAATACGAAAATGAAAGAAAAGCCTTGAACAGCATACATATCTAGATCAAAATTTGCAGTTAATCAAATCGTTGAAGCAGAAAATATAGATATCCAATAGTCAACAGTTAAAAAGTACTAACCTGAAGAAATTCTTTTGAGGGACGAGACATAGAGAAGCTCAGAGTGGATCAGCTACAGAAGAAAATGTAAATTCTCAAAAACCACAAATAAAATAGCATATAATTAGCTTTAAAAAGATTTTATTCTTAGGAATCATAGAGGTAACCCATTTGCTGTATTTAGTCACAATCCTGAGTTAACTTCTCCAGTCAGAAATATAAGATAGGTATCATTTACAGAATGCACTAATATTATGTATTGAGAATTTGATGCAGAGAAGTATGAGAACTTGACTCAACACCCATATCATATGAAGGGAAATGTTCACGATGCATGTCCTTTTAACATTAGTACAAAATAAACCTTTACATTTCAACAATATACTTGGACCATATCCAGTTTAACATTCTCCAATAGCTGAATTTGTTAACCCCATTAATGATTTTGAGACTGCGGGGTTCAAATTTTTAATGACAAAGACTAGGCTGTCTTTCCAAAATTTGAGCCTAATTACCTATACTAGCTAACTTCAGATTCTAATTTTCTGATAATCTTACAATCCCCATTTCTTAATCATCCTTGTCCTCAAGAATTGAACTCTGAAAGTTGCTACAGGATTCCAGCTTCATCTTCCCCGCAGGCATCTTTAGCAACTTCTAATGAATTTAGGTATCCTATGCTACTTGCAGACATTATTCATAGCACTGGTGTTAATGCAACAAACTGTGCACAATTTCTAGATATGTCCAGTTGTCCACCAACCCAAATACATTTCCTTGGTTATTGGTAGTGGCCAATTGGCCATTTATTAATGGAACCTCCATTTATTGATGGCCAAAACTATGGTAATTTTTATGTGAATTTCTTCTCAAAGGTTGATCACACAAGGCACTCTACAAGCTTGACTACCAACCCTTTACTCAGAACGGATACAGGCTTTCCTCTTTGCATCAGCATTGCCTCAATTACTTTGTCATTGGTTTCAACATCCAATCATGTTTTCATGGGTGCCGACTTTTATACATAAAAATTTTCCATGTCCAGAGACAGGTGTAGTGATCATCAGCAGTCTTAAATTTATCAAAGACTGAGAGGCTAGATCAAACCAGATAGAACTATAAAAGCACCTTCTTTCAAAACGTGTGAGGAGCTCACTTAATGCAAGAGCACTGGTCAGCCAAAGGCCCTGAAACCAAATATCTCCGCTAGCTCTTGAATACACATGACAGATCTAAAATTTGCAAGAGCATTATTCAGCCAAAGGGCCTGATTTTAAACTCATATAGAAAGCTATTTTATAAACATCCATAGGTGTGATGCCCTACACGTTGATTTAATGCAGAATTGCACCTGACTCTTAATTCATCAGTAGCATGTCAATCAATGACATGGGATACTTGTTCTTCACAGTCTATTCATCAAGTATAAATCAATGAAATTCTCCATATTTTTTATATATTTTTGAACTAATAAATTAGCATGATCAAGGCACAACCTTTGTCTATCAATCAATATTTCTTACCCCCCCCCCCCCTCCCCACAAGACACACACACACCACATTGCCCTACAAGAAATAGTAAACCTGTAAACTAGAAACCCGTGTTCCAATTTTCTTAAGAGCAAGTTTTACATAAACTATCATGATTTTATATACTAACTTCAATGGGTTCTTAATGTGACAGCCATACAAATCAAACAAACAATGGGTTGTAGCTCTAAATCCTCTGCCCCATAACGGTTCAGGTTCACAGACAGATGAGGAAGCTGCCTGTGATGTTTGTAGGAGGATATTAAATCACCCAAATCTGTATCGCTACTGCTGCATTTCTTGCAAGGTAAACACACACACACACATCTAAGCATGGGTGGATGTACATGCATACATACATAAAAATAAACATACATACACACACACACATATATATAATTCATTCATTCAAAAACAAAACCATCTTCAGGCAGAAGCATTTTCAAGGAAGAAGACAGAGTCGGATCCTCCTTTTCTTGCCGTCAAAACTCGAAAAACTAGTTATGAAGCTACAGTAAAGAAACCACCAGCAGTAAATGGAATAAGATATTCAGTCTCAGAAGCAGGGGAAAACAAAAGGAAGCGAAGAAGGAAAGGAACTCCTCATAGAGCTCCTATGTTCTGAGAGCTTGTCATTCTCAAAACCAAAAGCATCTTATCAATAAACTTCATTTACAAGTTATCATCAATTAAAACTTTTGCTTCTCTATGTTTTGGAATGTCCTTTTCTTTGTACCATTACAACTTGAGTTCATAAGTCTCACTAATTTGTGAGGTTTAGATTGTTTTAATTGATATGCTAATAATAGGCAAGTACTCAAAATAAATTAATGTTATCAGTAAAATTTACTTGAATGCAACCTCTATTCATTACTATTCTAATATTTGATCTTGATGATTGAGCTACTGACAACATATATGCCATAGTATAGCATATCTTCCACCAGACCAGCCCAAAAAGGCAAAATTTTGGGGGGAAAAACAAACCTAGAATTCATGAAATTTCAGGCTAGATGGACCTAGTGAGGGAAGAAAAAACACAACTCCGAACCATATCCACACCGGCATAGTATCAAAAATGCCAATCCAATATCTCAACTCTGTCATGTAAACTCTTCATTTTGCTCATGAAAAGCAGAGAAGAATGTGGCTATGGTATTATTGTAAAGAATTAGTTGTTAGCGGACCTGTGCCAATATCTTAAAGTAACCAGATCTAACTGGATAATCACTAAATTTTCTTTCCTTCGATTAGATAATTGATGTCCAAAGTTGTTCTAGGACCTACTTCCACAAAGTTTGATCGTGACGATTTCCCTATGTCATAAGTATTCCCGAATTCCATACTTTAGCACTTTGAACCAAAACTTTAAGTTGATTTGATATTTTGTATATCAATATATCTACAAAATTATGTCGTTTATGATTTTGAACTTAAGAAACCATCAAAAGCTTAAGATGTTCATTTGATAGTTTTAACAACATTCAAGTGTTGACATTTATCCATCACAAGAAAGTGGCGTGCATAGAAAATCCCATCACAAATAAAAAATTTACATTTATCCAAAGTATAATAGAACACGTCAAAACAATAAGAAAAATAATGCCAAAGAGGCATCTCTTGAGGCATCAACCATAGCCAGATGAAGACACTTTTGACATTAGACCTACTTGGAAGTAATTTTAAAGAGACCACTAACCTGAATAACATCACACCAACAGAAATAGCTAACAACATTTATCTAGTGAAAAATAAGAGCATGCACAAAAACTTCACTTTAGAGGTAAATAATGTTTACAAGCACACACAAATAATCTTCAGTATTCTGGAGATAAAAGGACTTCAACAAATTTCCATGACATCTAAAGTAATAATGTCGGATGATAGAGGAACGAACAACATCAAATTTGCCAACAATAAAATTGAAATGTCCTTAGACTTGCAAAGGAAAAAACTTTATATCTTCAATATCTTATGATCTATGAATAATGATACTCTTCTTTTCTTCTTTGTCAATTTGATTGGACCTTCATTTCTACTATTTCCCAGAGATTTGGTGTTAAAAGCTTCTAAAGGAATTAATACTTCTTATCTTTAGAGAAGATCAAAAATGCAGAAAGTTGTGATTTTCTTATTGAATTTTGTTTCCTGTTAGGTAGTTTCTACCCCATAAAATTATCTGCCTATTTTACTATACTATTTTCCTAAATAAGTCAAAGCATCTACAACAAAAACTGGGAAAAGTTTCTACCCTCTCAAAATTATAATGTCACATGCTTGAAATGCAACAACTATTAATAGAGCTGAAAAACCATGAACTCCTATCATCCCATTTACAAGCATTTATTTAAAGAGCAAATTTTAAAAAATCCAAAAAAACAAAATGCTCCCCATAACTTTGTTTCTCTTTTTCTTTGGTCAATCAATTCCAAGATAATCTGATCAAAATCATCTCAAATAGATAGATATTTCAGAACCCAAAAGGAACTTTAAGATTATTGAAGAATGTCATTGATGCTTTTGTAGGGATTAGATGCAAAAATGCCTAGAAACCCAGTGGATCAGAGTTATCAAAACAACAAGATAAATTACAAGCAGTTGGCATTACGAAGAATATAGACTTACATGGGTGTCGCCCGTTTGAAGCATTAAATAAGTGGCGATGATAATATGAGAATTTGTAGGTGCGAGATCGAAGGTTGCAGCAGCAACTGTACCGAACTGTGATCATTGTGTAGCGATTTGTGAGTTCTTTTATAAGTTTGTTTCTACACGTAGATCTCTTCTCTATTATTAATTAATTAACCATTTGGGCATTAGAAAATTTATTTTGATATTTTTGTGTCATCATTTCTAATTATAAAAAATAAAAACCTCCTCAGATTTCCATCTTCTTTCATTTTTTTCCTATAATCGTTCTTTTTTTTTTTTTCTCAATGTAATTTCTTCAATTTTTGTCATTTTGACTTATCTTTTCTCTCCATTTTCCTTCATTACTTTTTAACTAAACCAAAAATAAAATTTACTTCGTTTATTTATTGAGATAATATTCATATAAAATAATTTTATTAATTAATAAAAAAAATGAATTTTGCACATGGATTACATGTGCCGAAGATACTATCTATCTTGGGTGTTACAATAATCATTTGATAAGTTTGCATCACACTGACAGAAGAAAAAAGAAAAAAAAAACCACTTCCCTCACATCATTAATTTTAGCTTAACCATATTAAATCACAGAGAATAATAAAACAAAAAATCCTAACTCAAACCAAAATTATTTCTTACCCCGTATTTGAGAAAATTATTTTTTTTTCAAATTTAAAATATTTTTCTTGCACACTCATACGCATGTGTCTCAAGAAACTAGTATGAAATTAAAATGTTAGATTTGCATGATAAGCGAATATAGTTTTTAGGAACAAAGTTTTGAGAATTGCGTTATAGTTCATGTTTATTTGTGACTTAGATTAATTTCAATTACGTATTTTGATTATTTTTTATTTTTTTTTATGAAAATGATATAATTTTAATTAATTTAACACATGAATAACGTATAATTATAGCTCAACTGTTTTAATCCTTAGTTTTTAATATCAAATTTATCATAGCATTAATTAAATCATGTAAAAAGTAAATTCAAAGACTTACTCTTGGCATAGGGAGGGAGATGTAATTTTTAGTTGGTCATCGCGAGAATTCTCAGAAGAGACTCTCGCTAGAGAAATCACTTACTTGTCAACGAATGCCATCGTTGCGTAACTTTGCAAGAATATTAAGGAATTAACATGTCACAAGAAAAACATCGTGCATTTTTCATTACATCAATTTGGAACGAATAATAACAATTACGAGACTCGAGTGTGACCCATGGGTGCCTAACGCCCTTAGTTGTACAAGTAAGTTCTCCAACTCTAGAATTAATAGTTCTCATTCGAACAAAAGAATCTACATCAATATTTTTTTAAAAATTTGGGCGAGTCAATACACCTTTTTCAATTTTACCGACTAGCGATTCTGAAAAATTAAACATTTTTAATACATCGCTTTAAAATCTCGAAACGCACGCAATGTAATTCTTTTCAAATTGAAAAACCCCTAAAAATTATTTTTATCTTTTTCCTTAGCGCAATAATATATATATATATATATATATATATGTACATATATGTACATATATAGGCCAATCATCTATAACTAAGATTAGTTGTGTATCATTTTAAACTAACTCTTCTCTAACTGTTAGATTAAAATTTGGATGGCTACGATGAGTTTTGTCTCTCTCCGCATCCTTCTGTATAACAAGTAGACCCGGAGAGAAATTAGAACTCAAAATTTGCAACAGTTGTAATACAAGCAAACACATTATGGTAAATTACTAAAAAGCTCACAATGAATTCATATCAATAACACAACGAAAAATACAATTTAAAACTAAGAATAAAATTAAAAATACTTACTAAATAAATTAAACACTTAGATAAAAATTATAAGAAATATAAAATTACAAATTTTACTAAATAAATTGGACATTAAAATAAATTATGAGTTAATAGAAAAATACAAATATCAAATAATACAATTTAGAAATTCATATGAAATAAAATAGTGGTGTTAATTTTAAATAGAACAATAATATAACAAAAAGGTAAAAATGACTAGATTGCATATTAATTAATTAACGCTATTAAATTTTTAAAAAGTAAAGACAATTAAAAATATATTTATAGTATAAACTACTTAGTATTATTATAAAGATAATTAATTTAAAAAAAGTAAAGACAATATGCAATCTCGATTTCAGATTACTAATTAACTAAAGAATACCGGGAGAGAACCACAAAAACAGAAACAAAATAAAACAAAACAATAAAGGGAATCATTGTAAAGCTCTAATTTCTGACTCATAGTCGCATTTTAGAGATCTTTTTTTATTTATTTGAAAGTTATTTCCCTCTTTTAGGAGGAACAAGAAATACCCTTAATTTGATTTTCCCGAAATAATTTCCAATTATTTTGTAATAAGTACCATAAAAGACTAGTAGACAATATCATACTACCTTTGTCCCCTTAAATAAGTTATTTTAGAGTTTATTGAGATTTAATACTACTTTTCCAACAAGTTTATGGTTGATGGAGCGAAGAAATATCAAAGGTCACCTAGTATTGTCACGCCTCTACCCTTATATGTTGCCAAAGGATTTTTGTGCATTACAAACATGTAAACATGTAATGTTATTTATTACTCCCTCGAGCTCACAATAACAGTAACTTTGAATTTTTTATACGTAAATTTTGATAGTCTTTTATATGTTAAATTTTTTATTCATATTAACTTTTATATCAAATATTTTTTATTTTTTATTTCTTTTAAATTAAATAAAATATTTACCATATAAAAGATATTATCTAAACTTACATGCAAAAAGTCACTGTTATTGTAAACATGAGTCAAAGCGATTGTTAAGTCATTGTTATTGTAAACATGAGTCAAAGCGATTGTTACTGTAGTAATATTATGCATTACAAATTACACAGCAATTGAATCCTTAATGTGTGTAAATTCCTAGGACTAACTCAGTGGGACGAAAATGAGAAAAATACTGTATTAGACCTTTCCCATTATCTTCTACGAAGCTGACTAAAAGTCGATATAGGCAGCAACTAAATTAGTAAACCAAAATTTGCATAGTAACAAGGAAAAGAAAATCACCTTTTATTTCCATTGAAGACTTTCAATTGTCCAAAAGTAGATGACAGACAACAAAGAAAAATTTTCATATTTATTCATGCAAGATGGACAGAAGGGATTTGAAACGAGGAAATTGCACCGAGGGTGAAAAAGACGCAATGCGGTGGCGTCTCATAACCTCCCATCATTTTAATTCTGAGAACAACTTTGGCGCAACCTGCATTTCGAATGCTAGTAAGAAGCAATAAACAAGTAATGTTCTATAGAAACTAAGACCACACCGACCAGGAACATTTACACATTTGTCAATGCAGCTCCAGTAGTCAAAGTATTGTCCTGTGCAGTGCTTTTGTCCGGTTGTATCACCTTTAACTCTCTCTGCGCATGCCTGCAAGTACATCAAGACCATAAAAGTGCCAATCAGCCACCACCCCATGAAAGCCACACCTTCAACACATACACACACAAAGAAGCACCCACTGGCAAAATAACAGGAAAGAGAAAACACCCTAAAATGCAATCAGGCGGTTACATGCACATAGAAGAACTTGCGTACATATTGGTGACATAATAATAACCAAAATCAAGTCAAACTTCACGCAGTGCAGTGCTCAAGATGTAAAAGAGTCATAACCAGTGCATAATCTAATCTACCGAGGTACACAAGCCTTGTATCTCAGCAAACTACTATATAGTTTTATCTTTAATCACGATAATGTAATTTTTATCAGTCATTTGAGTAACATTAGTAAATGCAGATTACAGTTTATATCTGAACCATCTAGTGGTATTGTAACAGGCTTGAGACTAGACACTGTGCCAAAGTTGATTAAAAGTAATAGCGCTCCATTCCATTTCTTTAAAAATTAGTGACGTTCAACGGTGATTGTGAACTTCCGTACAATCTAATAGGCTAGAATTAGCAAATGGTACTGATTCAGATAATATTTTCTTAGCCAAACACAAACACGGGATTCAGTTATCATATTACTGAAATTTCTCCCTGTTGTAGTGTATTCAGCTCCACAATTGGCACCCTTGTGATAATCTTTCTTTAATTTTTCTAATAAAGTATTCATTCTTCCTGCAATAGATCTTTTCATTCCTCTTTCTAGTTTATATACTTTTATTTCCTGGCTGTCAAGATGTTTACACTTTATAATTCATTACTTCTCAGGATACTTGTGTCAGGGGGATATAGAAGGTCATACTTTGAAGATATTTGGAGGACAGAAAAAGAAATTTGTGATTCTGAATTTTGGAAAAGTGAATTTGCAGCAGATCTGCAAGTAGAAAAGGTTTATCATGACAAGTGCACTGATCGACTGACCGGCTTCAAAAACAGTTGTTCGGTTTAAAACTCTGCACTTCATGGTCCAACTGTTCAGACAAGGAAGCAAGCAGATATAGGAACAGAGCAATTAACTGATAACTAAACAAGACACGTGCTATTATTAGAAATTTGGAAGAGAGCAAATCATTTGTTCTCATATTAATTGAAGAGTGGTGAGGTTTACAACGATAAGACGCCAGAAAGTGTTCTCAAAATTCAAGAGAGGTGAGGTTTAATATATTTTGATTCAATGAAGATTAATATTTTAAATACACAACAGTTCCGACAAGATAAATCTTTCACTGTTGTTAAGTTCGATAAAATCACACTAAAATTTAAATTTCAGGATTTCTCGATCAGTTACGAACAAAAACAAATATAATATAAGTCTATTTGTGGAACAGAGGGAGTATTGTTTTGAAGCAATACTCTTACAAAATAGTCAGAATCAAACATACTGAAAATACATCTATAACTTAAGCATAAAACACCTAACCCTTAAGACTTCAATGGAACCGTACACAGAATAAAAGGAAAAATAGGACATCGTCTAATTCAGCTAGAGTAAGTTCACCTGATATCCAAGCAAAGGCTTCACGCATTTGGACATACAAGTGTCTTCAAGATACCTCTTTTGATCAACAAGTTCCTCCTCTGCCCTGAAATATTGTATGTCAGGAAGACTTAGACATCATCTCCAATTGAAGATTACATATTGACCTAGATCTAGATAGAAATTACTCCATTTGTTTCCCATAGCAAGTCCCATTTCAAAGTTGTGCAACTAATCAGGTTATAAATTGATTTAACATATTGAAACTTTAAACTAGTTAACTGGTTAATCCTTCTCTACTACTCTAGGTACCCTTTTTTTTCTCTCTCAAATAGAGTAGCAGCTCCATGATAGTGTTATGTATGATATTTAAAAATTGAGAAAATTAGCAAATAAAATCCTGATGCCTCAAATGTTCCGTACTTTTGCAAATCTCACATTCAAATCTCAATCCAACCTTCTGACTCCACACAAAGAAAGGAACAATACGGGACAGTATATAACAATTGGCTGAATATCTTGAATAGAATGTAATCATCAAAGGGCTATTCCTAATGCTAACCTTTCTCCTTCAAATTTTTAATTTGTAACATACTAGTTTTGCTCAAGAGATGTTTAGTTTATGGCAGATGAATAAACAAATAAGTTACCATTTTTAGTATTCCTTTACACTATAACCTTTTCTCATAACATGCACCGCGTGAAAGAAATTTTGATTCTGCACGATTATTAACGAACTAAGGACGAACAAATTCAAAAATCAAGGTTAAGGATTAAAGGCAACTGAAAATATGAACAAGCACTTTTAATCCCTAATTTCACAATGATCAACTACATATGACTATACCAACTTAAAACAAATAATAAATTCAGCAATATAATAATTCATTTCAGATGGGAAAAAAAACATATAAATGAAATTAAAGAATAGGAATCCTTTTCCCTTAAAATTTCGTTTCTTAAACATGTCAAGCAAAAGGTACATAAAACATTCAACATAGTTAAAGTTACATGTAAAGTAATAAATTAGAAACAACATCAAAAGGATATTATAAATAAAATTTACGATACTCACATTGCAATGATGATTGTCAATATCTCGTTTAATCTTGAAAGCTAAGTAAATGCTTCTGCACACAAAAAACGAGTATCCATGATATAACCAGTCATGAGAACCTAGAAAGTACCTTATTAGAACTCAAATGACAACTGTGAACAAGAATGTCATAATTCGCCAAAAGGAAACACAATTAGAAAGAAGAAAAAGTCAAAACTAGAAGCAATTTTATGAAAGGTAAGCACTCTGCTTAGCGTATATTATAAGAAAATTTGGAATCGCAAAATGATAATCCCTTCATTCCAATATCAGAAATAGGGTTTTTTTTACTTTTTTGGTAAAACAACGGCATATTGAACTTTACAACTAAGTAATATATAAAAGTTCTAAATACAAATTATGTTGTGATTAAAAGTTTTTATTATAAACCATAAGATTATAATAATTATATCAACTAAATTAACATTAATTAAAATTTTAATACACCGTATTCGTGTTTACGATATTATGAAGTAGCTTTCATATAGTCTCGTATAACAGCAGTTTCCATCTTCCTCACCACCCCCACCCCCCAACACACGCACACATTTTCCTTTCAATGTACGCTTTATTGCTAAGCTTCTGCTAAATTAAGCTAGTTCTTGAAGCTTGTATCGAAATATTATCATCTTTGTTACCCATAATATGTCAAAACAACAGAATATCAACAAAGTACATTTTTGCTTGATAATAATATTGGACGAAATTTTATTGGGATATCATTTCCATACTCTAAACAATACTCCCAACAAACTAATACGTACATTGAATGTCAACGAATTACACCCAAAACAATATAAAAAATAAACAAATAAATAGTACTGTATTTACATTATTGCAACCAAACACGAGCGATATGAAAAATATAAGAACGCAAACAAAGATGAAAATAAAATAAATAGACCACTCAGAAGTTACAAAAGTGAAACAATCGATCAGATACATATATTTTCCATTTATGTGTGTGCGCGCTGTGTTGCACGGACTCAGCACTTTAGGGTGAAGTACCGCGGCCGCGGCGTCGACGAGAGTCGGGAAGGGAGTGAAGACGGCCGGCGGCGACAATCGATGGTAATAGCAGAGCACGGAGAGAATAAAGGAGAAGATCCGAGAGGGGATGAGGAACTTGTTACCTGATCGCGATCTTCAGTGACACCAGCGACAGTAGAAAGATGAACCCAAACGTATGTAAAAAGTTATTAACTACCGAAGTTCCGTTTCAAAAACAAAATATTTATTCTAAACAACAAGAGAGTTAAATTTAAATTTTTTTTTTATTATTTTGTTATAAGTTAAAAAAATTTTAATTACAAACTTATAAATATTATCATAATTTAACGATCCATAAAAAAATTTATGAGAAAAACTTATTATTTGTAAATTTAATTTTTTTATTAAAAATATAAAATTAATAATTATCAAAAATCTAAATGTTACTTTTTTTATGAAAGCAGATAATATCTCTCTTCCAAAATTAAAGTTATATTTTGACTTTTCTTTCTTTATGAATTATATAAAATGTCAAAAAAAAATCTTATCCAAAACCTCCTAAGTAGATACCTAAATTAACTTTATTGTCGTTCCAATTCAATTCGACATTCAATAAAATTGATTTTGAACAAATTACGAAAACCCAAATAAAGATATTATTCCTAACAATTCTCCAATTTTATTTAATCTAATTTAACATGGCTGATCACTTTTTCAATTAAAATTTAATTTATAAATAATTATAATTCTTATGTAATAAAATCAATTTATTTAGAGTTTTTAACTTTTTCTTACAATAAATTATTAAAATATGTGCTGAAATTATGATAAATACTTATCAATTATAAAAAAAATATTAAAAAATTTTAATTTTAAAATTTTGATTATATAAATATATAACTATAAAAAAATTGTGTTGGCCACAGATAACAAAGCTTGTCGAGGCTAAAAGATGGCATGGTAAATTTTGAATTAATATAGATTTAATTGATTTTAATTAAAATAATTATTGTAATTTTGTAATTTATTATAAGAACCTTCTATTAAAACATAATTTATATTTAAAACCTTCATAAATTACATTAACTTTGACATTTAATATGTCGTTGTTTAACTTCAAAAAATCAAAATTTATCTCTAATTTTAAAATAGAAAGAGTTGTATTTTTTTACGAGTATCCAATTATAAGTAAATTGCTTATTATCTTAAATTTTGTGATTTAATTTTTTTATTTATGTATGTATTTTTATCTTTGTGTGTATTTTTTTTAATATATATATATATATATATAAGTGTGTGTGTGTGTGTATATTTATGTACATGCTATTATATTAATTTAGATGATAATGCACATTATTTACTATTATTTGTGTTAATTTTTCCATCTTTTTCTTATGATTTGTGTATAATTGGTGGATTCTAATAATATTTTGTATTTTTGCTGATTAATTGAAGGTTGAAGACAAATGAAGTTTTAAAGTGGAGATTTATGGACTAAAAGTTCAAGTCTTCAAAGTGTAAAGTTTAAAGAATTCCAAATAAAGAATACAAGATAGCAGAAGATTTTGTTCCATAAAGTGTAGGCACGTCTTATACACTGTGCAGAAAATTAAAATACACGAAAGACCAGAAGACTTTGTTCCATAGTGGGCACGCCCGGTTGTGTGTGAATTAGTAGAAAAAATTTTAAGCAAGTTGTTTTCTAATATAATTCGTATTTTATTTTATCTTTTTTTTTAGAAAATACTTAATTAGGAGTTTCCTTCCTATTAGAAATAGGAAGAGAGTATGAATATATATGAGGAGACTCTCGTGAGGGGATATATCAGATATCATATATCACATATTTTTATTTTTTACGGTTTGGCTTCTACAATTACGAGCGGCTAACTCCATTAAAGTCTAACCAAGGTTTTTTAAGATTTTGACTAAATCGAATTGTGAGACTTCTTTGTTCTTATTCTCTTCATCTTTTCATGAGTATTTATTTATTTTCCACGTTCTTTTGTTATTATTATTTTTATTAGTTGAATAAGATACATATTATTTAATTGTCAAAATAATATAGTGCTAATTAGAATATCAAATCCGTAATCATTTGATTAATTCTAATATTACTAGCAATTAACAACGTTGATTATGGGCAAGTTTTCGATTGTTGTTATGGAAATATTTAATATAATTTAATTGAACCAAGTTTTTGAGTTTGTTAATTATAATTGGGTTTTTCAGGAATTTAAAGCTATCACTAAATTAAATCTCAAGAGTTTGTTTGGGGTTGTTTAGTTGATAAGAGAAGTAGTCAAAGAGTTTATTTTGATTATTAGAAAAGTAAGAAAAAATTGATTGTTAGAGCTTGTTAACAACTAAAATCAATTTACTCGTGAATGTGAAATGTCTTTTGTGTCAATGATCGATTTGTGAAAAGTCAAAACTGAGAGTATCTTCAGCTATATTATTTTACTTGATTACTCTTCATTATTTACTTTCATTGTTTTACTAGGATTAATAAACAAAATCCCCTATTTATTTATATTGATTGTTTAGAAGTAAATCTTGACCAATCTCTTTGAATTTGACCTTATTTATTGCTATTTATAAATAGATTTGAGTAGGAAATATTTTTGTGGTTTCGACACCCATCAAATTTTGGCACCGTTGTCGGGGATTGGCGTCTAAAGATTTATTTATTTTATTTTATTGATTATTTGTTTTGTGTATGCCTAGATTTTCTCGTACAAGTGAACTTACATACGATCCTGAGATTGAAAAGTCAGCTCGTAGTTTGAGGAAAAAAACTAAGTTACATTTGAAGGAAGAATCAACTTCATCTCCAAAACTAAAGTCAGCTTTTGACTTAGTAGATTCTTCTGACTTAGAAGAAGAAACCATGGCTGCATACTTACCAATTTGTGATTTTACTGCTCCGGATACGAATCAACAACCACTATGCATGGTGTATCAAGATCTTGAGGTAGCCTTTGAATTAAAATCTGGTCGTATTCACTTACTTCCTACTTTTCTTGGTATGACAGGTAAGGATCCTCGTAAACATCTCAAAGAGTTCTACGTGGTATGTTCCACAATGAAACCCCAAGGTGTTACTGAAAAGTAGATTAAATTGCGAGTATTTCCATTCACTGTGGTTGATAAAGCTAAGGATTGGCTATACTACTTGCCTTCTAGGTCTATAACTAGTTGGAATGATACGAAGAGACAGTTTCTTAAAAGGTATTTTCCTGCTTCACGTGTTACCAAAATTCGAAAAGATATAAGTGGCATAAGACAGTTTAATGGTGAATCTCTGTATAATTATTGGGAGAGATTCAAAAGACTTGTTGCTAATTGTCCTTAACACCACATTCCTGATCAGCTCCTCATCCAATACTTCTATGAAGGGTTAATACTCACGAACAAGAACATGTTAGATGCAGCAAGGGGAGGTGGATTAAAGAAAAAGACTCCTACAACAACAAAACTCATAATTTCTGAGGGCTGATAACTTATAACAATTTGGCATTAGAATGGATGTGCAACAGAATGTTAGCGGGGTAACCAATTCTCATTATTATCAACGTTTGGATAATCTCAGTTCCCTTGTGGAAAGATTTATCATAGAAAACTCACAAGTAAAAACTTGTGGCATCTGCACTAATGTGGTACATCCAACTGATATGTGCTCCTCACTGTGTGAAGAGTTATCTGAACAGGCTAATGCAGTATGTGGGAAGAATGAAGAACATGATGAATAGCGTCAGCAAACAAACCGTCACGTTATCATAATTAACGGAATTCTAACAGAAAGACTAAATGAATTATATAAAATTAGTTTAGGGACGAAATGATTTAACCATAAATAGTTAATGGATAAAATAGTTAATTTACCATTCTATAAATTACATTATAATAAATTGAAACAAAATAAAAATAATTATTAATCACATCTATGTAATAAAATTATTTATAATTCAATCGATAATCATTAATTTATAATGAGATTGACAACTAGGTCAATTATAATATCAATGATTAAATTAATCTATTATACTAAACATCATATTATACATCAAAAGCAAATTATATACATCTCTATTTTTGTTACTCT
>CM025786.1:16579837-16601351 GCA_014636745.2 Centella asiatica
ATATATATATATATATATATATATATATATATATATATATATATATGCATTGGTAGATGCATGAATTTTGAGTTATGATGTCGACATTATAACAACAATAATAAAATTATAATTTACAAACGAATGCGCACACAAACATATGAAAAAAACAAAATTTTAATTGAATGTATAGAATAAATAATTTAAAATAAAATGATATTCAATAAAATAGAATGTACTACAAAGTAACTTGAATATGAATAAAAAATACATGCAGAGAATCATTCTTAGAGACATCTTGAGAAAAAATACAAATGGAAAAAATAAATTTCATTTCTATAAAATAATATTCAAAAGAAAACTTGTATTGGATTGACACTACATGAATGCAAAAAAGTTTAAATGGCGAAATAAATAAAAAAGAAGTAGAAAAATATTAGATTTAAAGTTATTCAATCAATACATTAATAAGAGTTATTCAATCAATAACAATGTCACTAGAATTAACAAATTTGATTTCTCATTCATTCCTTGTTAGTAAAGTTTCTAGCAAAACTATTTAGTCAAAAGAAATAATAATGTTATAGATACTAACAATTTACACAAATATATGTACATAAATATATGTAATAAATTATTAATCATTAAAATTTTAATTATATGCCAATCAGGTTCACCAATTCCCTATAAAATTTAGCCGCATCCGTTTATACTCATTTGTCTGTACAAATTAATATCCCTAATACCACTTGAAAAGAAATACCCTCGACAATGTTGTATAATAACCTAACTACCTATAGTGTCAAACACATCATGTTTAATGTAAGTTAACAAGAAATCATTAAACCAATTACCTCAGTTACATAATTTATCCTCCACATAATCCATCGATAAAAATACTTTTGACTTTAATAGTTACAACCGGTAGAAGCTAACTTCACCATCAAATAATATCTTTATTCTTTTCAACCATGGATGAAAGTTTGCATATCCCTTTCAAATTTGTTTTATTATCAAAGTTTCTCTCCCTACCTAAATTTAGTGCCTATGAGTTCAAAAACATAAATAAAGCAAAAAAAAAAAATGCACCCCCTTTTAAAGGCATAATACCTTTATTTTAATAATACAAAGCCTCCAACAGAAGGTAGTGCTTTTATTTTTAATAGTATTCTTATTTTAATTATAATACAAGGTGTCATATTCTTGTATTAATTATACTACGTGCTATATTAGGCCTAATATTTTATTTTTATACGTAGTGATTATCTTGGTAACTATTAAAAATAAACAATACTGAAAATCTCAATAGTCACTAAACATTCTTAGCAAAAGTATATTTCTCAAGAAAACTTAACAATATAAAAGATAAAAAATATAATTTAATACAACTCTTGTTAAATATAATAATTGAATTAAACAACTTGAATTTTGTCTAGCCATTATAACTGCATGATAATTTCTTTAATTGTGATATGTGTATTATCTACAATTAATTTGCATATTTTCTTTGCGTTGCATCTGTATTAATTTTTATCTCATTTGATTGTTATATATATATTCTACCTTTTGTTAATAAAGTTATATGAAGCAATTTTTCTTCTTCTTCATCTTCATCTCATACACTATCTACAACATTCATCTCATTTACATGTCTAGATGATATGCATCGACAAGAGGTTTATGTATTACATATGTGCGATACGTGTTAATAATTCCGAGGTGAAATTGTTTTATTCATAATTAATGTGACGGTCTCAAAAATTTCATACTAGACTTCGGACACCGTCAATAATTGACAAATGAAAAGTAATAACAACCAAGCATGCATATCATTAATTTAGAGAAATAATTAGAAATTTCTATTACATTTAACCCAAAATTAATATTCTAACAGTGGAAGTTTATGAGAGACGCACACAGGTCTTACAATTTAAACATTTCAATAATTGCCTCATGCTTCACTTTTTCCCTGAATGTCATCCATAAGAGAGAGATCAGAAAGCGTTCGTCATGTCATTCTCTATTTGCCTTTATTAGACGGTTCGGCCTTCCCGCTATATCCTCTGAATGTTATCCATAAGAGGACGATCAGAAAGCGTTTGTCATGTCATTCTCTCTTTGCCTTTATTAGACGGCTCGGCCTTCCCGCCATATCCTATAAAACATTTGATAATAGGAACATGAGCGATTTATGCTCGCAAGTATATAAACAAGTATTGAGTGAGTTTTGAACGAGTGATAATTTATTGGGCTTAAGTGTTTACGAGATTTGACGAAAACGATGTCAACCATTCTTAATAACTTGGAGAAAAAAGGATTATAGGGTCCCCGAGTGATAACAAGGAATTTGACTCTTTACTTAAAAGAATAAGGAATAATTTCACATGCGCCTTATATCCATGTCCGTTTGGCGCACGTGCCCTTAGGAATTTCATATCAAATAATATATCAGCTGGCCAGCTTGACCACCGTCTGACTTCATCATAATGACATACGTAGTCAATGTAGAAATCTTTTATCTGCGAGGGTTCGGTTACCAATGTCTCGGTTTTTGTCCCCCTATAGATCCTAGGCTCGGGATGCCAGACAGATGCATCACACTAGCCTTTAATTACTCACACGGATATACTTTACAAGGATGGGGTGAAACATAAGTTTTTCTACATCTGTATATGATTTACTTTAGCGAGTTAGCGAATTTGAATAGCTAACAGTTGTCCAATAATACTTGATTCGAGTACAACAATTTTCACGTATATCGGATCAAGAGATCATACGTTACTTAGTTTTGAAGAAATTAAATCATGAATATTGACATAATAATATTACGTATATCGGAAGAGTGATCATACGTATTAATTGAAAGAAAAATAGAGTAAGTATATACTTTAACACTTGCGTAGGAAATAATTATGCGAAACATATACGTGCAATAACATTAGAAATCTTAACTTAAAAATACATGATAATCTACATGCAGAGCGTTCGTGAAATTCTCAAGTATGTGCTTGACTAAATGAGTCGTCCTTTGTTGAATTGGATTCGGTTCTATCCGAATCGGAGTCCGAGAGATTTGTAGACTTGAAAACACGTCGCTCACAGACTCTCGATAATTTTATTTTAATTATTTGAGACCTTAAATTAATTAATTAATATTAATTAATCAATTTTATTTATTTAAATGATTTTATTAATCATTTAACATTTATTAAAATTTGTCTTAATTATTGTTTAATTGTTTTAATTAAACAATAAACATTTCTTAATTAAATTTTAATCATAAAAGATTTATAGATCTTTTATCATTTATTAAACATTTGTTCTTAAATTATTATTTAATTTCTTTAATTAAATAATTATTTATCAATTAAGTAATTTATTTCTTAATTACCTTTGAATTAAATGATTTATTGATGATTTAATAATCATGTAGGATTTATTCATTAATTGTTTTTATTAAATAATAATTGGTCTTGATTCATTAATTTAATTAATCAAGAATTATTCCTTGATTAATCTTATCTTAAATAATTTATTAATCATTTAATAAAATTTTAGAGTTTATTTATTAATTATTTTAATTAAATATTGATCATTTATGAATTTATGACTCGTCACTTAATTGTGGTAATTACGAGACTCTAACTTCATAATTAAAATTTATTTTTTAATCATGTAAAAGTTTATTTACATGTCAAAATAATTATTCAAAAGACATTTATTGAATAATTTAAAATGTAAAGGTATTTTACTTTATTTTTAAGTTGGATTGGGACAAAAAATAAAATAAAGTGGACTGGGTCAAAGCGGGGTTTGACCTGGGCCGAGTTGGACGGGTCAAGTCAGGGTCAGAACCGGGTCGGTTTGGCCCGACCCGACATCATCACCCCTATCAAATAAGGGTTTTCTGCAGACTGCCGTTGGCGCCGTTTTGGCCGGACAGCTAGCCGTAGCTTCCCCTTTTCGACGCGATACATACACACACACACACAGATCGATGGTGAGGACATCCTCGTGATGTTTCCTACAGAAGAATACCCCTCTATCTCGCACGTCGTCGCCTAAAACCCACCCGAGCAGTAGATAGATGCGACCGGAGGTGGTGGCTGCCATGGACGCCGACGAGATCTTCGACTCTTGCCGTTCATAGCCTTACCGACGCTATTTCCAGCGATTCAAGTATGGAAATGATTCTGAAGATTTCTAGAAACTCATTCAAGCAATCTATTTCAAGTTTGAAGAACAAAATCGCAACGAAAATGAAGAAAAAACATTCGGGTTTATTGAAACTTTTGGTTGAACAAGAAGGCCCAAAATACTCAACCATTTTTCAAATTGTTTGAGGAAAAATAAAGCACTCAACAACAGAAACAAAGTTATCAAATCAATTTGAATAAATAACCAAGAATCTGGCCAGTAAATCGGTCGAAAAAAGTTAGGGTTCTAGTGTTCTTCAATATGTTCTTGAATTTTATTTATTTTTTAATGAACTTTAAAAATTAATAACTCACAATTTACAAATGATATGCATACGTGTGATCATGAAAATGATACTGAAAAATATATTCTACACAATGGTAAAATCAGAAATGACAATAAATGCTAAAATAAAAAAGAAGTGGGGTTACCTCTTTAAAACTTTAATGGAGAAAATGCCAAAACTTCAATGATTTTTCTTAAATGAAAAATTTCAGATTTTTGTGAAATATTTGGTGGAGAAAATGATCTGAAGTGGAAGCTAGGGTTTGGTTATAATGATAAATTTATATAACTTTTAATTCATTTTTGACCATTGGATTAGTTTTTTAAAAAATTACTTAGATTGGTAAAAAAAAATCCCTTGTTTTTGCCATTTAGGGATATGATGAAAATTTAAATTTAATTAGTGTTTAACTTGATTTATTTAACCACTAATTAGATTTAATGGTTATGCATTGGTTTAACCCCGGCGAGGTTGTTTTCCCAGTGAGATGACCTAAAACTTGTAGAAGGGGGGTTGAATACAAGTTCTCACAACTTTTTCGATTTCTTGTTCTTTAAGAAATTAAACTTTTCTGCGGAATATAAAGAACAAGATCAAAACTTTATAAACAATTGCTTTTATTGATTTAACAATTGATTACAAGTTTTCTAACAATCAAGACAAGCTTTGATCGTCAGCTTCTATTCTGTATATTGAAAAAAAAAATACAACTCTCTCAATTCTATACAGCTTCGTATTGCTTCTGTAATTTTTAATTACAGCTTCTAAAACTAAGTTATCAAAAACCTAGCTTCCTAATTCAAATCAAATACAATCTTTCCAATTGAAAGATTTCTAACAAGTTTCCTTGTCAGCTACGTCTTCAATAAAGTCTACGTGTGCATGGAAGACTTTCTTTCTTTGATTTGAACTCTAACTCCATCAGTGATTAAGTCTTCGACTAATCTCCGATGGCTTCTTTAATTAGTCCCTGATCACTTAGAGTAATCTCCGATGCTTTACATCAAGTAATCTCTGATGCTTTACTTCGAGTAATCTCTGATACTTTGGCTTTAGTCTCTGGTGACGTCAACTTTTAATCTCCGAGGTATTGTTTTAATCTCTGATGACGTCAGCATTAATCTCTGACTCTTTAGTTACAATCCCCGATGACGTAAGCTTTAATCTCCGATGACCAATCCTTCAATCACTGATGTACAAAACATTTTAATCTCCGATAAAGGATTCCTCAATCTCCGATGGGCAAAGTCCAATCTCTGATGAACAAAACTTTAATCTCTGGTGAACTTTTCCCTTAATCTCCGACAAGCCAAAATCAATCTTCAAAGGACTAATTAACTTAAACAACTTGTTGAACAAACTCAACAAGTATTCCAGCAGTACATACAAATGAAATAAATCTATCTCTTTATTATAATGACTAATTTACAACCAAGAGATACTACTGCTAGCTACAAAATTAAAGTGTTACAACCCAACACTTTTCTGTACATTTGTATTCCTAAGTATTCTAAAGACAATCATCATCAAATGTTCATAAAACCTAACAATCTCCCCCTAATTATGAATATCAGAATGATAAGCATAATTTCAAGGTTGATGATGATGTCAAAACTCAACTATCAAAATTTACTTAGAAAAAGAATAAAGAATAATAAAATTACAAATGTACCTGAATTCAAGATCTTTGATCTATCATTCAGCTTCTCTCCCCCTGGATAATTTACCCAGCTTCTCCAAGGTTTAAACAAACCTGGCTACACGGAATAATACATTCAGCTACTCCAAGAATAATTCCTGGCTACCCAAGACTATGTCTGGCTTCAATAATTTTACTTCAATATTTACACAACAACTTTTATTTGTTCACTTCCTCCTTTTCAATTCCTTGAAATACTTCAACCTTTCCTCAAATAACCTCTTCAATTCCACCTCACTTGGTCCTTCTGCATTTCTTAGTAGTCTTATAAAGTCTTCAACATTCCTCTCTGTTAATCGATCTAGATCTCTGTCATATTGAAAGAAGATTTTATGGTCATGAATATTTTCATACCATATTCCAAGTGGTTCAGATTCCACCATGTAGAGTTTTCCCTTGAAACTTAATGGTGGCTCTCTTACTGCAGACTTTTGACTTGAAGAACTGACCATATTGTCCTTTGCAGGAGGCTTCCTTGAAGAATTAGGTTGTGGTTTAAGAATTTCAGGTACAGGAATTATGGCAGTTTCCTTATCCTCAATTTTCTTTGCAGGTTTCTGGACTAAGGGCTTCCTTCTTGAGTATTTTTCATCCTTTTCCATCTCCTTATTTCTCTTCCTTGTCAATGCTGCCTTCTTTGCAGAAGTCAACTTGACAGTTGGTTTCTTTACTTCAGCCCTTTTCTTCTCATTTGCTAACGCCTCCTTTTCCTCTTTGTCGATCTGTTCTTGAAGTTGTTGGGCAACCAAGAAATCAGATTCTTTAATCCTTGGATCTTGAGGAGCAACTAGAATGACTCCCCCTTCAACTTCCAATTCAACAGGCTTGAAGATCTTCCCGGCTCTTATTGCATCCCCCATTAACCTAGGCTGTGTTGGTTGTTGAATTTCTGGTTCTGTGACCATAACACCTTTGCCTTTGTCTCTGGAAGTACTTGGGCCTGCTTCAGTTTGGTGGGTAAAAGAAGAAGTTTGAAGAGGAGTTGGGCTTGGAGCTGGAAGTGGAATTGATTGATTAAAAAATCTAGACTCAAGACGATCTTGTGCTGCCTTGAGTTCAGCATATGTATATGTAGGTTGTTGTGGTAATATAGGTAATGTAGAAACACTCTCCCCCTTTTTGATATCATCATCTTTGGAGGTGGAGGAGGTGGCCAGTTCAGGTAAACATTTCATCAATAATTTTTCCAGGTTGTCTTGTTTATGGATAAGGATATCAACTTTGGTTTCCAGTGTTTTAATCTTTTTGTCATTGTTGACCTTATCCTGAATCATTAAGTCTATTTGCTTGACGATCCTTCTGGGCAAATGGCCTTCATAGCTTCCTCTTATTTTTTCTGTTTCTGTTCCCATCTGTTTCAAAATTTCTTTCACTGCATCCTGTATACCAGTAGCCAAGAAATGATGAAATTTGGCATTCTTTCTGTCCACATTAGTTATTTCTTCGACTATTTCTTTTGGAGTAGGAACAGCTGCTGTGGATCCTATGTTGGTCACATAGTCCTGTCTGTAAAGAGTAGTTGCATCCTCCAGAGTGTTGACAAAGCTTGCATCAAGCCATTCATCAACATTATTGGCTTCTTCAGTTTCGTCAGGAACAGGTTCATTTACCATGGATGTCTTTAATGCAGATATGTGATCTTGAGATTGTTGAAGGCCATAAAGGGTCTCAAAATCTGCATTTGACATGTCAGAAAGAACTTGTAATGTGGCATCCCCTGTCCTGGAACTTCCCCTAATTTCCTCTGTTGGAGTTGATTGTTGAGCAGAGGAAGTTTGGGCTGCTTGTGTGATGGATGTCTCAACAGGTTTTAAAAAATCACCTGCTAAGAATTTCTCTCTTTTATTTTCTTCAAGGATCTCATCCTTGCTCACACCCTCTCCTTTTGCCTGGGGCTGGGCACCCAGCTTCTCATGCTCTCCTTTTTCCAAGCTTTCTAAAGCTTGACTCTCTTTTATGTGTATGTGCTCTCCTTTTTCCAGGTCAGGAGCCTGACTCTCACTATTTATTCTCACAGCCTCACTCATTTTGATGGTGTCACTCTTTCCTACAGAAGTGGGGGTTTGAGAAGTGCTTGTGACAGCATGGATAGGGGGTTCCCTTTGTGTATCTTTGGCTAGGGAGCTATCCATGGAAATTGCATGAGAACTTGTCTCGAGTATTGGCTCCTCTTGGGAAAAATCAAGAGAATTAGTTATATTTACATCAAAAGAATCAAGAATGGGAGAAAAAGGAGAAGAATGTACAGTGGGGAGTGTTGGCTGTTCCTCAGAGATTAAAAATTGAGGAACATCAATTGGAGACTCTGTGTGTGCACTCCTTGTGTCACTCTTTTCTTTTGTATTCTCTCTATTTGGTTCCTCTTGGCTGTGACCAAGAGTTTGTGCAGACTCTGTAACAGGTGTCCCTGGTTGAGGACTATCTTCAATGTCAATATCCTTTTGGGAGGTCAATGACAGTTTACTGTCTTTCCTTATAACCTCCATGGCCTTTTGGGAGGCCATGGATTGTCTTTGTCTAAGGGTGACAAGTCTCTTCTTTCTCTGAGGTGCCATCTCAGCTTCTTGTTCTCCCTCAGCCTCACTAGCACCCTCTGTTGTTTTTCTTTTGATTGTGAGCTTTTTGGCTGTTCTGGTATATGCAACCACAGTCTTTTGGGAGGCTGTGGAGGGGGCTTTGGATTGTGATTGAGAAGTTGTTGGGGGATAAGTTGGTGTGTGTGTTGTATCCCCAAAGAATTGCAAAGAATATATGTTTAGAAGAGTGTCACTGAGAGAGTTTCTCATGATAGTAGGATAGAATAGAGGTACATTTACCTTTGCCTCGTACTTCTTCAAGTCACTGACTACTCTTTTAGTCTGCAAAACTGTAGGAACAACTTGCATACTAGCAATATTAAGGTTAGGTATTAAATGATTTGCAATCATCATTAAAAACCTAGCATAATAAATTTTAGTTTTGTTGCCAGTTTTAAGTTTCTCCATCAAGTTTTGCAAAATCAAAAGCCCTAAATTAATATGCCTATCATACAACACACTATATGCAATTTGTTGTGAAACAGTGGTGATGGCATCATATCCACTGCATTTTGAAGTAAAAGCTTTTGTAATAATGTCAAAGAACAATGACCACTCTGGCCTAAGATGGGGACGTGTGATGGTCCCAACAGAACTTATATCAGTATTATAGTTTAAGTCTTTAAACATGCCTATAAGTTCTTCATCAGAGGCAAGGGGGTCATAGTTTTCCCTAATGGGTAAATGAAGTGCATTATTAACAGTGGTATGAGTAATAGTATAGCCTGTGTTTTCATACCTGAAACTTACCTGTGGAGATTCATCACTTTTGTCAGTGATTGTTGCAGTGCTCCACATGGTTGTAATTACTTCTGCAGCTTGAATGTGAGCTTCATAAATGGCGTATTGTAGTGGAGAGTTCTTTAGAAAATCCACAAAGGGGTAGTATTTTGCTTCGAACTCGTACTTATCGGCCACCCCTGCATGGTTAGTTTTGATAAAATCGAACTCACCAAACTTGAAGCACACTGTTTTTGCCGCCATTGAAGAGATCTGTAAACTTTGTGAAGAAAGCTCAAAGAGAGGTTAAATCGCAGAGTTTTTGAGAGAAATCAAATTACAGAGTTTGATAATTATGAATACAAACGTGTTTGAAATTACTTTTATTAAAGTATGAGAAACGTTTGCTATTCAAAGATCATGGGTAACTACCAATTTATCCTTTTTCAGAGATTGCCCTAATCTTTGATTGACCCATGTGCTAAGAGATTGACCCGATTAGTCTCTGATGAAGTAATTACCTATCAGAGACTAAGGTAATCTCCGATGTTATAAATGAACGCATTGGGGATTAGTCGAGTCTCCGATGAGATAACTCATCAGGGACTAAGATAATCTCCGATGTTATAATTGTACGCATCGGGGATTAGGACATTCTCCGATGTTGTAATTTTGATCTATCGGGGATTAATTAAAATACACATCGGGGAATAATCGAGTCTCCGATGAAGTAATTTTAACTGATCGGGGATTAGTTAAACTACACATCGAGGATTAATCGAGTCTTCGATGAAGTAATTTTAACTGATCGAGGATTAGTTAAACTATACATCGGGGATTAATCCTTTAATCTCTTCTCACTCTTTTTCTCAGGGACTTAATCCCTGCATCAGTTTTATCTTTCAAAAACTTTTCCAACAACCATATTGATGATTATTGGCTTCATTTTTCTGTTTTATCAAATTTAAAACAGCTTCTTTTTCCAGAATTAATTATTCTAGCTTCTAAAAATCTGTTCATAAGAACAGCTTCAATCTAGAAATTTAATTCTAGCTTCATGCAACTGTTAAACAACTTGAAAGTTTAAAACTTAATTTTTAGAACCATAATTCAACATTCCTAGTTCAGAAACTAGTCTGTTGAATGTAGATTCATCCAATGGTTTTGTAAAAATATCTGCAAGTTGTTTATCAGTTGCAACCCAGTGCAATTCAATATTTCCTTCACTAACATGTTCCCTAATGAAGTGATATCGAATATCTATGTGTTTGGTTCTTGAATGTTGCACTGGATTTTCAGTTATGGCTATGGCACTAGTATTGTCACAATAAATTGGAATTTTGGTTAGTGTCATACCATAATCTAGGAGTTGATTTTTGATCCACATGATCTGTGCACAGCAACTCCCAGCTGCGATATATTTAGCCTCTGCTGTTGATGTAGAGACTGAATTTTGTTTCTTGCTAAACCAAGAAACAAGTCTGCCACCTAGGAACTGGCAGCTTCCACTTGTGCTTTTTCTATCAAGCTTGCAACCTGCATAGTCAGCATCTGAATAACCAATTAGTTTAAATTCAGATTCTTTAGGATACCATAATCCAAGGTTTGGGGTACCCTTTAGATATCTGAGTATTCTTTTTACAGCAATCAAATGTGACTCTCTAAGATCAGCTTGAAATCTAGCACACAAGCATGTAGCAAACATTATATCAGGTCTACTTGCAGTTAGATATAAAAGAGAGCCTATCATTCCTCTATAACTAGTAATATCAATTTTCTTTCCTTTTAAATCCTTATCTAGTTTAGTGGAAGTAGGCATGGGTGTTTTTGCAGATGCACAATCAACTAAGTCATATTTTCTCAATAAGTCCTTGACATACTTGGACTGACTGGTAAATATTCCATCAGTTGATTGTCTTATTTGCAAACCTAAGAAAAATGTTAATTCTCCCATCATACTCATTTCATATCTAGACTGCATGAGTTTTGAGAATTTTTCACAAAGCTTCTCATTTGTAGACCCAAATATAATATCATCTACATATATTTGCACCAAAATAATATCAGAGCCTTGTTTTCTATAAAATAAAGTTTTATCTATGATACCTCTAACAAATTTATTTTCAAGTAAAAACTGAGATAGAGTATCATACCAGGCTCTTGGTGCTTGTTTCAAGCCATAAAGTGCTTTGTCTAATTTGTAGACATGATTTGGAAATTTGGAGTCTATGAAACCTGGGGGTTGGCAAACATAGACTTCCTCTTCCAATTTTCCATTTAAGAAAGCACTTTTGACATCCATCTGGTACACCTTGAAGTTCTTGTAGGCTGCATATGCCAGGAATATTCTGATTGCTTCAAGTCTTGCTACTGGTGCAAAAGTTTCATCATAATCTATTCCTTCTTCTTGAGAATATCCTTTTGCAACCAGTCTTGCTTTGTTCCTTGTTATTGTACCAGCTTCATCTAATTTGTTTCTGAAGACCCACTTGGCACCAATGATTGATCTATTCCTTGGTTTGGGTACCAGTCTCCAGACTTTGTTTCGAGTGAATTGGTTTAATTCTTCTTGCATGGCAATTATCCAATCAGGATCTTGAAGTGCTTCCTCAATTTTCTTTGGTTCAATCTTTGATAGAAAACTGAGGTACAAACATTCATTTTGTGTTGCACTTCTAGTCCTAACTCCATCCTCAATATTTCCAATGATCAAATCTGTTGTGTGGTCTCTCAACCATGGTCTAGGTTTTGGTAGATTTGATCTTGAACTAGAGGCTTCATTTTCTAGATTGATAAGATTCAATCCAGCTTCATGAGCAGAGTTTGCTCCCCCTAAACTATTGATCTCTTCTTCATTAACTCCCCCTAAGTTAGATATTTCAATAGTCTCTGTGTGTGCATCAGGAATACTAGTCTCCGATGTATCATTAGTCTCCGATGGAGAATTAATGTCATCAGTGACTTGTGTTTCATTTTGTTTCAGTACTCTAGTATCTGATAATGCATCAGTCCTTGATACTTCATGCACAACAGTCAACTCCCCCTCAATTAAAGAGGAATCATTGTTGTTTTGAGGATTTTCAGCATTCTCTGTTGGATATTCCCATGCATCCAATTCATTCTCAAAACTGAGAGGTTCATGCAATCCTTGACCAAGCATTCCTGGAATCTTTCCATCATTAAATGCAACTTGAATGGATTCCACAATGACCTTGGTTCTTAAGTTATAAACTCTGTATGCTTTGCTTGACAGAGAATAACCTAAGAAGATTGCTTCATCAGATTTATTGTCAAATTTTCCTCTTGTCTCTGATGAATCTCTCAGTACAAAGCACTTACAACCAAACACATGTAAAAACTTGAGAGTTGGTTTTCTCCCAGTCATTAACTCATATGGTGTTTTGTTGTAGGTTTTGTTTATCAAGGACCTGTTTTGTGTAAAACATGCAGTGCTTATAGCTTCCTCCCAAAAATAGGTAGGAAGCTTAGCCTCTTGCAACATGGTCCTTGCTGCTTCAATGAGGGTTCTATTTTTCCTCTCAACAACTCCATTTTGTTGAGGAGTTCTAGGTGCAGAGAATTGATGAGTAATTCCTTTCTCAGTGCAGAATTCAATTACTTGGGAATTTTTGAATTCTGTTCCTCTGTCACTTCTTATTACCCTCACTGTTTTTCCTGACTCAGTTTCTATTTTCTTGACATGATCAATAATTAACTGAGCAGCTTCATTCTTTGCAAAGAGGTATTTTACCCAAGTATACCTTGTGTGATCATCAACAATTACCAGTGCATATCTATTCCTTAATATAGACATCACATTCACTTGACCAAACAAATCCATATGGAGAAGTTGTAAAGGGTCAGTGATTGATGTTGCTGGTTTGTTTTTGAATGATACACTTCTTTGCTTTCCTTTCTGGCATGCATCACACAATCCATCTTGTGTAAATTCCAATTGTGGAATGCCAGCTACCAATCCTTTCCTCACAAGACTATTGATATTCTTGAAATTCAAGTGGGAAAGCTTCTTATGCCAAAGCCAACTCTCATCAGTTGAAGCTTTGCTATATAGACATGTGATTTGATCAGTTGAAGAAATGAGATTTGCAATGTACAAATTCCCTTTTCTTTTTCCTGTCAAAATCACAGTCCCTGATTCTTTGTCACTCACTAAGCATTGATCTTCTTTAAAAGTGACATTGAATCCTTTATCACATAGTTGACTCACACTTAGTAGATTGTGCTTTAAGCCGTCAACCAGTGCTACTTCTGTGAAGATGACATCTCCATGTTCAACAGATCCATATCCTCTTGTATGGCCTTTGCTGTCATCTCCAAAAGTGACTCTTGGGCCACTTCTCTCTTCATACTGTTTTAGCAGGGACTTATCTCCAGTCATGTGCCTTGAACAACCACTGTCCAAGTACCATGATTTCTTCTTTTTGCCCTGCACAGTAGAGAGAACTAGTTTGAGATTTTTGGGACCCAAATCTTCTTGAGTCCTTTCTCACTAGCTGCAGTTTCAAGACTTGACTCAGAATAAGTCGATTGCCTCTTTCCATGTTTGATTTTAATTGGGCAATTTACAGTCTTGCTTCCATTGTTTGTGAGACTACTTGACTTTGATTTATTATTTTCTATGCAAAGATTACTTGACCTTTTTACAGGTGATTTATCTTTTATTGTCTTTGAGTTAGCAGTCTCAATCATAGGAATTTTATTTCTGCTCCTACAGTGCATAGCTATGTGGTTTGGATTACCACATACATGACATGTTTTTCTAGGAGCATCAGGCATTGAAGCATAGTTGGTATATTTGTTAATGCCTAACTTGCCATTCCTATTTTTCTTGCTTCTGTTTGATTCCACAACTTTTTCAGCCTTTTGTATTGGAACAGTTTCCAATTTCTTTATTAACTGTTTCTTTGTCATAAACCCAATATTTAAATGTTTGATTTCATTCTTCTCAACAATATTCACTGTCTTTTGATTAAAACTTGTTTTTTCAGTGTTTTGTTGATCTTGAATGTTAATAAATCTGGGTTCATGAACAGGAGATACAAAGTTAATTTTTCTAGCAGCTTTAGGTTTTTCAGTTGTGGACTCAACAGCTTCAATATGATCAATTAAATCTGAACTACTATCAAGATTTTCATCATAACCTAGTCCAGACTTTTGACCTATTGTTTGATACCCTACCAAGTCAGATAACTTTTTAGAGGAAGTATTCCACTGT
Source organism: Centella asiatica (assembly GCA_014636745.2). Classification (NCBI taxonomy): domain Eukaryota; kingdom Viridiplantae; phylum Streptophyta; class Magnoliopsida; order Apiales; family Apiaceae; genus Centella; species Centella asiatica. Next base: position 16,594,531 of record CM025786.1, read on the forward strand.
TTAATCTTAGCTTGAGCAATTTCAAGTTGCTCTACTAAGTAGTATTCCCTCTTTTTCAAAGCATCAATCATGTGATGTGCTTTGTTTAGATCAGACTTGATTGCATCAAACTGTGCCAATCTCTCTTCAAGAAACTTATTTCTTTTTAAGAGATTGTCACGTGATTCCTTTACATTGGTATGCTCTATAGTTAATGATCTAAAACTGATATGCAAATCAGACATATCTTTTTGCATGCTTTCAATGCTAGATGTATCAAGTAAATTAAGCACGTTAAAATTCTGATTTGTATCACATACCTTTGAAGAATCACTTGACTCGTCACTACGAGCCATTAGGGCAAAGTTGACAACTTCTTCATTAGAATCGCTGTCAATCCAATCCTTTCCCTCAGTAATCAAGGCTTTGCTTTTGGATTTAGCTTTCTTGTCAGCAAAGTCCTTCCTTGATTTTTCATCCTTAGATCTATCATTAGATCTAGGCTTCTTGCACTCATTAGCAAAGTGCCCTAACCCATCACAATTGTAGCATCTTATTTTCTTTAAGTCGAAAGTGACTTTTTGACCTTCTCGTTTAGGGTTAGGTTTTCTCGATGACTTCCTTCCTTTTCTGCTAGCCCTAAATTTCTTAAACTGTTTGACCATGAATGCCATGAATTCCTCCATGTCATCATCGGTATCCAGTTCATCTTCATTATCAGTCGAGCTAGCATCAGAGGATTCACCATCAAGCTTCTCTTGAGACTTGTTTGTCTCAACCATCAACGCAGCTCCTTTGTCCCTGCCATGCATGCGCTGTCTTTGCTCTACTTCAAGTTCATATGTCTTTAAGTTCCCGTAGAGCCTGTCCAGTGTGAGTGTTTCCATATCATGAGCCTCCCTAACTGCAGTAGTCTTTGGATCCCAGCTAGGAGTGAGGGCTCTCGTGAACTTGGTATTGATATCTTCATTATCATATGTCTTACCAAGTATGGTCAAGTCATTAAGCAAGGAATTGAACCTGTCATAGATTGACGTGATTGGTTCATTAGGCTTTGCTTGAAAGAACTCATATTGTTGAGTCAACAATGAACGCCTGTTCTTTCTGACTTGATCAGTCCCCTCACATAGGACCTTGATAGTGTCCCAGACTTGTTTAGATGTCGTGCAATTGATGATGCTATTGAACATATGTTTGTCTATTCCATTATAAAGTATGTTCATAACTTTAGCATCTTTCAACACTTGTAACTTGTCCTCGTTGGTATAATCACTTTCTGGTGCAAGTACAAAGTGTTCTACAACAATAGATCCTTCGACGCTTTTTGCAGGAATAAATTTCCTTGGTAGATAAGGACCCTTCTCAATCCTATCTATGTAATCTGGATCTGTTGCTCTCAAGTGCATATACATATTTTGTTTCCACATTGGATATTCATCCCTTTTCAGAATAGGGATCCTGGTTCCACCATCACGTCCTCCATTATACGCAATCATGTTAGAGTTGCTTGCTTCGTCGTTGTTGGCCATCTCATAATCTTGTTAATTGAGTATTTTCAATCAGTGGCTCTGATACCAATTGTTTTCCCAGTGAGATGACCTAGAACTTGTAGAAGGGGGGTTGAATACAAGTTCTCACAACTTTTTCGATTTCTTGTTCTTTAAGAAATTAAATTTTTCTGCGGAATATAAAGAACAAGATCAAAACTTTATAAACAATTGCTTTTATTGATTTAACAATTGATTACAAGTTTTCTAACAATCAAGACAAGCTTTGATCGTCAGCTTCTATTCTGTATATTGGAAAAAAAAATACAACTCTCTCAATTCTATACAGCTTCGTATTGCTTCTGTAATTTTTAATTACAGCTTCTAAAACTAAGTTATCAAAAACCTAGCTTCCTAATTCAAATCAAATACAATCTTTCCAATTGAAAGATTTCTAACAAGTTTCCTTATCAGCTACGTCTTCAATAAAGTCTACGTGTGCATGGAAGACTTTCCTTCTTTGATTTGAACTCTAACTCCATCAGTGATTAAGTCTTCGACTAATCTTCGATGGCTTCTTTAATTAGTCCCTGATCACTTAGAGTAATCTCCGATGCTTTACATCAAGTAATCTCTGATGCTTTACTTCGAGTAATCTCTGATACTTTGGCTTTAGTCTCTGGTGACGTCAACTTTTAATCTCCGAGGTATTGTTTTAATCTCTGATGACGTCAGCATTAATCTCTGACTCTTTAGTTACAATCCCCGATGACGTAAGCTTTAATCTCCGATGACCAATCTTTCAATCACTGATGTACAAAACATTTTAATCTCCGATGAAGGATTCCTCAATCTCCGATGGGCAAAGTCCAATCTCTGATGAACAAAACTTTAATCTCTGGTGAACTTTTCCCTTAATCTCCGACAAGCCAAAATCAATCTTCAAAGGACTAATTAACTTAAACAACTTATTGAACAAACTCAACAAGTATTCCAGCAGTACATACAAATGAAATAAATCTATCTCTTTATTATAATGACTAATTTACAACCAAGAGATACTACTGCTAGCTACAAAATTAAAGTGTTACAACCCAACACTTTTCTGTACATTTGTATTCCTAAGTATTCTAAAGACAATCATCATCAAATGTTCATAAAACCTAACAGAGGTAAAAATAATGCACTCATACAATTATTATTATGATTAAAGTCTCATAACCTTTATATCATTGCGCTCGTTATAATTTTGTCTTTAGTGGACGTGCGCACATTGATTTGCATGGAATGCACGTATACTTAATTGTAAAATCTATTGATCGCTGAACACAACGAAAATTTCATAATAAAATGAATTTAATTAAAATACATTTTATTTGAATTTTCGGTTTCTCACAATTAATCTTATATTCTTATTGCACAAACTAGTAAACCGCAACGCCAATCTTTCAACATAAATAATTGTTGTGTGGCCATATGTGATTCTCTAGCATAAATTTTGTTAGCATCAATTTACCATCACAAATTTAAGAGGTCTACGTATATAATTTATATAGTTTTTCTTTTACAAAAATCTTAATAAGTGGGAACCAATCATACCTACATATCAAATATTTGACAGCTATATTGCAAACTCTCATTAATGGTATTTTTGATAATGATAAAGTGATTAAAATATTTTCATAACTCTTGACATCTCTAAACATCATGAAATCTAATAATTAATTTTGAAATTACTTAAAAATATATTTGGTATAAATTTCAGTAACATATTTCTCAATCTTAAATTTTGTGGCCAAATTTCGTTTTCGACGAACTTCTTCTCAATACATGAGCTTATCCATAACCTCATGAGATTTCACCACAAATTTTTTGAGCCTTGTACTAGAGTTTACATATTCATTAAAAAAAAAAAAATCACTGAATCACTCCTTTCATGTGGTTGTGTTAGAGTTAAAAGATGATGATGATGTTTAGAGAATAAATTGTGCATCTATAAATACTTAAGGTAATTTATAAACCTTAAATATCAACACAAGTTTTGCATCCACTGATGATAAACTTATTCATCAGGGGATGATCAAACACTTCACAAGACAAGTCGTAAAATGAAACATCTAAAGGACTTGACAAAGTGAAGATGAATGTCTGATGTTACTCGAAAATAGTCAAAGTATTCCGCACATCAGATATTCCAAACAAAGCTTCAATGATTAAGAATCATCAGGAGAACCTGTCAGAGGAACCCATTAGGGGATGACTGAGGCAGACCAACCCATCAGGGGAACGCATCAGGGTTTGACAGTGGCTGGCCAAACTCATTAGGGGGAACGCGTCAGGGCATGATCAAGACATGTCACATGTCAGGGTAAGGCATCAGGGTATGACATTGTCAGGCCAATCCGTCAGGGAAACCCGTAAGGGGGAAAGCTCAGCACTGCATCAGTGGAAGCCATCAGTGTATGTTGTAAGTTATAACATCAGTGGATCATAGAAGCACTGAGTAAAACTCAAGTGAAGGTTGAAGCCCTGATCTAGTCTTTAACAAGACTTGTCATCAAGAGATCCAGAAGCACTGATCAAGTCTTTAACAAGACTTGTCATCAGGGGATCCAGAAGCACTGATCAAGTTCATCAAGGTTCGTCAGTGGATGATTATGACAACATGCACCCGTCATTAGGACTTACATTCAAATCAACGAAGTTTGTTACAGAAGCAAGAGATATTATCTGAAAAGATATTTCTTGAAGTTTGTTTTGGTCCAATGAGAACTCTCGATCATTAAATGCACGTAGATCAGGGGAAGAAAAAGAAGTAACAAAAAGTAGTAGCAGTCTGTCACAAAGGACAACGATGTGACATATATGCGGCTGAGTTGAGAAAAGTAGCACGTCTTCAACACGTGGGTTCAACCACTGATCTACTATATATACAAAGGAGTTCTCATTACACAATGTAGAACACAAGAGTGAGATCAATCGAGTACATCAGATCAAACAAACACTACAACACACAAATCACTAGAGAGAAGATTTGTAATAGATCTTGAGAGATATATTCAAAGAAAAAAAAAGCTAGTGTGTGTGACTTAGAAGTTGTAATTTTATTACAGATTTTGTAGTTGTTCAATCACATTTGTGATTATTCAGATTTCCAGAAAAACATCAAGTTTTAATACAACTATTTTAACTTGAATTTGTGTGTTCATATTTTATAGTTTTTCTGTTCATTGTAGCTGTTTTCAGTTAGTGCCGACTAAAATTTAAAAATAGCAAAAAGTCTGTAGTATTTGTATTCCCCCCCCTCCACCCCCACCTTCTACAAACACTTGAGCTTATATTGTTCTAACAGGTTGTTATACTTGCAATAAAATACTTCTTAGAATGCATAATCCATTTTTCTTTAATCGCTCATAATTATGTGAATCATACGTATCCATCAACTTACCAATCAGGACTCAAATTATCCAAAGTCATAGAATTAATACATCTAGAATCATCGCTAAATGTTTAATTATTTTCGTAAATGCTATGTAGTGGTGAGGTAGGAGAGGACGGTGATGGGAAACTAGAAGAAAGGGGCGGTGGAAGTGGAAGTGAAGGGGTAGGAGAGGGAGTAGGCGATGGGATTCATGTTGTTTTAAAGGTACTTTAACTACTTAAAATTACTTATATTATCGTCAAAAATATTAAAATTATTATCAAAAATACTAATTTAAGAGCGTAAAACATTTGTTTAATTAAAATATAATTTCCTCTCCCCAGGTGAACTAAAACATCTTTTTCTCTTGTTTTAATTATGTCATTTTAATTAAGTTTGGCCAATGTATACCTTATATTTATTTTTCTCATAGTAATATTTTTTTAATAATTATACATATTATAATTATGCATAATTTACATTGAGAAAATTGGTGAATGTAATGATAAACATATTTCTTATTATTTACAAGGTACTAGCATAAAATAGACTTTTAGAAAAAGAAAATAAAAATTTCAATTACCGTATTTATTTATTTAAGAAGAAAAATTATGTCCATTTTGTCTCGATTATCTACGACATCTATTTTAAATGTAAAATTTATTTGTAACATTTCCCTTTATAGAAAATTTTATCTTTTAATTTATTCAAATTATTCTCCACAACATATATTTTATGTCATATTATTTTATTTTTTCACTATATTTTTTAATTTTAAATTAATATTTTATATGGGGACAATCACTCGTTTAGAGATATAATTTTACATTTTACTCTTGATTTAGTGGACAATACATATATCTCCCTCAAAATTTGTTTTTTCCTTAATAATTGTGTGCAACCCGAATCCGAATGACTGAATGAGTATTTGTTTGAAAAAATAACGAAGAAAATTACGGTTTTTAAAAGAAAAGAAATAGTTGGGGATTTATTTGGAAAATAGTCTAGGGTTTTGAGACCGCCAATCTTTCTTCTTCTTCTTCATCATCGTCCCGATAAACTGCAATATCGCTCGCTCGTATTTATCTCCTTCGCCATTGAAGAAGATAGCGATCAGGTAACAAGTTCATCCAAACTCCCCTCTCGGAGGTCGATCGCCGCCGGCCAGACTCCTCGTTTCTCGCACCCACACCCTTGCCGACTCGTGTCGACGACGCTGGCAGTCCACCCTAAAGTGCCGAGTCCGTGCGACAAGGTTTTTTTCTGATCCACTCGATGAGGAGGATAAAGGATGAAATGTCGGAAGATGACGATGATGTAGCTCCCGTTTCGTTTACAGGTAAGAAGAAAAAGAAGTCTTCTAAATCTTCGAAAACTAGCAATAAATTTGCTGCAGCGTTTGCCGATGAAGAAAATGATGAAGATGCTTCTATTTCCAAATCTGGTGCTGACACTGTTGATGATGATATTGATTCCCGTGATGATGATGATGATGCAACTTCTGTAGTATTTCGTGGTAAAAAGAAGTCATCCAAAAAGAAGAGTAAAACCGGTTTTAATGCACTTGAGGTGGAGAATCCAGCTGATGAACCTACTGATGATTTGGTAGGACAAGAACAATTTGATGAGGATTCAGGTGATAAACCTACTGATTTCGTAGAACAAGAAAATGATGCATCTACTGTTGTAATTTCTGGCAAAAAGAAGAAGTCCAAAAAGAAGAGTAGCAGGGCTTTTGCTGTACTTGAGGCGGAGGATCCAGATGATGAACCTACTGATGATTTAGTAGAAAAAGGGCAACCTGAGGCGGATTCAGGTGATAAGCCTACTGATTTGGTAGAAGAAGAGCAAGCACATCCTCGTGATAATGTAGAGGTTACTGATGTCAAAAGTAAAAACAAAAAGAAAAAAAAGAAGGGTGGAAGAACTGCACA
>CM025786.1:16601361-16793272 GCA_014636745.2 Centella asiatica
AAAAGTAAAAACAAAAAGAAAAAAAAGAAGGGTGGAAGAACTGCACAGGAAGAGGATGACCTTGACAAAATTCTGGCACAACTTGGGGAAGCACCCCCTTCGGTGAAGACTGCTTCTGCTCCACCACCAGAGGAGGAGAAGGTTCAGACACAACCGGAATCGGCTGGGTTAGTAGGTACTGCAGGTCAGAAGGAAGTTGATGAGGAGGGAGGTGTGGAGACTGCAGCTGCGAAGAAGAAGAAAAAGAAGAAGGATAAAGAAAAAGAGAAGAAAGCTGCAGCAGCAGCATCATCTACGGTTGCTGCCCCTGCGGTTGAAGAGAAGAAGGAAGAAACAAAGAGCAAAGCAACAGACAATAAGAAAGTTCCAAAGCATGTTAGAGAAATGCAAGAGAGACTTGCCAGACTAAAGGAAGCAGAGGAGAAAAAGAAAAGGGAAGAGGAGGAGAGGTTGAAGAAGGAAGAAGAGGAGAGACAGCGGCTAGAAGAGCTGGAAAGATTGGCAGAAGAAAAAAAGCGTTTGAAAAAGGAGAGAGAAAAGGAAAAGCTTTTGAAGAAGAAGCAAGAGGGAAAGCTCTTAACAGGGAAACAGAAGGAAGAAGCTCGCCGCCGGGAAGCAATGAGGAATCAAATACTTGCTAATGCTGGAGGTTTACCTTTGACTACTGCTGACACAGTTGGTGCACCTACTAAACGACCCAAGTATCAGACAAAGAAGTCGAAGCTACATTCTCAAGCAAATCGCTCTGCCCCTGAAAAGGCTATTGAAAGCACAGAGGCAAATGAAAACCAGGAGGAAATTGTGTTGGAGATGGACTCCACTGAGACAGAGAAGGTTGAAGAAATAAAACCTACAGATTTTTTGGATAATACAGAAGTTGCCAATGTGGTTGAAGAGAATGGAATTGAGGATGATGAAGGTGAATGGGATGAGAAAAGTTGGGATGATGATAATCTCAAGCTTCCTGGTATAAGTGCATTTGATGACGAAGAGGCTGACTCGGAACCCGAAGTTGTGGTTAACAAAGAAACAAAGGCTTCTCAGTTAACTGGCGGTGAAGCCAAGTCCTCAATTTCCACTCAGAAGACAAACACAATGATCTTGGCAAAATCAGTGGACAGTAGTAAACCACAGCATGCGAGTGAAGTTGCTGCCAACATTAAACAGAAAGAAGTCACTGAGAAAAAGGATGCACCAAAAGTAGAAGGTGAAAATCTCCGGTCCCCGATTTGTTGTATCATGGGGCATGTTGATACGGGAAAAACCAAGCTGCTTGACTGTATCCGAGGCACTAATGTTCAGGAGGGTGAGGCTGGAGGAATTACTCAGCAAATTGGCGCTACATATTTTCCTGCTGAGAACTTACGTGACAGAACTAAGGAACTTAAAGCTGATGCAAAGCTCAAAGTTCCAGGTCTATTGGTTATTGATACTCCTGGGCATGAGTCTTTTACGAATTTGCGCTCTCGGGGATCCGGATTGTGTGATATTGCGATTTTGGTTGTTGACATAATGCATGGTTTGGAACCACAGACAATTGAATCACTTAATCTGCTGAGAATGAGGAATACTGAGTTCATTGTTGCCTTGAACAAGGTGATTTACATGATGTAATTTAATTCTGAGATGCAGTTTGAGTTTTTCTTTTGTACTTTTTTATTTTAGGTGCTAATAATATGGAAATTCACAGGTAGACAGATTATACGGGTGGAAAACTTGTCGAAATGCCCCAATTGTGAAGGCAATGAAGCAACAGACCAAGGATGTCCAGAATGAATTTAATAGGAGGCTTATTGAGGTCTGATATCCGCTCATACATATCCAATTTCAAAATTGAACTTTTAACTATTTTTTTTACTAAAATTAGAACTAGGCAGGTGGTTATAGACTCATAATTATGTTTCTTGTGTGGGGATAATCTTAGGTTATTACGCAATTCAAGGAACAAGGACTAAATACTGAATTGTACTATAAAAACAAAGAAATGGGGCAGACTTTCAGCATTGTACCCACGAGTGCAATCAGGTATCTTTGTAGATTCTGCCCTTTACAATACAGTTTGATGCCTTTCTGCAGAATAATTTTCCAAAACTCTTGGAATGGTGTTTGTGCTGATAGTTTGTGTCTCTGGATGCAACAGTGGTGAAGGCATTCCTGATTTGTTATTGTTATTAGTTCAGTGGACTCAGAAGACAATGGTGGAAAAATTAACATACAGCAATGAAGTGCAGGTATACTTTATTTATATTGTTTTGGATTATTTTCAATTGATCAGTGGAAAAGATCCAAGTAAGTGACTCTTGTATTGATTTTACATTCTTTTCCAGTGTACAGTGTTGGAGGTTAAAGTTGTTGAAGGGCATGGTACAACTATTGATGTGGTGTTAGTTAATGGTGTTCTTCATGAAGGCGATCAGATAGTTGTTTGTGGCATGCAGGCAAGCTTTGATTTTTCGCTACCACCTTGTACTTGAAGTTGTGACGAGTTCACATGCTTACGATCGTTTTCTTTTCAGGGTCCTATTGTCACTACTATCCGAGCATTATTGACACCTCATCCAATGAAGGAACTCCGAGTTAAGGTAAATAACTCTTCTGACAGTTTAGAAGGAAAAGAAAATCAATATTATGTTCTTGTTCTCAAAATGCTATTTTGGAACAGCATATTTGCTGATTATGCATCAGGGATCTATTGAGCAAAGTTCGATTTTTGTACTTTTGCAATGATATGCTTTCCAATCTTTATTTTGGTCTTCACCTTTCACGTCATGATTTTTAGTGTTTGGTGTCATCAGTCACGGAATCAAGTCCTCTCGCTTTACTCTTAACCACAAATAGAAGGAAATAATGGTTCAAGCAAAGCGGAGGGGTAAGGAAACCCTAAAACAAGGATTCTGTTGCTGTGTTCCGTTTAGGTAGCTCCTTTGGCTTTTGCAGAAGGCTTATTATTGGGTTGAATACAATAGCACCAGTTTCACAAAATCACATCAGTATCCAATCCCTTTTGTTTGGTTGTATAAACATGAAGAACTAAAAACAAAGAATTATAAATGTGAATATGATTCCTAAATGTGGGTCCTTGAGTGGGTATAATGAACGCGTGTCCTACTCTGTATAACAAACAGGTTGGATTAGTCTCCATAAATGCTGCTTATCACCCCAAAAAGACCTATACCAACATGCACACAGAGATATATAGAAAGACATGTATGTGATATGTAAATGGTCTGATTTATTTTATTTATGTAATTTTCCAGCTATTTTTTTAGTGTTAAATAGGATTTTCTCTCTTTCCAACCTTTATTGGCGTGTGCTGTGGTAAAAATCCAACTGAAGCTGCTCTGATTCTTTTTTCTTTCTTTCAATCCTTCCAGGATCGGAACTTTACTAACTGGCAGTGTTGCAACTAACTGCCACTTGTTTTTAATAAATAACCTAAAAGGTTGAATGAAGTTATAATAATCAGAGAAGTGCATGGGGAAAGTGAAACAATTTTGATAAATAACCGGCACTCTGGCAGTTGTCAAAAATGGATTTACCGAACAAAGTAGAATTACTTTGGCAATGAGAAGTAAAAAGTGCTTGGCAAGTGTTGACCTTGTCAGGGCAGAAGAAATGGTTTTGCTTTAGCCGCAAAACCCTAGTATTGTATCTCCAGGATGTTTTACCAAAAATAGTTTGATTGCTAAATCTCAGTTTATTCATAATTTTTTTTAAAAAAGCCTAGCAGACTTCTCGACAGTTGAACTTTTGTTCAGAATTAGACGAGAGCTAGCAATCCGGACTGTATTGAAGAGGCTCAGTGAAATAGACATGTCTGTAGTGAAACTCTGGAACTGTATTCTCATATTTTGTTTTGTATATGTTTTGCTTTTGTTTCAATCTTTGAATTTGGTTAATTCAAATCTGACTGTTGATTAATAGGAATCCACTGGTTTTATCATTTAATGATTTATCAGATAAACATTCTAATTATTTTTATATTTCAATAGTACCCTCTGAATTTTTTGGAAACCTTGATATGTGGTCACATATAAAACGTGGAAAAAAAGTGGGGACTTGTCACCTGCACGTCAGTGGATCTTAGGAGGGTGATCCAAAAACCAATTGATCCCGAGATGATCCAATTTTTCATGTTCACTATAGAACCTGTCATTTTCAATGCTTGTGAATTAGCGTGCTGATTAAACCAGTGTGATGATGAATACGGTGCGCTATTTTGATTTCAGGGAACTTATCTGCACCATAAAGAAATAAAGGCTGCCCAGGGGATTAAGATTACTGCACAGGTAAAAAGTAGAATCCAAGCTTTACCTTTAATATTTTTTATTGTTTTCGGGGTAAATATCTTTTACAGGAATGACAAAAATTCTTAAAATTGTGTTGACTGCTGAGACTTTATAGATTTTCTTTAGGTCTGCAATCTGTTAGTTCTGGAGCCAGATTTGAAATCTTTTGTGTTCACTTCTTTTTATTAGGAATTTCCCCCTTTTCTTTCAAATCAAAATAGAAATTGAAGATCTGTGTTTCTTAGCCCGTCTTTTTTACGAAAAAATAAAATAATAATTGAAGATCTGTGTTGCCTCTCTCCGCACCCCCCCCCCCCTTTTTCATTTTTCTATTGAAAAACCGAAGAAAAGGATACAGCTCTTCCTGCTTGAAACATCAAGAGCGACCCGAAGTGATTGCATGTCCCCTTTCTTCCTTATTATCCATTCAGGAATTGTGTTGTGATGCAGTTGACCGATTTGTTAATTATTATTCTGCAGGGGCTTGAGCATGCAATAGCAGGCACCGGTCTTTATGTGGTTGGGCCTGATGATGACTTGGAAGATATTAAAGAATCAACAATGGAAGACATGAGGTCAGTGATGAGCAGGATTGATAAAACCGGTGAAGGGGTTTGTGTTCAAGCATCTACTCTTGGATCATTGGAAGCATTGTTGGAGTTCTTGAAGACCCCGGCAGTAAATATTCCTGTTAGTGGTATAAGCATAGGCCCTGTTCACAAGAAAGATGTCATGAAGGCCAGTGTAATGCTTGAAAAGAAAAAGGAATATGCTACCATTTTAGCCTTCGATGTTAAAGTGACGCCAGAGGCTCGGGAGCTTGCAGATGAATATGGTGTCAAAATATTCATCGCTGATATCATTTACCACTTGTTTGACCAGTTCAAGGCTTATATTGATACTCTTAAGGAGGAAAAGAAGAAGGAGGCTGCTGAAGATGCAGTATTTCCATGTATTCTGCAGATTATGCCGAACTGCGTTTTTAACAAGAAGGATCCAATTGTTTTGGGTGTTGATGTTCTTGAGGGAATTGCAAAGGTACACCTATTATCTCTATATTACTTATTACTAGTGCTACTAGGAAAATATTTTTCGTAAGTTGTGAATTTTAAATGTTCTCTTAACGTTTATTTGGTTAATTTTGTGCTGGTTCATGTGGTGTATTGTGGTTGGAGTCGTAGTATTGAGTGATTGAGGATACGTGTGTTTTTGGATAGGCAAGTTGGGCCTGTAAGTATGGGGTTAGAGGTTATTGGGTCTTTTGTGGTATATGGTTTACAAGCTATAGCGGTCAAATGGGTGGTTTCCAGATCTGGAATATGTTGGTGGATATATAACCAGGGTACCTTATGGTTTTACAGATACAATTTTTGGCCGCCTGAATTCCCACACACAGAAATATACGTATGTATGTATTGCTCTAAGGTCTTAGAAGCTTCCCAAATTAGAGCCCACCCTCTAAAACTTCTTAATAACCAACATAAATTAGGTCTTAAGAAGTTTCTGCATCAAAACCCACCTCTTTTATAGAACTACTTAATAAATAATCTATAAGTATTTAATGATTGTGTTATATTAATTAAGTCCTAATAACCCATTCCTGTGGATAACACTACTGGCTAAAAACTCACTCTGTTTCGAATTATATTTGGCTCCATACCCTGTTTGGTTTTGAAATCTTATTGTTTAAAGGCAATCTGAATTTATTTAGTTTTGATTATTGATAATGTAAACACTATAATCTACTTAATGAAGTGTTTGTGGGTTCCAACTTTGTGATCTTGAAATCTTGATATGTACATATACAAGTTGAATCTTAGGGTTTCGTAAGAGTGACTTAAGGATCAAATTGAAATGTTTCTCTAATTTTGGATCGGAGGGAGTACACCATTGGGACTTATTCTTTTCAATACAAAAAATAGAAAGCTTTCAAGCTAGAGCCCACCTCTTAATGTGTGTAATAATTATTTCTAAGTGTATGATAAACTCTTGCCTTACACCATAGCTTGAATGCCATGTACTTAAAATTGCTTCCCTCCTTTTCTAAAACTAACTCTCTGTGATACCTTAGAGTAATCATTAATTTTTCTCAAATAATAACTTCTTACACCCACTACAAACAAATGTCTTATGTAAATTACTAACTAAATATATAATTAGTGTTAAGACCCGTCCATTGCCTGGGCAAATTAAATAATTAAATAAAATTAGTGATTTGATCTCATTACTGTACCAATCTGATGAATTGTATAAATTATATATTGTATTATTTGATTAACTACAAATTCTGTATCCAAATTTTCTTTAGTTTGGATTTTTTTGGGTAAAAAGGTGATGTCAGGTCGTCAGCATATAAGTTGCAACCAATATCTAAATTTTATTCGGATTAGAATTGAAAGTTTTGGCAAAGGTAGTTTTGTAAAAGGTGGGCACAGTGTGTGACAGCCCTACATTGGGATATTCTGTTGGGTGGTCTGAATTTTTAAAACATTCTATTTGGCACTTAGGCTGCCTTTGACGGAACTTGGTAACTTCTGGTGGGGATAGGCAGCTGTGCTATTTCGGTTTGTGGGAAGAATAATATTCAGCATTAAACGAAAAACAAAAAGGATGATAAGAATTCGAAGTATTTCCATTCCAAGATGCATTTGGTCCTTGAGAGATCAGTTGTAGAAGAAGGCAAAGATGAAGATGATTCTGGTGAATTATTTCTAAATGCATTATGCTTACAAAACATGTGAACCCAGGGAAAAAGTACTGGATCCCTTGCAATCCTCTAGACGAATCTAATGTATGCCTGAATCCCCAACAAAATTAAGAGACCTGGTTCCCTGGTGAGTCTGGGAGATTTGATGTCCCTGGTGAATCTAGGTGCATTTGATTCCCTGATGAATCTAGGAGCTCCTGTTTCTGCTGTGAATCCCTTGTGTTTTTTATAAGTTCATGTTTCAAGTTTGTCCTTGCTTTATAAGTCATGATTGTTAGTTGTAGTTCTCAGTTCTAACAATAAGTACTATGTATTTACCATGATACAATATGATATATGAGCAACTTTTTAATTTAATATCCTTTAGCATATATTGTAGCGGATAGGAATTTTTGGTACACACAACACCATTCAACACGACTTGATTTACAGCATGTTAAAGGTGTGTCTCATCTTTAAAAATAGTTGGACTTTCCGTGATAGTTGGACCTGAGTAGAGTTAAAAGGTAGAGCGGTCTCCGTATTCTCATGTCCTGTTCCGTTCTCGATGGAGACTTTAATTCTTCAACCCGATGTTTCATCTTGTTCAGGCTATATACTAATTGCTTGATTGATTATTCTCTCATTAACACACGTCTCCTGATTCTTAGGTTGAGTTTGGTTCGATGGAATGAAATGAATTTTACACTATTTGTTAGTTCATTTATGTGTAAGGTTCATTCATTTCCAAAAACTCTGTGTATTGCTAAACCATCCATCCATTTCATTTCCATTTCATTCCATTCTATCAAACCAAACACAACATTAGGGTTGCTCTTTACATGTACATGTGATTGTGGTGCATGTTCTTGATTGGTTGCTTTATTGTTGTGGTTAATTGCAGCATTGTTGTTAGCTGATACTTGATATCAACTTTTGCACATGGAATAAAATGATTATAAGTGAAAATATATCTAAAGCTTTGACTATTAGTTGATAATGTGTCTTTTTAAACTACATTTGCACAGGTTGGCACTCCAATATGTATTCCTCAGAAGGACTTCATAGACATTGGCCGGATAGCTTCGATTGAGAACAATCACAAGCCTGTTGATTATGCCAAGAAAGGACAGAAGGTAGCAATTAAGGTAATAAACCAGAATTTGAGTCTCAACGTGTACTTTATGATTGTTTTGTTGGAATTTTCTGGATTCCGTTGATATTTGACAATGTTTGTTCATCATGAGTGGTAATGGTAATATGGTTGAGGTTTTAACCTTCCCCAATGAAAGATGGAGGGTAAGTTTCATTACCTGAGAGGCCTGGACATCGGTACAATAACATTGAAATGTATTTGGCATGTATTCGTTGTAGATTATTGTCCAAGACTTGATGCCGTGTGAATCGCTAGAAACATGAGAAAATGTATGGCTAACCCAAAAACGAAAATTTTCGTAAGGGGCTGGAGCAGGTTCGACAAAGAAAATTATAATTATTGTTTTATTAAAAAATTAATATATTATTTTTATTTAGTGCGTATTCCTTAAATATTAATATGTTACTAATTTAACCGTGTGTAAATGGTTATTATTTATGAGGGAAATTGATTATATTAAAATACCCCCGAATCACCAAAATTTGGAAATATTTCGAAACAACCAATCACCATACGACGAACCCAAATCCATGCTTCTTAGGTTTTGACCATCTTGGCTGCAAGCCGAGTCTACACATGTTACATATTAATTTTTGTAAGATAATTTCCACAATAAACAGTTCTGAAATATTATTAGAGACACTAATTAATTATATAGTCTGTTTCCAACAAATAATAGAAAGTGTGCATAAAGCATAGTTGTTATTAATTAGATATAAATATTATACAATTATATACAATGTAGAAGCAAAATTTATTTTCAAACAATAAACAAAAGAAGGTAAAAATAAAGGATAATAATCAAATAATTAATATATAATTGATTCTCAACAATGGAAAGGTTATGAAAATGACCTAGTAAGTAGTAATTGCACCTGTAAGCAAAGTAGCACAGAAATTACAAGCCAGCCAGTGTCGGTGCTTACTTTATGTATAGATATACTTAGGTAGAGCGTGGTGCGGTTTAGAGCACAAATTGTCATCACAACCAATAAGATGCGGTTTTATAAACCTAAAACTGCAACTGCAACCAATTGGCGCAGCGTGGGTTCGATATTGAGGTTTTGGTTTTAAAACCGCTTATAATATTGTACTAAAAAACTATTTCAAAAATTCGTTAATTTATTAACGTAATTGACTTGTGGCAATATAGAATTTGAAATATTAAGTTATTAAATTTTCACTTAGACGATTGTTCGTTAACATTATAATTAAGATCATTAAGATTACTTTCAGTTAATCAATATTCGTATAATATGAATTATAGATAAATAATATGTTATCATAAGTGTATATTAATACCAACAAACAATATGAATATATACATATATATACGCGCGCACACACACAAATATCATTATGTATATAATGTATAATGTATATATAGAAATGTATACATATTTGTATATAGGTAAAATAATAACAAATAATATATTAAAAATATAAATGTATATATTGGTGCGGTTTCAGAGCGAAGAGAGTGTAAAACCAAAACCGAAACTAATACTCTTGAAATCGCCACCGCAACCGTTGGTGTGGTTTTATTGGTTTTTAGTGCGGTTTTGGCTTCGAAATCGGTTTTATGCTCTCCCCAGATATACCCCCAAAAGCACCAGAATAGAGGAAAGAAGCAGAGTTCCCACAAAAAAAGGATCCCACAAAAGATTTGTTTGGAAAAAGGGAAAAGGAAGATTTTAAGTACAGTAGAGAAGCCGAAGGGGATTCAACGACATAGCAGATGGAGATGCAACTATCATCAAAGAAGCTCGGTCTTTTTGGGTTTTTTATTCTTCTGTAAACTAATTGTCACTTGATCCGAAACTGAAGTCGAAGTCTATATTGAAGCTCTAAAGTTGTTACCATACTTAAGTTAGTTAAACAGTCCCCCCAACGCTCCCCCCTTCTTATTTTACTCTCTCCATCCCCAAGGGGTGTCCGAAGGACACCCAAACACGTAGATCAAGCTGAAGAAACAATAGTACATTTATCTCCCCTTGATATGACCTTTGAGTGTGTGGTTTAAGAATTAAAGAGAATAGGGTTCCACCAGTTAGAATAAGAAAGAGAATAAAAAGGAAGGGTATACCTGACTTTTTAAAGAAAAAATTATACTTTTGGTGGCTTTTTTTTTCTGAGTGAATTCTGTTTCTAAGTTGTACAGCCTGTCTTTTGGTCAAGCAAGAGATGCCTAGTCGTTGTTCAACTTCGTGAAGGGAAAGCAAGTGGACTGAACGGCTTGGACATCTTCCACATACTGGATGTTGGTCGACAACTTGATAACCATGTACAGTACAAATGCCATAATTTGAATTTGTAGGACTGAAAATGTAAACAGCATATAAAGAATACACAACTTAAGTTAGATATTTAGGTAATTGTTTTGAGTAGGTATTCTTACATTTGCATTTGCTACTTATAAGTATAACAAATTATCTTCCGACTTTTCTTATTCCGCTCCAATCATTTCTCACAATTAGTTGTGTTGATAGATAATTGGCAGCAATCCAGATGAGCAGCAGAAAATGTTTGGCAGACATTTTGAGATTGAAGATGAGCTTGTCAGCCATATCTCCAGGAGGTCAATTGACATACTTAAGGCTAATTATCGGGTAAGCAAACTCATATTTTAATTGTAAGTTTTGTCCTTGTGATCCAGTCTTTTAATCTTGTGTTTTGATCGTGCACAGGATGAGCTGTCCAATGAGGAGTGGAGATTGGTTGTCAAACTGAAAACCCTTTTTAAGATTCAATGAGTTTCGGCATTCATGTGGGCGTCCTTGTATCTTGGTGAAGCAGTCTTATCTTCGGATAAGCTCAGAGGCTTCTTTTTAGTGCGGGAACTGGCTGTAAAGAAAGAGGTTATGTGAGGAAAGGAGCTTTAGACTCGAACAACATACAATGAAATTGTTAGTCGTCATCGTGTTTTTGCAATACACATCTCATGTAGCTTTGCAACTCAAAATTGCCATCTGAATGCCCTCTACCGAAGATGGCTTTTTTGGTGTGGAATTATGGTTTCACTGTCGCACATGGAACTCTTCTTTTTGGCGGGATATGCAACGAGGTCTCTAGTTTGTCCACCCTTTTAGGTGGTCATTTAAATTTTTGGGGAACAAGAGTGGTCTGATAAATTGTTTTTATTTTAATATTCGAATCTTCGAATGTCTGTAATCATACTAAAGAAATGGCTCATCTGAAACTGGCCAGGAAAATTTTGTCAGTCTTCCCCTCCCTTTATTCTCCTAGAAATTATTACATTGACCAAGCAATGTGAAAGGAAATGAGTAACAACTTATTTTCTATATATATAACACACGCACACTCACAACCATATTATAAAATAAAATTTTGAATACTTCTTATTTTTCAAGGTTTCTTATTTGTAAGGTTAGATTTTTCAAGAACATTGTAAAATATAAAAAAAAATTAAACCTAAAATTTAAAAATAGGTTGTGGCCTAAAAAAGAGATTGGTTGTAGCCTGTTTCTGTATAAGTTGGCTGCAATAATTTTTTTTTCCTATTTTGGTAATGTTTCTAAAAGATTCAATCTCATACATGAATAAAACATTAAAAAATAAGAAGGTTTACAAATTTGTTATGCTCCCTAAGGCCTTAAAATTAAAAATATATTTCTTTGTAAATATAGTATTATTTGATAATGTCTTGGCTCATTTGTGATATGAATTATAAGGATATAAAAGTATAAAGGGTTGTATTTATAAATTTTTTTCGTATATTTTATGTCATTTTACCTCAAATTTATGAAAAGTAAAAAAGTCAATTTCAATTTTGAATTTCAAAATTTAGCAAACCTATTTTGTAACAATTTATTTTGTGGCAATTAAAATGTATCTCTATTTTTTAAACAAAATGAATACTTTTTTAATGATATGTAGAGTATTCTTAATAACATAAGATGTTCAACTTATATAATTAAAAAAAAATAGTGCACAAAATATAGGGTTGCAGAATTTCGCATACGGTTAGTTTTTTTAAAAATATTTAAAAACAAAAAAAAAAAAGAACAACCTATGTTATAACACGCGCACACTCTCCCTGTCCCAAACTAAATGAACACCTCTATGAAAGTGGCTCAAAATTTAAGACATCTGGAACTCATTGAAATAATTATTTTCCAAACAAAATTTAAAAACTAAAAGTATAACAATTGAATATTTCAACATTATATATATATGTGTGTGAGTGTGTGTGTGTGTGTGTAACATATTTACGCATAATATGACACATTAAAATTCGTGCCATAGCTTAAAATTTTGAAAGAAATTGCAAGGCATTTTACACAACATATTTTAGTATAGTCCATTTGACATCATATCAAAACTGCATCTCTATGATCTGCGAGGACAAACTGCAACTCAACGACTGAAACATGTAAAGATTTGTACAACTACACTGAAAACTAGAGCTCCTGAACTTGTTTAAAAGACAACATAGCTAGGTTACAAAGTCGTGATTCTATCTCTTTGACTTGTGTTGGGTGGGCCTGCGCATCTCTTTTCCTCAAACTTTGCAATTACACCTCTATAACTTGTATGAAGAAAGGAGAGGGGGTGGAATCGATAACAAAGGGGACGTCACTTCTGTATTAGTATGTAATGTCTGTATGAAGAAAGAAGTTGGGGGATGGATAACAAAGGAGAGGCTGTTACAGATATTATCAGCGGAAACATTCAGCTACCATTCGATGCTTCAGAAGAGTCCTGCAAAATGTGCATAATTTAATTTATCAATGAAACACAGAGGAACAAATATTTGATGTCTGAAGAGTTTGCTAAATGTACACAAGTTTTTGTATCAAACAGCTAAATGATAATATTGTAGTATATAATACTGTAGCCTCTTTCTATTAAAATAAAATTCATTTAAAAATGGTAGCTCTTCTATATATAAGTGCAGTACTATTCAAAATACAATACAGTAGAAGACTAGAAGTGGTGGTGGTGGACCTGGTGGTAGTGCCAGTAAAGTAATAGCAATCGGTATTAGTACTAATAAAATTATGGCGCAGGCAGCAACTAATAAAATGGCATCTAATTCTCCGACAGAAACATGTTTGATTGACAATTATATGTTTAAATCATAAGCTTTTTTTAATGAAATTTGCTATAAATGTACAATTAATGATTTGATTAAAAGATTGTAATGACAATTTTAAACACAGAGCATCACAAGAAAAACTCCATGCAAATGTAACTCTTTTTTACAAACAAATCTCATTTCAATGTAGCTTTTTTTTTGGAACAGCAGGATTTATAAAAAAGGATCTTCTGCAAGTGACAACTCAGATCTCCTTTATTGTCATAAAAATTGTATCAACCAATCATACATCTTTATTTCTTATACAATATCCTCTGATGTCCATCCCTATCACAGTTGGTATATGATCACAGACATTGGGGTGCTGGGGCGTGTGTGTGTTGGGTGGTAGTGGGGGGGAGGGGGGGGGGGATGGATTCTCATGCCTTAGGTGGAATTTTCTTTTATAATATATATAATGTTATGTGCCTTGAGGTCAGAGAAGTAATTGAACGGAGGAAAAAGAAAATGTATTGAATTTGAATTGTCAGGTCTAAGCATTCTAACAATAAATATGAAATAACTATTAAACAAATCAATAAACATTAGTCTCTGATAATTTTTCCATAACTTATACGTTTTTTTGATTGCAATATGTTATTGGTATATCTAACGACACCTATTTTTAATTATTTTAATGTATTTACATTATATGATGATCTCTTCCAATTCTTTTCAAGTTCCACAAATGTTGGTCAATTATATATTTCATTATAGCCCAGAGTACCCTTTCCCTACGTGATCCTTTAGAATTCCCATCAATGACAATGAGTGTAAGATATACTTCATTTGTATATAGGTCTAAGATCTATAACGATGATTACCTGAACTTCTTGAAGGATCTCTTCAAGTTCCATTCTTATTTCAGTGAAGGAAGGTCGTTTGGTTGGAATTGCTTCCCAACATCTCTGCATCAACTCCAACAACTTTGGGTGTGCATCTTTAGGAAGATCTGGTCGAAGACCCTAGCATAGTAAACCAAAAGGAAAATGGGTGCACTTGAAATTGTGAATAAAGTATCAAGCTAAAAGATATTGATTACTCTATGCAAACCCACGAGGACCAGGAAGATGGAGCAAGAAGAATGGTGCAAGTAGACCAAGAAGAAAAGCATGTAACTTTTAAACCATCAGATACCAGCAGCAATGTCTTATATTTATATAATGTCACTATATTTGCGCTATATTAACAGTGTACTTGTACCACCATACCCACTAATTTTATACTTATAAATCCACAATCTTTTTTGAAAATCCAATCACATAGATTGAAAGAGCATCCCAAAATAAAATAAAGGGGCATGCCGTATGCAAGTCAATTTTTTGTGGTGTATAGTATGGTTTTCATAACCACATAAAACTTTTTTTTTTCAAGGGTTATAACATGTCAATTCTTATATGGTGATTTTAAAGGAGCTCGAAAATTTTTAGAAAATTTATAAATTCTAGTATATATCAATACTCTTTCAATTCATATAGTTAGATTTTTCTCATACATTTTGGAATAATATATATTGTAGTAGTGGTAAATACGGGATATAGCTCATTTCCACACACACACAAACACACGTGTGTGTGTGTGTGTGTCTGTGACTATAAAGATTAAATGATTGTTCCAATTCCTTTCACATCAATCAGTCATGAATTTGGAGGGAACCAAAACTGCAATAAGGCACAGACTCATACAAGGTTGGTAATTTTTCTAGAAAAGATAGCAGGACAGAGGATCCTTGCTCTGAAGTAGCATATGCTTCTGTTCACCAATGCAGACCATGCAGTTTGGTAGTGTGCCAGAAATGCTAAATATACTGCAAGTAAATACGATTCCAGGCACGAGCTTTCTGACCAAGTCAATATGCAGATACTTTACGAGTAAAGGATGCCAAGGGTCCAAAATGATTACCAAATTAGAGGTTTGAAACAAAATAGAGAATTCCAAGTGATGAAATAGTTCATATAAAAGACAAGCTAATCTGCTTCAAATCATAAAATGGTAGACTGACAGTCACATTAGATCACATGAACATCTAAAACATCATCTATTACCTTAGAGACTCAACACTTCTCTCTTTATCTGATCAATGCATTTAAATGCTTGTGTATAAGTATATTTCAAAACCATAACGTTTTAACATGAACTTTCAAGTTTCATTTACCAAAACCTCACTCCCCACATCATACTACAATTTTTAAAATCAATGTCATAGAGAGAGAGAGTACCATTTTGTGCTTGTATTAAAATTGTATGGGGTCAAATAAAACTTATTTTATATTCTCTCTAAGATGACACTTGTAATTTGTCTACAACTCGTGGTTCAACAACTTAACGGACATAGGTGATAGAATTAGTAATACTAGCAAATCATGTATTAACAGCAGCAAAGGGAGTCCACAGCTTTAAACGTCATCAGGTCAAGAGCGTTGCATCTTTAGAATGTGGATCAGCTAAAAGAAAATATGTCAAAAAGCAAGTAAAGAATTAATGGAGTGATATATGACATTGTTACATCTGTCATTGACATTCAAGTGTCCAGTAAACTGAAGAACATGGTTTGTCTAGTTACACAACTAATATGAATTCAATGACAACTTTTTAGCTGCATGAACTCTCATAGGAAGCTCTCCCATATGTTTAAGTAACTATTTTTGAGGTTCAGAAAACTAAATATCTGGATATTAAACATTTGCCAAAAATGAATTTAGTCAACTAAAGAGATCAAGCTGATTTTATGAGTACATAATTATTGTTGTGATGAGATTGACAGATATGCACATCAACTATATTTCATTGTGCTTACCTGTCTCACGCCCAGGGCAGCTTGTAAAGGTGTCATGGTATCATATGGAACCTGCAACCTCAAAAAGACAAAAAATGAGATCTTGGAAAAGATTGTGATTACAATAATACGATTCACCTTAATTTATGTAAAATACTCAACATCGCATAAATATCTATAGAACCATAGAAAATACCTTTGCAGTCAAAAGCTCCCACAGAACAATTGCAAAACTGAACACATCAGCTTTTTGATCATATGGCTGATGATTTATAACCTTAAGAATAAGGCAGAAAAGTCAAAGATATACCGAATTGAAAATTGAAACTTAGACAACCTTAAGAATAAGGCAGAAGTCAAAGATATACCGAATTGAAAACTGAAACTTAGAGCATCAAACACATAATGCAATAACAATAATGCAGGTCATACATGTTCAAATTTAAAACCATATTGAACCAGGTATATCAATCACCAAAAATCACTTACAAACTCAACGACATTGAAATTACTGTATAAAGGGGACCTAAAAGTAGAAGCACTTATTCTCTGTAAGCATGAGCAATTTTGAATACTTAACTAACAATATGGAACTAAAAAGAAAGATACGCGACAAGAAACTAAGGCAGAGCTAACAGTCTATATAGAGCTCATGCGAAGTGTGAAATGCTAATGAGAAATGACACCGACATATGATATATGCACATGAGCTAATACTCTATCAGATTTTCTCTCAAAACAGCAGAAATATGGCAAATGAAATAGAATCAGACCTCAGGAGCCATCCATCTGTATGTTCCAGTCTCAGCAGTCATTTCCCCTCCCTGATTTTGGAAGCGAGCAACACCAAAATCTGCCACTTTAACCACCTTGAGACAAGATATGAAAAGCCTAACTCAAGATCCATACTGAACATATTACCAGATAGTTTTGATGAATATATTATCATAAATTAACCTTTAACCTGTAAGAGCTTAGACAGTTGGGCAATACAAAATCTCAAAATTATCAACTGGAACTCATACTTATCATATAATTCAGTCAGATGAATTTTAAGAAGCCAATGGTTTGCAATTCTATTATTTTCAATCAGATGTTAAGGTTAATCAATAAAATCCTGGTCAATTTGAATACAGTAGATTCCGGTATTGATACCAAAGTGAGTCTAAGCAACAATCACAAAAAAAATTATAATGCTCTATTGCAAGTTTCACTACTATCAAATTATCAAAAGCCTCAGGAACACCCATTTTGATGGTAAGTTGAAGTATAGAATTCCTACAGGGCGTATTAAATATTAAAACATGCATTGAACCTATGTTATGTGGACTCGGGCACGTGACTCGGGTGAGGATAGTGTCTAGGTGTCAGATTTGTCTATTTAGAGAATAATAGGATACAGGAACAAGGTCCAAATAGTAGATGCAGGTACATAGATATGTCTAATAAGACACCAAAAAAAAAACAGGGGTTAGTATAATATGAGATTATAAGTGTTATTACGTCCAAGTGTTTTTTTTTCTTTTCTTTTCTTTTTTTTTTTTAAACAGCGAAATGAGGTTTGATCCCTTAGCCTCTAGGCCATAAGGGAATGCTCCTAACCACTTGAACTAACACAACCACAAAAAGAATGTTACCCATGTGTTTTGAACTTGTACGCTTACATACAACTGTAATTGATACTGAATACATTCATCTATTGAATAATGTTATCTATAAAGTTATATATATGTTGATTGAGCATAATTAATATTAGTTAGTTTGTTTTAATAAATGTGTTTATTGTAATTATGCATGATTTGATGTTACATAAGAAACTTGGTGACTTTAGTGACAACACTTCCTTTCTTTTTTACTTTGGGTTTTGTTCTCAAAAGTAAAAACAAAATTGGACCTTAAAAAAAAGAGTTTGGACTTATAACTTGTTTAAGAAAATGAGTTGGGCCCTTTGGGCTCTCTTTATAATAGTTGGCCGTGTTTAGAAAGAAACTGGTGGACCTTATTTAGAAACTAGGTTTTGGGAACACGACACTTTCTCCATCATCCCGATGTCTCTTTCTTCTTCATCATAGTCAACTGCTTGATGGCAGTCAAAGGTTGATGCTGAATGACGGTGAAAAAATTGATCTAGATCGATAAGTTCATCCCCTCTTGGATCTTCTCCTTTGTTCTTTACGAGTTTCCTCTTTTGTACCTGAGATTGCAAGTCACTTGTAACGGACTCACTTAGAGGTTGTGTAGCACCCACACAGAGAACACATTCCTAAGTGGGCTAGCCTTTGCCATATGGATCATGAGCGCGAAAGGCAACATATATGCCCAAAAAGTTACTAGGCATACCTGAGATACATGATATCACATATTAGCACTAAGAGAAGTACTCGGAGGCCAACCCATATGTTTTGGTCAACCTCACGAGGCGCTGAGGTCACAGCTCGTGACATCCTTCCCCACCCATTCCTGCAGCAATCCATCATTGACCTACTAACAGCACTCGTGGATAATCATTTCCATCAAGGCACTATTTTCTGCTCATTCGCAGCAAAACATGTAAATGTGCTAGCAACATATCTTGCTCATGACCAGAATTTCGTTCTCTGGAGTCGTGATTGACATGGAACCTGCCATCCTCTGCTAAGGCATCCATACATATGAACTTCAGGGTGCTCCTCGTGCTCGGCTGCCCCCTGACGTGTACTGCTAGTCGTTAGATCTAAGTCACCAAATAGTGGCACCCCTCATGCATGTATCACCCTTGCCCCGCCTTAGCAACAAATCAACACATTCTTAGCTCTGCTAACTTGCCTAGCGAACAATGAACAGGTTGGGCTCAGATACCACTTATCACGGGCTCAAGCTCCGAGCCCGTGAAATGTCTACACAGAAGCCACATTCCCGAGCAGGCCAGCCTTCGCCATATGGGTCATGAGTGCCAAAGAAAACATATATGCTCAAAGAGAGGTTACCAAAGCATACATGAGATACATAGTATCGCATTAGCACCAACATGAGATACAGTCTATCCTACGAGGCACTAAGGTGCTGCATCCATCTTCTGATTACTGTACTAACATGTATCTCACAACCACACCCCTGTCAACACATGTCAATGTGAAATTTCACCCTAAAGTGTGGAATTGCATAACACAGCATCGAACCCGTTCAGATTAGGCACATGAAGGCGTTCGATTGTTAAACATGGTAGCGAAAGTGGATAAATCATACCAAATGATTAAGTAGTGATGTTTTGTAAGAGATATGATAGAGAGCCTCTTTCTCTCTTTAGGATTTCTTCTTTGTTTTGAAATCTGATCTTTGGATTCTTTGACTTGTTTAATATTTAGAGACAATCCTGGTTCAGATTCTTAAAGATTGAAGCTTTACTTGGGCTTATAAATTGTACCTTTACATTGCTCGTTTGATGTTTTTGGTTTAGATTTGTTCCCCATATCTTTCCTAGTATGACCAAAATGAAACCACAGTCTAGGTAAACTTATACCAAGAAGAAGCAAAGATCTTTGTTCATAATTCTCTTGTCAATTTTTTGGTCTTTGACGGTTTGACCAATATGTAAATTACTACATTAGTCTAGAAATAGATTCAAATTTATTTTGTCTCATTTGAAAAGGAAGGCCATGAAGTTCTCTAGATCTTTTTCACCAATTTAGCTCATCGGATGATAAAGAGCAACGCGATATTGTTCTAAGAAATGAAGAAGCAGAATCTGAATCCAACTAACCTCAGGTTGGGAGGTCTTTATTTAAGTTTACATTTACGTTCTAGATTATGCTAAATGTTTTTTGTTAGTACGGGAGATAGAAATAATGTCATGAGCTCAAATGCAATATCTATGTATTTTTTAGCAATTTAATATTTAAAAAAAATAGCCAAAAAAAATGGGGGATGTTACTAACCAGTTCAGTCATTGTGGTCCAATTCCATCAGAAATAGCATTTTCACTCAAAATGTTTAAAGAATCGTACACTTGTGTTTCAAATACTTACATTTTGAGCATCCATAAGCAGATTTGCAGTTTTCAAATCCCTATGAATAATGTTATTTTGGTGCAAGTACTCCATTCCTCTGCAGACATCTATTGCGAATTTCACCAACTGCCAAAGCTCCATCCTGATATGATTTTTGTGCAGATAATCGTAGAGGCTCCCTCCAGGCATGAATTCTGCAAGTAGCAGAACAATATTCTGATTCTCTTAACTGAAACACACTTTCGGTGCAGAAAGATGCAATCAGAATCCCTGAACTAACGGAAATTTTAAAATCTACTGGTTGAAACTTGAACAACAAAGATAAAGAATAATTAACCAAAAATATCTCCCATACCAAACTAGATAGGTAGGCAAAAATGGATTACGTGGTAAAGTATATAACACATAAATGCTATTACAGCCTCTTTTGCTCGGATAAGTAATCATGGTAGCCGCTCATCTAGAGAGGTAGTATCATAGTTCACTCAAAATTGTTCAGTAGAGAACATGCATGCAATGTAGCAGTGGTGTGCAGGCTCTCACTAACAAGAAGTCAAAGAGAGCTCTAGTTGTCCTACTCAGCAGAAAATTGGAGTTGTGTTGAATTACTGTGACAATGAACAAGAACAAGTAAACCACTATTACTTGACCAAGGTAACCAAAGTGATTCATGTTTATGAGTAATTACTGAAATAAGAGGGACGGAGGTCAGTCGAGTAAACACTACCAGTTTAAAAGATAATAAGATAACAACAATAATAGTGATAATGCTAATAATAATAATACTAATAATAATAATATCAACAAATATGAACAAAAAATTGAAAGAAAAGGAACTTGAGAGAATTCCAAAACTGCGTATGCAGATGGTAAAATATAAACCAACTACCATTTAGAAGTCCAATACCTGTTACTATGCACAAATGAGGAGACTTTGTACATGCACCGATAAAACAAACAACATTCTCATGTTGGACCTCCCTGCATGCAAATAATATAATTAAGAACGAATAAATAACTTGAAAGTTCTAACTAGCAAGGTAGGGTAGCTACAGGTTGAAACTTTTATGTTGGACCCACCATCTTTGCTATCCTCAAAAACCTTGCACGTTTGAAATTGCCTAGATAGAGATCCGAGAAAGGTTGTTTGGTGGGTTATAGAGGAAAAAAAGAGTGCCTAAGAAATACTACATGTAGTATGAGGGTTTCATTATTTGTGTGAAGATTTGTGATGGTCCATCAGGTAATTTTTCAGAAAGTCGGAAAAGCCCTTATCTTGTTGACTTATGGTCGAATAAAAAAAGAAGCAGGATGACATCTAATGGTATGAAATTTGAGTTATGGAGAGTACAATGGAATCAAGAGGATCCATATTATGGCAGAGTAATACTGAATGTATTGAAACTTGAGATCGCCACTACAAGATAAAAATGTAAGAGATGTACAAAATTTTAGGAAGGAAAGTGCGTAAGAAAGATGCCTCTACATACATTGTGTAATGAAGAAGAATACACTGTAAACTATCAGGATCAAGCAATTTGGATAAAGTAGCACAAACATTCACTGATTTTGATATTCCTATCAGGTCGAAGGAACAATTCAAAACGACAGCAGTGATGCCAGCTATGTCATACAGAGCTGAATGTTGGACAACAAAAAAAATATGAGCATAAAATAGGAGTGATGATTATGGAAATGTTAAGGTTAAGACTCTGTCACTGACTGGAACAGTCTGGTCTGTGTTACAAAGATTTACAGATGCTCCAATGAGGAATAAAATTGTAATTGACAGCAAGATGTGCAAGAAGAGGCTGGTCGAAATTTATTTGGGGGAAGGTAGTAGAAAAATATTTGGAGCTTGATAGAACGGAGAGAAGGTACGCCTTGAATAGTTTAAGGAGTAGAGTTTTGAGCTTTTAGCTCTTAGAGTTTTGAGCTATTACCTCTTTGCCATTCTACTTCTGTTTTTACTTTATCTTTTTATTTATATGTATTGTTTACCTCTTATCTATTATTTTGTATTACTATTATTATTTGATTTATTTATTTAATTAGTTTTATGTTCTTTTCTGATTGTAAGTTGTTCTAATACTAATATTATGTATTTCATTATGTTTCAACTCTTCTTTTCATTTGTGTTCATTATGTTTCAACTTTTCTATTCATTTGTGTTCACTACCACCATGGCCAACTAGTTTAGATTAAAGCCATTCTTTATTTTTAACGAAATTTGCTTGACTGGTGACAAAAATAAAACCCTTTAAGCATTTTTTTTCCAATGCTTATAACAAGATAAATGAGAAGAACATCACCTGATAATTATTTAATACTAACTTTGAGCTTCAGGCTGTATACATTACTTACCTAAGAATAGCCACTTCTTGAGCAAACTCATCTTCCAATGTGTCATTCAAATGTTCAGATCTAAGAACCTTAATGGCAACATCCTGACCAGAGTAGATTCCACGAAACCTTTGATGTGGACAAGAATAAAGGTCAGCAATGGTTAATGTGGGACCAGAAAACAGGAGACACAGTTACAGTTATCATAAAAATTTCTCACTCACAAATCTCCACAAGATCCCGATGCAATTCTTTCCCCAATCTTCAAAAATCTTACATCTATTTCCCAATCACCTGGTTTCTCTTGTGATGCTATTTCTTTCTCTGCAGCTAACTTAGAATGTGAAGAACCAGACCACGACCGCTATAAAGTAGAAATAAATATGTCAATTAACATTAATTGGTCTTCATCGGTAACTTTTAGAACATAGAAGAGGCAAAGTTTTTCCATGATCTGCATTACAGTAAATAAAAAGGTAAACACCTAGCCAAGTGCCAAACAGAGCATTTAACGAAATGCAGAAAATACAACAAACAAGCACATATTAAATGTATATATAAACAAGAACTAACATAATCATAAATTAAGTAAACAGACCTCAACAAACTTATTGAGTCCCAAGGAATAGAAGAAACTATAGATGCCTTGAGGAACAACCTCAAGGTCACTAGTTCTAATCCATAATTGGAGACAAAACTACATGCCAAAGCCAAAAAGAAATATTATATATACAGCACATAACCAACCCTAGGCCCCATATATATATGGATACACAGACACACACACACGCGCTAAAAAATTCAAACTTCTGCTATTAATATAACTACTATGATTATTGGTTGATTCACAATGAGTAAAGCAGCAAAACTTTGTTCGCAATACCGTGCAAACTAGGACTATGCATACAAAATTAGAGGGCTACAATCCTCAAGTGGAAGGTGGTAATTGGGAAGAAATAATAACCAAATATCTTCTATATTGTAGGCAAACAATCTGTAACATTGCCACGATGCAAATATTCTATATTTAGAACGTCTGGGACTAGTGAGTGCGAAAATGTGACAGGAAAAAATTATAATTATTTATGGCCAATTTATTCAGGAAACTGCTAAAGACCCCAACCATAGAGTACTTAATACCAGTGCCGTGGAGCCAACAAAACGTGTTTACAATAGGAACAATGAAGATACAGTTCAGATCCATGAATAGATACTTCACTTTCTGTGTATCAAAGAATAGACTCCAATGAGAAAAAAGTAATTGCTATTAAGACAGATTCGCTTCAGCCATATGGAAACTCAATTAACCTTGAGCAAGAAAATTATATGTTCCAGTGCATGGTAATATGCATCAGTTTCACGCAGAAAAAGTTTCACAAGATGAACACAAATTTACTATGACAACATAAAATACAAAGGATAATACCTCGCTTCTAGCAATCGCCTTTTCCATCGCTTCGTGCAAACCCTTGGTATCCTGACCACAACATTGCAAAGTCAGCAACATTTGACTCAGCAAAGATCCTGTAATGAAATAATTATAATCACAATGCTCCAATCCTCCATATTACAAGGCACACTGCCTGAGAACAAGCGGTGATCTGGTCACAATAAGCACTCAGAACATTGCAGCTCACTACCAGAAACATGGGGATGGAGGCGTACTGATTTAGTAGCACGGCCGATTGTTCAGGCACCAAATTAAAAAGACCAACATAAAAAATTATTTTCATAGAAAAGTACTTAGAAAATTAAAAAAATGTAACAATTTAGTTATCTAAATAGCGCAGATATCCATTATCCAAAAACATGAAATGAGACATCACCACACCATGGGAAACTGTTTCTTCAAATGAATTAAAAATGAAAATTTGTCTGAGAACACTCTCCCTCATATATGGTAGTCATGAGAAAGAGTGTATGGGGATCGGAATTAGTGGTATTAAGTTATTCTTCCATGCCTATGCTATTTCTCCCAACCTTGGGGTTTTATGGAAGAATATAATGATGAAATAAAGAATTAGATATATTGAACAGAATATACCTCAATAGGCCATCCATCCACCACAAAAACATCCAAGGAATAGCCATCAGTTGTTGAAAACACGTGTGCTTCACGGATGTTGAGTCCAATATCAGAAAGCAAAGCAGAAAGCTAGAGTAAAAGGAACCAGAAGAAAACAGTTAGAACATAGAAGATGATTCAGACAATTATGTACTCCCCTCCATCCCATTATATTTGTAACACTTCCCTTTCTGGAATATCCGCCATTATTTGTAATACTTCCATTTTTAGAACAGTTTTATTCGACAAAATGACAAAATTTTCCTAACTGGTCCTCCTTAGTTAATACTTCCACTAAATAAATGGTTCCATCAACACCCTGAAGGCATGAACAAACTCAAATTTATTCCTTTACAACATCAATATACAAAAACACAAGTTTGGCATCGATTTCACACTTCTAGAGAAGGTAGAATTAAATTGTGATTCTGAACATCCAACTCAAAGTCGATATTTTCTTTTTCTTACAAAGTGTGAAAATTTCAGAAGTTGAAAATATTATAGGACTGGAGATTAATGACTTTTATGGTATATCACAGTTTTGTATACAATTAATTCTTACTATAGACAATACTTGCAAGGACACTTCAAGAATATCAAAGACTAAAAAATATTAATACATAACGAGATATCCATCAGCTTCATTTTCAAGATACCTCAATGCCTAATCCATTGTGACTAGTTTAAATGATACCTCTTGCTATAGATAGAGTCAACTAAATTTACAAACATAATGGATCCTTTTGATAGTCTAGTATATGAAAACAAAATGTAATGTCCATTCTTCTTTTCAGGGGTTGGAGGGCAAAGGAAATCAAGAGAAAGAATAGCCCAAGCCCCAAATGTCAACTAGTTTTTTAAGCTCCCAGTGTACATTGTAGTTTAAAGATATCAGATAAATGGTCATCTGTTTAATTCCCATAAAGGCCACCTGTATATTCATGCTTGACCAAATTTTTATTTTCAGTTCTCCTTTTTCTTTTTAAGATAAACGTTATTTTCTTTTCTTTCTTTTTTAAAAATTTCATACTGTTGGGAAACTGTACTGTTTTACAGAATATCAGTAGCTAAGCTTCTAATTACAGTAAACTACAATGTTGTTTCACATTTTTAAGCCATTCCATCACTATTCTCAAGAAATTGACATTAATGAAGCTACTGTTGCTTCAGAAAATCCCCACTGGCTTAATCGCAAGCCTAAAACATTTATTTGTAATTTAAAACATAGTTAGGACTAGGGTACAAGGATATCTGTATCATGATCTTGGTTTTAAAAAGCGCGCATCAGGCGCGATGCGATGCGATGGTCCAATCGCATCTAGCTGGTGATGCAAAGCGAAAACAGGATGCGATGGGATGCAACGCATCAAGTCGCATCAAGACGATGCGAGATGCAATCGCCTCGGTCGCATCTTGGTGATGATGCGATACATGTGGAGATTTGCAAAGAAAAATAGAAAAAAAAAAAAAAGGGGAAGCTTCCTGTCTGTTTCTTCTCTTGGAACCAGTATACTTTTCAATCAAAAAAAAAATCTCCAATTCAAAACCCTTGCCCCCCTTGTCCCCAGGTATGCCCCTCTCTCTCTCTCATCTCTCTCTGTCTCTCTCTCATCTCTTTCTGTCTCTCTGTCTCTCTCTCATCTCTCTCTCTGTCTCTCTCTCTCATCTCTCTCTGTCTCTCTCAATCTCTCTCATCTCTCTTTGACTCTTTGCCTCTCTCTCTGCAGTCAGCTACTTTTAACCCTTTTTTTCTGATTGTTCTCATCTTTGTCTCTCTCTCTCTGCAGTCAGCTACTTTTAACCCTTTTTTTTTTCTTATTGTTGTTCTCATCTCTGTCTCTCTCTCTCAATCTCTCTCATCTCTCTCTGTCTCTGCAGTCAGCTACTTCTAACCACCTCTTTTTTTTTTTTTTTTGATTGTTGTTGTTGCATGTGTGGGGTAGTATATATAAGTAATTTGACTATTTGAGATA
Source organism: Centella asiatica (assembly GCA_014636745.2). Taxonomy (NCBI): domain Eukaryota; kingdom Viridiplantae; phylum Streptophyta; class Magnoliopsida; order Apiales; family Apiaceae; genus Centella; species Centella asiatica. The sequence goes on from CM025786.1 coordinate 16,627,734, forward strand.
TTTCATATATAGTTTATAATTATTTTGTATATATATGTGTGATTTTCAGCTTGTTTAATTGGTTGGTGGTTGTGAAATGGAACCTACTAATGTTGTCGGGACTGATTCCAGTTCAGCCGCATCAACAAATTTTATAGACCCGGCTAGAAAATATGGTGTAGTTGACCCTTTAAAAAGAAACAATTTCACTTACAACTTTTGCTTAAGGCTAACTACGGGAGGAGCATGTCGCTTAAAACAACACTTAGTTGGAGGATTTAGGAATGTTAAAGAATGCCAAGAATGCCCCAAATGTCCTGAGCATATTCGGGAAGAAGTGAAGAACTATATGTTGAAAAAGAAATTGGCAAATGAGGCGAGTGAGATGTTTCCAATGATGTCGCCAGTAGATGAATATGATGACAATGAGGATGAGGATGATGATTCTCCTGATGTGACAATGAAAGTGAATATGTCAAGTGGTGGGGGACTAAGAAGTAGTAAGTTTTTTCTAAGAAACCAAGGCAATTTGGTCCTATGGACATGTATTTCACTTCTAAACCCGAAGATGCACTCAAAGGTAAAAAAGGAGGGAGACAACAAACAATAAATAAAGTGTGTCATAAGGAGATAAGAGACAATGCTTGTAGAGAGCTAGCTAGGTGGTTTTATGATGCGGGAATCCCTTTTAATGCGGCTACTTATGATAGCTTTCCACGCGCGATTGAAGCGGTTAGACAATTTGATCCCGGAATGAAACCACCTAGTATGCATGAGCTTAGAGTTCCTTTGCTTAAAAAGAAAATGGATGACATCCAATTGTCATTGAGAGAGTACAAGAAAGAATGGGCACTAAAAGGTTGTTCTATCTTATCGGATGGATGGCGTGATTCCGTTGTCAACAAAGATATTGTGAACTTTCTTTCTCTTTTACTTTTATTTTTAGTTGGACTTCATGAATTTGCTTTCTACGTGTTATGGTATGATATATATCGGTGTTTTAGCATTTATAACATAGTATTGATGTGTCTCGTGTATGAAATACAATTTAAAATCAATTTACAAGTGTTTTAGCCAAAAAGTGTGCCTCGCATACGTGATGCGTGCGCCTTTGCCTCTCGCATCGCGCATCGGCTTTGAGGACCCTTTGCGCCTCGGTGCACATCGCGCTTTTTAAAACCAAGATCATGATATGACATGATATATTGAAACACGTTGAATAATCAACAAAAGTACCTGACTAAGAAGCTTGGGCTTGTCAATTGTAGAAAATATTACTTCATGAACCGGCACATATGAAACTTCCTGCCTGCACAATCATAAATAAAGAATTCATCATATAGTTTACCGAGTACAGCTATATATTCCTGCCCCTCAAAGAAAGTTAAAAAGTAAATATACGAGGAAGAACAACTAATGGCTAATAGAAACAGAAGTTCATGAAGCTAATCAAGAGGCTTATTTAGATAACTATTGCAAAATGACTCCACAATGGAGAATCAAGGAAGCCGTTGGAACTTGGAAGACAAGACATAAAAACAACTCAGAGGCAAAAGCAATACAAATTCTTGCACCCATATAACTGTGTCAGGTTCAGGCGAAGTTATGGTGAACATAATTTTTAGTACATGTTCAGAATTACTCGGAAATCTTACCGATTAACAAACTACATTTTGGTATATATGCTCCTAAACATGGTAGCAGTGAACTGCATTTGGTATATATACTCAAACATGGTGCTCTTGGGTTCCCCTACTGTAAATCTATCAAAAATATTAGTTTGTATTCTTTTTTTTTTTTTGGGTAATAGCTTGTATTCTACCTTAATTAGTTAATTGAATAAATGACAATATTCGAACTCGGTAATGAATGCTCAAACATCAACAATTCACATTTCTAAATTTTAAATCTAAACAGATCTAGAAGGATGAACTTGCCAATGTAACCAAGAATCTTCTTTGAAAGTTAGCTTTACTGCATTTAGGTTGTGATCAAATTCCCAACTACAAACATCGTATGACCCTACCCCTAGTATCCCAGGTTTACTCACTATGTAGACTATTACATTCCTATTGCTCCATGAACTGCAACGATCACGTTCGAGGTGACATTCGGTAGTGCTTGCATTGCGTCAAATTAAAAGCTATGTAATACAACAGAGTTTAATGTATATTGATATTTACTTGTTTGTGAGGTTCAACTATAACATGTATTAACCATTGTGGGATTATACTATAAGAACAATTTTGGAATTATCATTACATCCATGGAGAAATTATGATGTCATTATATCATCTCACGCAAGTACTGTATGTAAATACATACATGTCAAAATTAATTATTAAACAGTTGCATATAATTTGCAGCATTTTCTCTTTTTGGTTACATTGGGGCCAAAGCCTAGAGAAAATAAAACTAAGTACAATAAGCTACCTGTAGACCTCCCTATCAAATCATCACCAGAAACAATTTGCGACCTTAAGATGGGAAAACTTAGCTACACTAACTACAGAATTAGCTAGCTAGCCAGCCAATCTGCAACATTTTTCCTTTTTAGTCATACGACAATGATCTTAAGACAACTACTAAATTTACATACTATCACAATTATAAAGAATTAAAACATAAATAAAAAATATACCATTTAAATACATCAAAATATAACAGACATAAAATACAGTATTTAAATATAGATTTGATATGCCTTAAATTTGTGTAACCCTCTAAAGGAATATTTGCAGATTTTTTAGGGTGGAGGTATCCATTAAATTGATTTTCCTTGAAATACAAATGAGTGATATTCTTGTGTTCCAAAATTATAGATACATTTATAAAATGATGACTTTCAGGGCTAATTTATTTTTCATTCATATCTTGGACACCGGATAGTTCGAGTATTACAATTATACTGATCAATTTACTTGGAATAAGTACAGCATAATGAGAATTTCATGTTATTTTATTAAAAACAAAAATCTATCTATAAGTTTCAAAATGTATAGAGTATATATCACTTCTCTGCAAAACATTTATCATGTTATTCCTATATTACAACAAATTTTAAATAATAGCTCTACGATGATAATAATTAAGAATTTATATTCATATTTATTGTAATAATTGTCATTTACCTTTTAATTCTTATTTGCTCGACGAGCAGATGACCGTTAATATTTATCACATTACAAGTTCATCTTTGATAAACCAAAAAACACGCGTAATGTAACAAATAACAATTTTCGCACATATTCCAAGAAACAAACTAGATAACAAAATGCGCATACACTATTATACTACAAATTTATTGCATTATGTGATTTATTGTATTACATCGAAAACCTAATTTGCGAACCAAACACCCACCTGAATGATATAGCACAAAATGTATTAAAACAAAATACACTTAGAAATTGAGAAGGCGGGAGGATTCCTTGATTCTTTGTGGTTTGGAAGTGTCATTGTTAACTTATTTTATGGTGCAGATGGATTGAATTGATGCTTAACATACAGTTATTACTGTGGTTCTCATCAAAAGGACAAATTATGAGTAAATAACTATATATACAGTAGGAAGAGAAATTAAAAATTAAAAATAATTTTAAAAAAAGAAGAAAAAGAAGAAGTGATTAGTTAAAACACTTTTTATTTAATCAGGTTAAGGGAAATGAATGACACAGATGCATAAGTTAGGAAAGTAAATGCTTCACCTCGAGCTGAATATGAATTTAAATATTACTTGATATATAATTGGGCAATACAGACACCCTGCCTCCAGTTGATTATGAAATAATAGATTTAGAAGACACAATATTTGAGAACATACAGGCTACCTGGAACTGATGAACAATTTGAAGATCTCTAAGATGTATAACTTTGAGCTAAAGGAAACCGTAACTAATAAGAGCAGCAAAAGTGACAACAGAATCAAAACATATACGAGTGTACAGTGGATATCTATTAGTGCAGCTAATTCTTTGTTCTTGTAACATAACACACTTCTGAACCAAATCCTATACCAAAGCTGTGAAAAAAAAAATAGTCAGTTTGTGGCACAATGAAAATTGTTATAAAATCAGCATGTAGATACATAAACCAGTATTATACAGCCGCTTGGACAATGTCAAGTGAAATGGCTGTAGATACAATAATGAAGGTTTAACTCCCCATAAGAGCTTTATTTTTTCATCTTTTGTTTTATTTATTACCCTTTCTTACCCTTTTTGATTAGAAAAATGACAAGAACAAAGACATTAAAGAGAACAGGACTATACTTGACCTAGGCCTGTTATTGGCTAATTGCGTTGATGCATCAATGTCATTACTTCATACTTCAGCACCAGCACCAGCACCAGCACAAATAGTTTGATTTTCCTTGGTCAAATAACAATTTAATCCATGTTCTCATTTTGAACTTATGTGAACACATCTAGATTTATTACCAAATTTAATGTGACAATTAATATTGATAGTATCTGTGAGTTAACCATTAAAAGTAGATGAACTTCTATTAGGGATTGTAATTTACAGAAGAGAAAACCATACTTCTGACAAAGTTCCTCATTCAAATAAGTGGGAAATTGACATTCATTGCGAAGGAACTTGGTGCAAATATGATTTATACATCAAGAAAGATCAATACCCTTGATCTATCTTGAACAAAATTTGATCATTAAGTAACACCATAAAAAAAAGTAAGAAAATGTTTTCACAGAAGTTCATAGAAGACTACCTTCCAGGAAAGACTTCTGCAAGATTTATCCTCTCCATGTCTGATGAGTTCCTTCTAACATCCAAATTTAGGTCTTCAAGCTTAGAGCAAGGTTCGAAGTCAACCTCATTATTCCCCTCTCTTATTAAAGTAGACAAGATAAGTTAATAGAAGAAAAAAAGGAATGACTTTCATAAACTACCAAGAAACAAAAACCAGATATTTATTGGGTAAACTTAGGACAAAGACATCCCATATATGTAATCCATCCCCATGCAAGCCAAACAGATGAGAAAGGACTAAATAAAATGAATCTGAAACGCTAATATACTTGTCATGTATCGGTGCCACTCCTCTATTATCCCCATCAATAGAGTGCCTTGATGTGGAAAGAACGCTTGTGACTTGTTCATCGTTGTTACCATCAGCTCTCATCCAGGAAGTCTATCAACCATGCAGGATGGAGACCATACATGCAAACAGCAAGACATGGAAGAAAGAGAAAATTTAAGTACACCAAGTGAAAATTTGTAATTATAAGAAATGATCAACTCTATAAATTTATATTATCTCCAGCCATTTAACTATATCTCTCGTTCTCACTTCACATCACCTTGTTGACGGGTGCAAAGGTTTAAAGAGTATCGAACTACATTGTGATTTGTGAACGAGTTGTTGTGTGTTGTTCTATTTAACAAAGAATCAGTAAAGGCTAATGATCCCTTCAAAATTCATTCATGGTATACTCTTGACTCATGAGTCAGTTGCATCCAGGAAACAGTTTGGAATATCCGCTCCCACTTAAATAACTATTCAAGCACGTTTACTTTATGAACAACACACTTTTGATAGCAAATTCAATCCCCTTATGACACGCTAGTGACGCCGTACTTTATTTATTTATTTTCAATTCTCTATTCCAAGAAAATGACTGAATCCCGGAATACATCACTAACAAAACTAGAGAATATATCTTAAAAAGCAATATATGGAAATAATTTCGATCCTCTATATATTTAGGTCTTTATCTCAAGTATCAACTGTCCAATATGCTAAAGTTCATGTTGTGAAATAAAAAATTGATATATCGTATAAGAATAAGAATAACTCTTGAATAAGTCTTTCTACGTTTCACAGAAAAGAGCACAAGTTAACCTTCAAAAAAATATTGATACAACGAAGTTGCTCTAATGAAAGTTGGCATTCATGAATGGCAATAATGTTACAATTTTCACTATGGTCAAAATCAAAAGGCAGTACCTCCATGAAACGAACATGGAAAGCAGGTCGATTATCGGGATCTTTTGCTAAATTAAGAAGCCTTTGATGCAGCAACACGTCTTCCACTCTATCCATATTAATATCCAAGGCATAGCTGAAACAGGAAAAACAATGAAATCTTCAAAAAGTAACATAATATGTAGTTTCCAAATGCCACAGATATTCACTTTGTGGCCCCAAAGGAACAGATGACATAAGTCATACACTTTTACCAGTACATCAAAATCAAAATAGATTCAAATGCACAAAATGAAGTAGGTACTGAAACTCAAAACTAGCAACTCACATCAGCTTTTACCCGATTCACATCTGTGATTACTGGCCACAAGTGCATGCAAAAAGTACACACTAATAAAATTGAATTTATTAAAGGGAAAAAAAATGTGGTACATTTAATTGCGCACAAACAGCCAATAAATAACTGAATTGTGATTCCCTCACTAAAGCAACTTCACTAATTTATTTATCCAATTTTGCAAAGAGAATCCACCAAAACATACCCAAAAGTAGAATGAAAATTCACAAACAAAACAAAAGAAACGGAACAAATTCCTAAAATAAAACTAAAATGCGAAAGAGAATGAGAATGTGATTTTTATACCTAGAAGGCAAACGATTGAAGTGAGAATCCAACAATTCACGAAACTCAGGATTAGAAATAGCTTCGTCATTTCCACCTTCTACCAAACGATTATAAACATCATTTTTAATATCAAAACATCCAATACTCCCAATACTTCTCGGCGGTGAAGAACTTTCTCCAACTCCTTCAATCAAATCCATAACAACAATACAACAACTTGTTGTATCTATATCTACATGTTCATGTATACCATAACTATCTCTACGAACTCGAGAAACAGCGGAAGCCCAGTTGAAGTGAGTACGGCGAAGATAGAGACAGTGACCGGCGGCGATGATCGGAGGTCGGTGAGAAGAAACCGACAGAGGACCTTCGAGAATCTAGTGAAAAGGAAACTAGAGAGAGAGTAGGGCAATTTGGTCAGCCATTACTGTAGAGGGAAGTGAAGGTGTTTTTCTGTGGCCTTTTGAAGTGATGGAGTAGTTTTCACATTTTCTAGAGAGAGAAAGTAGAGAGAGAGGGATATGGAAAACGTTGAACTAATTATATAGATGTCAGCTTTCGTAGAGAAAGAAAGTAGACTTGTTCCAGACTCGAGTGTTGAAGAGAGAGAGAGAGAGAGAGAGAGAGAGAGGGCGCTTTATATAATGGATAGGGTTCTGAAACTTTTTTTATTTTATTATTTTCAAGTTTAAAAGAAATAATATTTTAAAATATTACGATTTGAATTTTCTAATAAAATAATGGTAAATTGAAACTAAGAATTGATAAAACTTACGAAAATTTTGAATGGCGTAAAGTATATTATGATTAAAAATTTTTGTCATAAATTATAACTTCATATGAGAGCATAGAAATAACTGGTTGGTCGTTTTTTCTGTTATAATAATGATAATAGTGACATGCATTTTATTTGTACATGTTCCACACAAATATATTTATAAATTGGTGAAGTCTAAAAATGACTGCTCTAAGTAATTTTTATCGCAAGCTACTTATTTATCGTTTTCTCATTCTATAAATTAAACTAACATTAATTTATTGTTTAATATATTGTGTTTTAACTTTAAAAATTAAAATTATATCTAATTTTATAATGCAAGATAGCACTATATATTTATATAAAGAACATGATGAACATGGTACGATTTGATATAATTTATTTTAAAAATAATCACATATAATTTGCAATTTAGAAATCTCAAAATTACATATAAAACCAATTTAAATGATTTGACGCGATTTTCGTAAGTTCAACATCATTTTGATTCATAAATTCAATGTACTAATTAGATTGGTAAGTACATTACCAACATGTATTGTCTCAAGTGAAAATTGACTTATTCACTTAATGAGAAATCTCAATTTCAAGACTTGAGAATATAAAATACACCGTTAATAGCATTAACTCAAAAAGATTTGACCAATGTACAATCCAAATTTTATTTTAATTATAAATGTCCAAAGATAATGCGTCTAATTTATTATTTTCCTGCAACTCAATTAATCCCAGTGCATTTGAGATAAATAATGGTGCAAACGTTTCAGTATGGGAGAATATCACCTAAACATACACTTAAATTGCGAAGAGAACTCATTTCTATCATAGTCTGTGAACTTTAAATGTTGCATTAAAATAAAAAGATGTAGATTGAACACAAAAAGTCGCGATTAGCATATTAGACAAGTCTACAAGTTACATAATTTATAAGTTAATGGAGGATGGATAAACTCATATTTATAGTTTCAGTTAGCTCATATTTATAGTATCAATAACTCATGGGCAAAACTACTAAAATGATTCTTATATTATTGTTCTAATTTTAATTTAATTTGTATAGATTTCAATTTTCAAATTTATTTGTGTACTTTTATTTGCACTTTTAAATTAGTCATTTTATAATAAATAAACCTAACAAGATGATCATATACTATTGTATCGGTTTCAATTTAGTTATTTTATTTGATATGCATAAGTGTGAGAAACCGAAAATTTAAATAAAATGTATGAATATTAAATTCGTTATTTATTAAGTTTTCGTTCATTTTAATTGACCGACAATTTTTACGATTTTAGTTTACGCTCAAATCACGCTAATTGATGCATGCACGTCCACTAACGATAAATCGAAACGAACATGATATTTTTATATTTACGAGTCATTAATCATGACAAAAATTTCATAAACACATTTTTATCTCACCTATACGGTTAAACTTTTTGGTTTATGCATTAAATCAATGTTTAACCATTTAAAATTGTAATTAGTGAATAAACAATTAACATTTAAACACTAATTAATTCAAAATTTCAGCATTTTCTCAAAGTGGCAAAGCAAGGAGGTGGTTTCAATCCAAGAAAAAATCTTTCCAATCCAAGTAAATTTTTCAAAAATTAATCCAATGGCCAAAAATGATTTGCAAGTAATATAAATACATCTTATTCACTAACCCTAGCCTCCATCAGTCAAATATTTCCAGCATTTTCACTAAACAAACAATTAAATTCGGATCTTGTGCATTTATTGAAGTTTTGGGCATTAATTCATTTAAAGCTTTAAAGAGGTATACACACTGCCCTTTCATTTTTACATTTATTGCTACTTCTGATTTTACCATTGTGTAGATAATTTTTTTCAGTATCATTTTCATGTATTACACGTATGCATAGCAGTTATAATTTGTGAGTTATTAATTTTTGAAGTTTATTCAAAAGAAAAAATAAAAATTCAAGATCATAATGAAGAACACTAGAACCCTAGATTTTAATCAACAAATCGGACGTCGTGCTCAATTGTTCGTGGGTATCCGACTTAGGGTTTATGTTTCTGCTATGGAGGGCTACATTTTCGTACGTGCAATTTGAGAAATGATTAGCCTAACACTTAGTTCATGTTCACCCGAATGGTTTTATACGCATGAATTTTGAATCCAAATTTTGAGGCTTGTTTGTTGATAAAAATCGAATTGAACACCATGGTTGCGTTTCTGGAAAACCCCATATTTATTTCCATGCTGAACTCGTCAAAAATGGTGATGTTTCGAGGGGCTTGGGGCTTAACCGAAGTTCCACGTCGGTTTCAATAGAGGAACCGCCGACGAAGAGCTCCGGTGACTGCTCCTTCCTCGTTTCCTCGTTTTCTGACGACGACAGACATAAAATGGACACGTTCACCTATGGCAATCATCACGCCGACACCATTTCCTTCTAGATACGTGCGCATTCATGCGTACTGGGGTGGCCAGCCGCGGTTCCGGCGAACGCGGCGCCGGCGGCAGGCTTCTCCCCTATAAACCCTAACTGTAATGATGATGATGCAATCGGATCGGCCTAACCCGGTTTGACTCGTCTGACCCGAGCCTTAACCCACTGTTGACCTGACCTGGTTTGACTCGTCCAACCCGGATCCGGCCCAATCCAAATTAAAAATAAAATAAATCAAAAAAAAATACTTATACATTAAATTATTTTCAAATAAATGGTTTTTGAATAGTTATTTTGACATGTAAATAAACCTTTACATGATTAAAATTTTATGATTTAAAAATAAGAATAAATTATGATGTTAGAGTCTCTTAATTACCAAAATTAAGTGACGAGTCATTAATTCATAAATAATTATTATTTAATTGTTTCAATTAAATAATAATTAAGGAATAAACTCTAAAATTTTATTAAATGATTAAATAAATCATTTGAGCTAAGATTAATTACGGAATAATTCTTGATTAACTAAATTAAGAATTCAAGACGAATTATTATTTAATTAAAACAATTAAATAATAATTAATGAATAAATTTTACATGAGTATTAAATGATCAATAAATCATTTAATTTAGAAGTAATTAAGAAATAAATTACTTCAATGATCGATAATTATTATTTAATTAAAGCAATTAAATAATAATTTAAGAACAAATGTTTAATAATTGATAAAAGATCTCCAAATCTTTTATGATTACGATTTTGATTAAGAAATAATTATTGTTTAATTAGAACGATTAAACAATAATTAAGGAACACTTTTTAATAAATGTTAAATGATTAATAAAAATCATTTAAGCTAAAAAAGAAATTGATTGATTAATGATAATTATTCTAAGGCCTCTAATAATTAAATCTAAATTACCGAGAGCCTATGATCGACGTTTTATCAAGTCCCCAAATCTCTCGGACTCTGATTCGGTTCCAACCGAATCCCAATTCAACATATGGCGACTCAATTAGTCAATAACGGACTTGAGATTTTCACAGACACTTCGCATGTGCATCCGCATGTGTATTTAAGTTGGGATTTCTCACGTTATTTCATGTAAATGTTTTACAGAAGCATTTTTACGCAAGTGTTAAATTATCACTAAGGACTTGAGGCAAGTATATACTCACTCTGCTTTCTTTCAATTAATACGTATGATCATTCTTTCGATATACGTAATGTATTCAAGATTTTTGCACGTCAATATTCATAATATAATTTTTTCAAAGTTAAGTAACGTACGATCCATTGATCCGATGTACGTGAAAAATATTGTATTTGAATCAAATGCTCTTTGGGCGGTTGTTAGCTACTTAAATTCCGCTAACACGCCAAGGAAAATCCTATACGGATGTAGAAAGGTTATTTCTTCACCCCATACTTGTAAAGTATATCCGTATGGGTAACTAAAGGCTAGCGGGATGCATCTGCCTGGCATCCCGGGCCTAAGATTTATAGGGAATGGGAACAGAGGCATTGGTAACCGGACCCTCGCAGACAAAAGGTTTCTGCAAATCGACTATGTATATCGTTATGATGAAGTCAGACGGTGGTCAGGCTGGCCAGCTGACAAACTGTTTGATATGAGTTCCTAAGGGCACGTGCGCCAAACGGACATGGTTATAAGGCGCACGTGAAAGTATTCTTTATTTTTTTAAGAAAAGGGTCAAAACCCCCCGTTATCACTCAGGGACCCTAGAATCCATCTTTTTCAAGATATTAAGAGGTGTTGACTTTGTTTCCGTCAAGCCTCATAAACACTTACGATCACTAAATTATCCCTCTTTCAAAACTTACCAAATACTTGATTATATTTGCGAGCGTAAATCGCTCATGGAACTTCTATTAAATGTTTTCACAGGTTTTGACGAAAGGACCAAATCGTCTGATAAAGGTAAGACGAAAATGGCATGATGAACGCTTCATGATCGCCCGATTATGGGTGACTTTCAAGGGGGGAGTGAAGCGTGAGGATATGTTAGAAATGTTTAAATTGTAAGGCCTGTGTGGGCCCCACTTAGACTTCCGCTGTCAAATATTCATTTATTTTGGATAATGTAATAGATACTTATATTTATTTCTCTAATTTAATGTTATGTATGCTTGGATGTATTATTGTTCTTTGGTCAATTTTGACGGTGCCCGAAGTCTAGTATGGGATTTTTGGGGCCGTCACAATAAGGACCAAAATGAATACACAAATAAAAATATACGGATTATTATAAAAATTAAGATATGCAATAACTAACTTGAAATTAAGACAATAGTACAAATAACAATTTAATAATTTTGCCATAAGGCACCGAGTGCGGCCTTTGACCTCTAAAATCACATTAAACCGGTTAGTTGTGATTTCTTAATCCTTTTAAATTACCATTTACACCGAAATCATTGATGATTAATAATTATGATTTTGTGCTCACACTAAGTCGATGACTAAAACTATCAACTTCAATTGTTCATTCTATTTTACCTTTTATTTGTTTATATTTCTTGTTTTTTTGGTGCAAAAGTTGATTAATTTTTTTTGGCAACTCATTGAAATTTTAATAAACACAAATTCTTAAAATTTAAAATGGAATTAAATTGAAAAGTACATTTGCATCTTCCAGTCGCTCAGTATAATATCAAAGTCTGGTTTAAATTAACTTTTTTTGACAAAAAATAATGTCATTAATTTTGTGAAATTGTCAATTAATAAATTTGTGTAAGTTAATTGAGTTGATGTGAGTTGGTCGAGTTAAACAAACAATCAATTTATCCATGAAACAACATTTTTTAAATATTATATAATTAGATTTAGAACTCATGCACTAGCGCCGAATAATTTTGTAATCATTGATTTAATTATTATAATTAGAATAGATTAAATTGGTTTAATCCTTATTGATTAGTTATGATAAACAATATTGTTATTTGTGATTGTTGACTTGATTATAATTATTTTAATAAAATATATTTGAATAATTTGTGTGATTATAATTAATTTAATCATCGTTTATTCTACAAATGAGCTTAGGACTTGATGTAACAACTAGGTGGAACTCCACTTATATTATGTTGCCAACTGCTATAATATACAAAGTATCAACTAGTTGAAACTCCACGTATCTTCATGAACCACAGTACAAGATATGTCCAAGTGAAGAACCTATGAATTTGCATCTAGAATTTGTGATAATTAAAGTTGTTTTCACAATGATATTGAATTATTTTTTATGACAAAATACCTAACAGAAAATTTGTATTTTCCTAAAGTTTATGAGATCTAGTTGACATTGTTATCATGGTTAGGAAGTTCTGATGTGAAATTCCACTGGTTTATAATAACCCTTCTATGTTCTCTCTTCCAAAATCATAGCCTCCTATATATAGTTTATAAATTTAGTGAGAGTTTTTTTCATTAATAAAGAAAATTCTCCCTTAATTTTTTTTCTTTTCATTTATTTTTGTTTAATTGTTTCGAATAAAATTGTCATTCGAGATTTTATTTTTCCATACTTTGAATCTTTTTATCCAAATTTACACTTATCTATTATTGCGAGATATTTTCTTCGATTTGCATTCATCCACCATCGCGAGATTATGTTAATGTGTGAGAATTGATAAGAACTCAGAATACGAAATTTTGTTAACTTGTTAGGATTTTCTTTAGATTGAAAGTTATACTTATAACCTTTGACCGATTATTCTCGATGGTTGATCAAAACATATTTGTCTTACATACAATTTTATGGTATAATATATATATATATCAGTAGTTTTTAAATTGGATGATATATGATAATTTTATATTTTTGTTCTTAGTTTTTGTGTTTATTATAATCGAATTTATTATGGTTCGGGAGAATTTATCCTTTTTCTTTATTCGTAAGTGAATAAAATTTCAAAAAGAAAAAGAAAGAAAGAAGTTCTGATGTTATTATTAGCCAAATGAGAAAGAACATGATTGAAAATTTTAAAAAATATTGGAATGACATTCATGAATTAATGAGAGTTGCAACTGTTTAATATGGCTTCCTTAGACTATTGTTTTCCAAAAGTTCATGGGAGATTCGTCATCTTTGTTATCATTTGATTAATGACTATGAACTTAGAATAATATTACTCGCCAGGTTCCAAAAAAAACAAAAACATTTTAAAAAGTAATTAAGTTTTTGGCAAAAATTTATGATTAAAATTTCGTTTGAATTTAATTGTAAAATTCTTGTCACTATAAAATACATGAAAATTTCAATAAAATAAATTTTTTATTATATAAAAATATTATTAAATTATTATTATAATTCAAAATTTAAAATTTCACAATTATAAACAAAATAAAAAGTTACTCGTTATGGGACGGTGGGATACTATGTTATCATCGACTCTGATCACTCTGAGAATCGTAGTTCTTTTTATGATGACGCATTAAGTGATTTTGATATGTTTGTGCCTTTTTTTTAAAAAAAAAATATTTATTAAGGATATATGTTTGTGCCTTCTTTACTTTTTGTTTTACTTATTGCTTGCTTATTCCTTTGGGAAAAACAATTACGGACCAGGTTTTTCGTACCGATATAATATTATTGATCTAATTGGCTTTGACAAATTTCAGGGAGATAAATGTGGTATCACTCCACATGTTACAATCGTTTGAGAAAGTCAACAATCACAAAAATAACTAAAATGAAGTAATTAAATTGAATTTGAAGTGCACAACTATTATTATTGATCAAAAATAACAAAAATATTATTGATCTAATTTTTAATTTGAAGTAATTAAAAATTCATAATCCTTCGTATGAATACAATTATTACAATTAGATATAACAATTTCATTAATGTAATTTTAACAAATTAAAAGTATATATGGAATTTTTATAACTAAAACCATAAAATTGAGAAATTCTATATTAACATTAGAAGTAAATACTATTAGATGATAAATGTGAATAATAATTAAAAATACTTATAGATTTATATAAGATACATTAAAACCAAAAAAAAGACCTTACATATAATAAGAATAATAATCATAACAATTAAAACTAATGTTCATAGACATTTAGAAAACAACAAAAAATAACTGCATCAATATATGAATGTGTGTATAAACAAATAAATATATAGACACACACATATAAAATAAAATAAAAAGCTCGTGCTAGGTACGCACTATTAGACTAGTATATAATATATTGCACCATCACAACCTAATTTGGATGGAACTATGCCTCGTATAATCAAAGTTACGAGTTCAATCTTCCCCACTATATATGAAATCTTGTAATATTTTTACTAGTATCAATATATATATATATATACACGTGTGTGTGCGTGTAAAATTCTATTACATTTATTCCATCGAATAGGTAATTTAAAAAAATTATTTATTCTGTCCTATAAGTCATTTTTATTTTTCTTTAAAAAATTTAATAATCTCTTTCATAAAATACCGTCAATAATATTTAATAAAGATTGGTCATTTAATAAAGAAGGAATACTTAGAAAAATACAATGTTATTTTTAACATTATATATAAATGCAACATATCAATTACTGATTTCTTAATATTTATAGTCAAAAAAATTTATTTAATGTGACAGAAAAAGGATTATTAATACAAGAAATTTTGAAACAAATAAAAATCTGATGCCACAAATACTTATTTATTTTTTGCACGAGATTGCATGCACGTTGTTTATGACTTTTTTATGATCAAAGGTTATTTTTCAATTAAAAAGTAGGTAAGTAGTGTTTGTTTTTTTTTTTTTTTTTGGCTACATTGTTTTATCTTCCTACAAAAAACAAAAAGTAAGAAATATTTACTCTTTAAAAAGTAAGATTCAAGACTATTTTAAAGAAGTAACTTTCAACAAGTATAAAGACAATACTATCACTATATTTTTAATTAAATTACTTTAATTTCAACACTTCTTTATTACAATACACCAACTCGGTATTTTAACGATGTAATGTCTATTTTAAAGATTTTATAATATATTTTTAATAAAAAATTATTTTCTACCAAACACTTTTAAATTTATTTTTCTAAATTCTTAACTTTAAATAAAAATTGATATTGAATATTTTTTAACTTAAAATCTTATCAACTTTGAAAATTTTATTTAAAAATTAAATTTTAACCAAAAGTCATAACTTTATTTCGTTCATTCATACGGTCTTGTTTGACATGACTTGAAAGTAGTGTAAAATTAATTATTAAGTTAAGAAAAATTATTTGAATTTATTTTATTATTTACTTAAAAGTTAATTTGTAAATTGAAAATAAAAAATAAAATTAGACTTACTTTTGAGAAAATAACTTCTTAATCATAATTCGATAATCAATTTTGAGCCTTTAAAAGTTATTAGTTAAAGTTAAAAACGAACTTAGAAGTCATAATAAAAAAGTAGTTCCCGAACAGGCCTACGTACATCAATCTCAACGGCTTCCTCTTCGTCTAGAAACTGCGGCTAAACTCTCTCCCTTTACAGAACCATCCCCTTCTCCGTGAAGTATTGAAGATCAATTCCAAGTTGTTGGCTGATTTGTGAAGGTTTCAAATAACAAATTATTATTACGTTTTAATTGCGTCTCTCTGATCATCTCCTTTTGGTTCAGGTTAGTCAATCTGCACTTTACTGGTTGGTTAATGCCTTATAGACGATGATGATGATTCTGTGTAGTTAGCAGGCTGTAATATTTGTGTCAAATTAAAATTTTATTCAAATATGATGCATATATATGGCTTTATTCTTTTGTGTTAAGTATAAATCTCAATTATTAAGGTTACTTACAGCTTTTCAAAGGTATCTTTGTCAAAAACTAGAAACACGGCCAGGGGCGGTTCCAGTAATTTGTATCAGCTAGGGCAATATTGAAGGGAAAAAAAAATACATGAATTACGTTGCAACATCAATTTATGGATTTTCATATCTCGAAAATATTGCTTATTATTATCTACCTTACTTAGAAAATCATAATTTTCAAGTTGCACTTTGATTTATATATGCCAAGAGAAATAAGAATTAAGATACAAAATTGTCTCTGGAAAAGTTTCATAACTTTAATGCATTACTAATACTTCAAATTTTAAAAAAATACGTTAGCTACAATGGCAAATAAATACAAATTTTAAATAATATTAGAGTTATCAGTTATAAATTTACATAATATAGTGTACGCCCTTAACTAAAATAAATTCAATAACTTATACAAGAAGAATAAGTGGATGGAGGATGGTACATAATATGGTGATAGTGTGACGCATGAGACAATAAAGTAGATATCATGACGTATCGATTTATTTTCTCAATTGAGTGTTTAATCAAGTAATTAATTAGCTCGACCGGGCTAAATCCGCCTCTGAACTCAGCATTGCAGTTTTTTTTTGTCTGTTCACCATCAAATTGTGCATGCTTTAACGTGATATGATTTAGGAGCATCAAACCCCAAAAACATTTAATCAGTTGCTTTTCATTTCACTCAAAGTGCATATCATGTTGACATTCTGGGTAAACCCTTGGATAAAGTCTAAATTATGTTTTCGAGGTTTTCCTTGTTTACATAAATTCTTTTGACAGTCATGCGATTTAAGGTGCATTATCTCTGGAAACAGAAAATGTAAGATACCTTTATGATTGTACCTGCTATATTCATTTTAAGAAGAACTCGCGTAATGTGCAGGCGTATGCCCGATTTCTATACTACGGTACCAATAATTATAATTGAAGTGCAACTGCACATGTGTAGGTGTACGCCCCGTTAGGGTAAGTCTCGAGTGAATCCAGAGGGGTGTGCAAAGAGTAGCCCAACCTTATGAGAACATGGACAAGAATAGAGCTTAATGTTTCATAAGTGGCTTTAGTGGCATAAGCCCCTTGAGTTGTCTGTCCCAGAACAGAACATTCATAATGGAACGCACAATAGCAATAACATCTATGGCTGCAACAAAAGAAATTTTGTGACACTTGGATAAAAAAGGCACAACTTGAACTGGCTGACCTGTAGCAAGAATAGAAGCAGCAAGTTCTGTTGTAGTAGAGCCTAAATCAGCAGCAACGAGAAGCATCAAGCACAGTGGTAAACTGGGTGATGAGGAATAGGGCTGATTCACAAACAAGACAAATCTCACAAAGAAAACTCAAAGTTATAATATTTGTCAATGAATAAAATCACAGTTTACATCCCTATTTATAATTGAACATGAAACAACTTTCCTAACTAAACTAGAATTCTAATTGATAACTACAATACTAAAGTAAAACTCTAATTGATAACTATAAAATAAATAATAACTAAACAATAAATAAATTAAGGAACTAGAATCTTCTTTTCCTTGGGCTTGAACTGAGAGTTTTGGGCTTATTAAAACAATTCCAAAGGCGCATATATTGGTCTGAAATTGTTTCTCGACTTTGTTCTACATCATTGGGTGACATTAGCAGTGATAGGGTCTCCAAAAACTGGAGAGAGATTCATCAAGAAAGAGGGCTTAGTAGCAGATCTCAGATTTAAATGGAGAACTGAATCTAAAAGTGACAAGGAAGAAGCATTCTGAATCAGATGTTATGATATTCCCAACTCTCCCTTCACTATTTATTGGCAACCTGAACTTAGGCTTATTTCTTGTCTAGTTTAATTAGATATTGGTCAAAAATGATGCAATTAAATATGTTTTTCTAAAGTTGTAACTGTAATTAGAAAGATCTTTTGTAGTTCGGAATGTACTCAAACAACTTAGCTTAAAACTCTGTGGTGCAAATAAAAATTTAGTCTTAATTTAAAAAGTAATAACAAGGACAAACAGCAACCGATCTCTCCCACTGGCTAATGATCCTCTAGACACTGATATCTCCTTCACCACACTCCTACGAGGTACTGCTAGTTAATTCCCCCCCTCCCCTTTTGGGTGCAAAAATCTGTGTAATTATGTTAACTTAGATGGCAAACTAGAAATTAATACTTCTTAAATGTGCTAGTTGGAGGTGTAGTATATTGGTAATCTAAATTTTGTCAGCAACATGATGTTTAATATCTTCTTTTATTTAATTTTATTTAGTTATTTTCACTTTACAGTCTATCTTGTGGTTATTCTTATTTGGTATATGCCTTTATCCAAAAATTCTGTTCAGGAATGGATTTAGTTTTACAATGTAATCCAAGACGCTTCACAAAGGATCAATTAGAATCTGCAACCATTGGCTTTAGTACGGACAACTTAATTGGTAATAGCCAATTCAGTAAAGTGTTTCACGGAAAGATTCCATGTGAATCCACCAATATGCTGGGAGAGCAACAAGTGGTTGTGAAAATATGGGATGCTTCAGAAAATCAAAATTGCTCTTTCCATGACCTCAAATCAAAATTTAAAGTATACTTGCTAAATTGTCGTCTTTAATCTCTTTTTCATTGTTATTTCTTGTATGTTTTTGGCTGACACATATAATCATTGATTTCAGATTGAAGTCTTGTTCTTAAAACACCATAATCATCCAAACTTGGTGAAATTGATTGGTTACTGTGAGACAAATGAGCTACTAGCCACTGTTTATGATCTCAATCCACTCGACACCCTGCATAACTTAATTGATAAAGGTATATTTTTGTTTATTCATTGTTGAATGTAATTATGTGTTTTAGTTTTATTTCATACTTCTTTCTCAATTTATAATCTCTGTTTTATAGACAATCTCAATTGGCAACAGACAGTTAATATTGCACTTCAATTTGCAAGCCTTCTGGATAATTTGCATAGTGGTGGTTATTTGGTGCGCAATATATCTCCAGCTCACATAATGATTGACAAGGTGCACAAATTGCCTCTTTTGTAATATTATGTTTATTTCTCTAAAATGTCAAAAGTGACTAAATGATTAAATGTTATACAGGATTGCAACCCTATAATGTTTGACTTTGCAATGCTAACTGGTGACTGTTTTGGGGACGTGCCGAATGGATCGATTTGGGGCTCACCTGGTTATATTGATCCTCGACTCATTTCTGCTGGAAAGTTACTAGGTATGCTATATTACTAAAATCCCCTTCTTTGGCATCACTAGTCAAAAGACTGTTTTTTGTGGGAGATAGTAGGAATAAATTTTTGATTTCTCTGAAAGAAGCTTTTTGTACGTTCTAGTTTACTGATATCCTGCGGTGATTGTTTCTATAGTCCAGCCTAGATGAATCGTTTTGTTTGTGCCCAAGACGTACGTCTGTTCCGATTAACTAAATACTGTAAACAAGTTTTCACCTCAGCTTTTTTGGTCTTTGAGTATACATTGGCACATTGTTGTTTTCTTCTTCGCACTTGTTTCTTTATTGCATAGAAGAACTTTGATCAAGTTTCACTTAACAGGTGCAAGTAATCCATGGTCCATCAAATGTGACGTCTATTCTTACGGAGCGCTGCTTCTAGGTATGATAGGGAAGAAAGCTTATAACAGAGAACATAAAGAAGAAACTAAAGCAGTACAGACCTAATTGTTCTCTTGTTCACAATAAGTTCCAGGAAGATCCACTTTATAATGCTCAATGTGGAATCGATATCACCGCTTTGGCTATG
The DNA here is from genome assembly GCA_014636745.2 of Centella asiatica. Taxonomy (NCBI): domain Eukaryota; kingdom Viridiplantae; phylum Streptophyta; class Magnoliopsida; order Apiales; family Apiaceae; genus Centella; species Centella asiatica. The sequence goes on from CM025786.1 coordinate 16,648,093, forward strand.
TGTTGTCTGGAGTTTTATCCGCAAAGTCGTCCGAATATGCTGCAGGTAGCCAAGTTTCTGGAGAAACGGCATTCCAAGCTTAGGGATGCCTGATTGAGTACAATATGGGAGGCCATGCCATCTTTAGTGCTCAACTTCATTTGAAACTGTAAAATCAAAGACTTGGTAGTTTAGAAGAAAGGGAAAAAGAATTGTACACATAGGTTGAGTTTGGTTCAAAATAGTTTTGCAGTACTGGCTACTGCAATGAAACAATGAAGCCCTTCAAACATAAATACTCTATTATAGATATATTTCAGTTTACATAGTAGATTTGCGAAATTTTATAATTTAAATTTGAAGTAAACTTTTACTTTTAATAACTCTGACGTGAAATATAGTGATATACATGAAGAATCTCTTGAACTTATATTTTTGCAAAAGCGATGTTCACAATTCATATCATGGTTTTGGTTAACTCATTCTCGTGGGAGAAAACTCATTCTTTTGAAGACAGATTTTATTGTGTGCGAGTTCCATTGGAACATGCTGTGGTGACATGCGAGAACTATGAATAAAGCCATTTATCTAACTCTCAAATCCCCATTCTTCGACCATCAACTTCTGCTTTGGATTAGTACCCTCAAAACAAGAAGAAGGAAGTTTTGGATTAGTTTCATTCATTTGTTAGTTCTTGTACAGAACACTTTTATATTCCTAATGAATTGGAGTGCACACGGTGGATTTGGTCCGTTTTTAGAAGAAAATAATCAAATCGAATGGTTTGGTTTTGAAACCCACAAAACTAAAACCAATCATTTATATTCATTTTTATAAAGCAATAAGTCGATTTTAATATCGGGTTTTACTCATAAAATTGCTATAAAGATTATAACTTTAATATTATATCATATTATTAATTATTTATTTAAAAGAATGAGTAGTGATGATAGAAATAGTATGTATTATAATTTTAGAAAATTAAAATGTTAAACATCAAAATAACTTTAAATTTATAATATAAGTATATAACTATATTTGCATGCTACTTTTATTATATATGAAACGGTCAGTTTTAGTTTTTTAAAGTTAATTTAAACCAAAACTGATCGACTTTTAATCAGTTTTTTTAAACTACAAATCGCAAGAGTTCGATTTCAATTTTTTTCGACTTCATTGTATTAGTTTGATGGATTTTTTTCAATTTTGTATTCAGGGTACTTCTTTAGTCCTCCCTAGCTCCTCCTGGATGGCTAGGGATTATATATATATATATATATATATATATATATATATATATGAGTTATAACTCATTTTTTAACTACTTATACTACTTTTATGCATATAAATTTGCAGTCTTTTTGAAAACTTCAATTGTATAGATTAAAAAAATATGTATATTTAATTTCTCACTTTATTGGTGTATATCATAGCTTATATAATAGTGTAAATTAATATTTTTTAAGAGTTAAAAAACTTAAAATATTTTGTTATTACATGATTATAAAAACGATGACCACGTAAAATAGTTTGAAAAAAATTTAAAAATTGTATTGTTTTTGCATATTTTTTATTACAATTTGTGATAACTTGTGAATAATGAAAGTCATGAATTGAGAAGAAAACTAAGTTAATTAACTTTAACTTAATATATTTGTATCAAATGACTAAGGGTAAGCGTCTTTGATCATCGTATATGTTAGTATACAATTATTAATAATATCATGGATCGAAAATATAGCTTAATTTATCTTAAATTATGTATAAATAATGAGTACTACTGATCGTATTAAGAAATATTGACTGAATTTTTTATATCACAGCAACTTGAATTAAAATTCCAAACTAAAGTTTCCGTTGAAAAATAAATAAAGAAAAATATATAGGAACAGATAAAATGTTGTTCCTTTCATCAATTGGATAAATTACCTTTGGGCTTCACATATATTCAAACATGATTCTTGAGCAAATTCTTCATAAAAATTGTTTTCTACTTTTGTCTCGTTTTTGGTAGAATAAGCCAAATAGCAGCAAACAAAAGTATACCTCCAGCTTTGTAAAACTTACAACAAATAAAGAATCTCAAGTAAAAAAATTAAGTTCAACCTTATCAATCAGTGCATAATATATAGGGTACAAGAAGTTAAAAAAAGTATTATGAAATAGAAAAATATATTTGAAGGTCAGACACGTTGAATAGAGTTAGTAATGTGTCAAATATGCACTATGTCATGGATGATTGAAGCCATTTTCTTGTTTTTAGATGGATATCCTTATGAAAATAGACAAGAATTAGTGCGTAATTTATTTACAAAGGCAAAGGTTCATATACCTTAAATTTCATAAACACGATTTGACTATCGGTTAAAATGGTTATAATAAGAATGGGTGATGGAACTCACCGATTATCGATTACCTTTTTTAAAAAGTGAGAATATCAGAATTTTGAATCTTGCAGACGTAAATGTTGGGTGTGTGTGAGTGTGTTTGTGAGTTTTTATAATAAAAAATACCCGTACATTTCATTATTAATTGAGTAATTAAAATCTTATATGGTTTAATTTCTACTGACATAATATAAGAGATGAAACACCAATTGACACAATAAAATCGGACTCCTCCACATAGAAGGGCTTCAAGGTTTGGATTTAAACCCTTGCAGACGCATATGAACCCATATGCGAGTGTATCATGAGTTTGTATACGGTGATTCAAAAATAACATTTTAGAGTTGTTATAAGTAGTATATGTTCCAGTCTTTGGACGCTGACCTTCTGGATAACTGAAGAAAAAATAATTTATGGACACATGCAATGAAAAAAAAGGACAACCAATAGGCGATTAAACTATTATCTTTGTTCAACTGCAATTTTTAATTCTGCGTTGAATAATGGGCCATTTCACACCCCCTCCTCAAAATGACATCTTTCTCTTGGATTGTCCATCAAATTGAAACCCAAAAAAAAAAAGAAGAGGAAAAGTTCAATTTGAAGCTTTATTATAACATTAAATAATTTATTAAACTAGCTAATTTGAAAAGTACATCCCACATTTATTCTTTCTTGCTATGTAACTTTGATAGATTTGCAGTGAATTCAAATTGAACTCAATTCTTGCTTTGTTTTCCATGATCGGTAAAACCTTTATGGGATATACCAATAATGCATACTAGTGAAATACATTAATTTGTGTCTTTAATTTGTTCACAATGTTTCAACTATGATAGGGTACTTGTTCTTTGGCATTCGAACTAGTGTTGGTTGGACTGAATCATCTTTCTGCAAAGTTTTCCACCTGCAATGAATGTGAAATTTATATCAGTTTGAATACCACAACCCTTCTATTTCTAATTCTTTTTTATGAATCTAACTGTATTGACGAAAAAAATACGAGAGTGTGCCAATTTTCATGTTTTTTGGCGATATTAACACTATTTTTCTAACCATGGAAAAAAAAAACTGAGTCACTGAATGCATTATTATTTTCTATGATAATAAAATTGGTGTTAAACATCATGAAAAATATAAGTGAGTTATGAATGGTGTGTATTTAAGTTGTGTATTTTAGAAGATTTCATATATATATATATATATATAAACTTACTTGTATCTGCAGGCAAGATGATGAATAAAAATACAAAGTTCCAGCTTTGCTAGGCTCATTCCAGGACACATCCGAGGACCACTTCCAAACCCAAGAAAACTATAAGGCTTCAAGGGCTCCTGCATTTTGATTGGAAATAAGAGGTCATATTTTTCGTTCGTGTATATTGAATGAAACACAAGCCCTGCATTTGATTAAGACAATCTCATATTTTTCGGGTATATTGCATGAAACACATCCTGTGAAATTGCTAACTTACATCAAATCTTGTGGGATCAAACTTAAAAGGATCAGGGTAAATTTCAGGATCGTGATGAATAGACACTACGTCCAAATTAAGAGCCCATCCTTTTTTCACATCATATCCTGTTGATACGAGCAACTTGTTATGTTTCATCAACAAGAATTTCATTAGACCCACTTTTGTGACTTGAGCAGAGTAATTCATACCATCAATCTGAAAGTCCTGTGCTGCTTTTCTTGAAAACCAAGGTAAGATTGTCGCTCTACGGAGAGTTTCACTGATTACCTGATATTGTAACAACGGTAACATCATAATCTAGTTAAATTATGCTGAATTTGAATATTGAAACCAATATTGTACAAAATATAGGCAGCAGCAGTGGCGGACGCACGCACGAGTTTTGAATTGTGGTGTCGGAATTACATGTATTGTATTTATGATTTCGATACTCAGGTTCCATCCTTTCACTTAAAAATTAATATTTAATTTATAACTAAAACCCTGAAATTCAATTTTGTATTAATCTTCCAATTGAAACCGATAAGAAAATTAGTATTTTTAATCTATACAAAAATTTTCATGGTTATTTTGAAATTTCAACAACTTTATATCACAATTTAAATTTTGACATCAGAAATATAGCATAGCTATATGAAGAAACTGAATTCTTACAATTTTATTTTATAGAACAGAGAACTGCTTAAGTCATGTAATATAGACCCTTTCTAAAGTGAAACTAAAAAATAATCCTTCAATACCGTTTTAAATAGTAAATGTAGTGATACCAATAAAATTTAAATAATAGTTAATTTTCAACTTTTTGAAAAATTATACTCACGTATTAAATTTTGACAAAGTTCAACAAAGTTATAATAGAAAAATAGTACATAATCTTCCATTAATATATTCTGCATTTATGTAGAAAATAACGGCTTTATTAATTCTCATAGAAACAACTCGATAAGTTTTGAGAATATTTACTCCGAGCACTAAAATAAAAGAACAATGGTCAAGAGTTTGGTCTATGGGCTATGAAACTGTATCAAGTGCATGGGTAGGATTTTCAGTAATAAGTAAAATTTGTTCAACTGACAAAATGGTACGATAAACATCTTGAAGATTTTCATGTCTAGCTATAATAACTATTTATTTTCAAAACTTTGTGGTGTCATATGACACCACTTGACCATACGTAGGACTGCCTTGGGTAGTAGGACAACGCCTGGGGCGAGTTTAATTGGAATTAATCAAAGTTAAGTGGAGTAAGGTGCTAGGCAGTAGAGGATCAGCTAGTGCCTAGACGGGGTTTTTTACGAAAGCGATTGAAACAAAATACAACAGTAGCCATGCTAAGTACCTTGGATGTGTAAGGCATGTTATTCACTTCTGACCAAGTGAGAGTTGAACCGTTTTTCCTGTTATCGCGAATATCCAAATGTTCTTTCTGCAAACTTCAATGTTAGTTTTACAGTAGTAAAAAATACTCGACAGAGATGTTAACTAGTGCTAGAGTTGCAAACTTTTTACCCTCAGACGCGCTAAAACATCAGGATTTTCTTCAAGGAATTTGATAAGCCATGTAAGGGCTGCAGTGGTGGTATCATGGCCAGCAACTAGTAATGTTAATATGTTATCTTTAAGTTGCTTATCAGTCAATTTATCCTCACTAGCTTCTACTTTTGAGTCATTTTTGGTGTGTTTCTGTATCAAGCTTTCCAAGAAATCCTGGTGGAAACTTTTTCCAGTTCTTCTACCGGCAATAGTTGAATCTAACATCGCATACATCCTATCGCGAGCCTGTTCCAACAAAATCGAATGACAAACAACAGAATAGGGGTGTTAAATTTAGCTCTAGTAACACATTTTACTGAAAATTTCCAAATTTTGATTAGGAGTCTGGTCTAACGTTTGTAGATATTTAAGAATCATTACCTGGATACCTCGACTAAATGCAGTTCCAGGAAGTTTAAGTGGCAAGGATGCAAACGAGGAGGAAATGAATTTGAAATTTTCTCGAAACTTTTCTTGCTCCTCTCCAGCAGGCTCTAAGCTCATTATCATGTTTCCTATCACCTTGATTGTGAACTGCAGTAAAAGAAGAAAAAAAAAAACAAATTCCTCTTTTATATAAAGAATTTATTTATAAAAATCAATTTATTGTCATTCTGTCTGTTTTAATAGAGATTTTTAACACTACCAAAATGTAGAATCTCGGTTGTCTTAATACTACCAAAATGTAGAATCTCGAATCTTAACTGTAGAAGCCTCGTCAAGAACCAAAACTTCTCGTCCAGGCCATTGGTCTAAAATTTCACAAGCCAGAGTGTTCATGAATTGGAAATATTTTTTAAGGCCGTCAAGTGAGAGGGGTTCGGCAATCAACCGTCGTAGCCGCTTGTGTTCTTCGCCGGACTGTTGAAGCAAGCTGGTCGGTCCGAGCACCTGCTGACCAGTGTAGAAAAGGTTGAGGGTAACAATCCCATCTTTTCCAGTTAGTAAAATCTTGCCTGCTTCTCTTCCGGTCATAAAAACTGTGAATCTACCAAGAACATAACTCTTGAAGACTTTTCCGTACCTATAAAACAAAATCAAATTTAAAAATAACCACCACTTCCAATTATCGTTATTTTTTCCTAATAAATCCATTCTAATATTAAAATTAAATGACATCATATCAGTTAATCGTCTTATAACACGACGACAGATTTGGAATTTCACCTGGTCTAAAATTGCATATTTGATTGAGATTCACGTATGCATCATAATTTGTAAAGATGAATTCATAAATAATAACAGTATATTAAAAAACAGATTATAACATATTAACTTTTTTTTGTGAAACGGAGGTATCGTAACAATACATACTTCTGTTGTCTGTTTCTCATGAAGCTGTAAATACCAGCGGGGCTCGAAAACTCCGATATGAAGGAGAAACTTTCTCCAATAACCGGCCAACCGAGGTTGCCAGGAATTCCTTCCATTGCCTTGGGAGAAGGCTGCCCACTTAGCAGAAACACAACGGAAACCACCACCACAACCAACGCCACCGCAATGACCATGCTCATCGCCATTGTACCTTAATTTTGCCTCGTAAAATGTGAAGGTATAATACACTAAAGCTACTTGGTGCTGGTTCTTATAATATGCCATATTGTCTGCACTATTACATCTTGTCCTTCATATCCAAAACATGATGAAAATTAAGTTCGACAGCTTCATCTCTTTTTAACGCATAGTTGGTTCGGCAGGTTCGATTTTAACTTTTTCTGTCAAGTTAATATCGCCTGTTGGCGATTGGATGTGATATTTATAAGTAGTTCATTCGTAATATTTTTCTTTTTTTAAATGTCTCATTAATTTGTATATAGTTTAATTTATCCGAATTACTCTTCCAATATATATTTTTTAATTTATCCAAATAACACTTTTAATGTTTATTCTATGTCACATCCATTGTTGGTCAACCTTGCTTTATTTGCTATACTTTCTTTTTTTAAATGTCTTATTAATTTGTAATATTATTCTTTACAAAGAAAACCTTCCCAATATATGTACCTAATTTATCCAAATAACACTTCCAATGTTTAATCTATATCACAGCTACTTAATTTTCAACTCTTTTACTTTTATAATATTTTTATCAATTTCAAATTAATTTATTGTTCAACCTATTTTAAATGACAATATAAGATATTTTGATTAAGCATTCAATATTCCTTAAAAATATATGCAAATGATTTAGGACAGAGAGATTGCGCATTAATTAATTTATATCCTCTTGTTTCAACGTATCGTAGTATATGTTTATGCCTCGCCGGATCTGCTGTTTTTAGTTGTACTATGTTAATCACACTTGAAGTTATCGAACATCTCTGGCATTATTTACTTTATTTGTTTCTGATGTTGTTTTATGGCTAAATTTAGTAGAAGTACCAAAAATATTCTTGTTTAACTATGGACAAATTTATTCCAAACATAGTAGATTATTTATTTACTTAAAATACAACGCACAAAAGGTACAAGCCAAACATACAATGCACTCTAATTAATCTCATGGTTTGTTTGGGAGTGATGGATTTTGTTTGTGTTCTTGACATCATAGATTCGTTGGTTATTCTAATAGATTTTTTATTTCTAATATGGTTATCAGTGGATTGAATCTATGTTTATGTTCTCTAAAGAGTAAATGTTGTTGTATTGAGTTTACTCACAACTACATTCTACTGAATTTCATTTGTATCGATAAAAGAAAAAAATTATTTTCAAAAACGAAATAAACTTACTTACTGAAATATTATACAATAATAGATATGTTGTCATATAAGAACTAGCAACGAAACTCGTGCACAACACGAGCGCATGTGTATTTTTTTAAATTTTTTATAAATTATATATATATATATATATATATATATATATATATATATATATTAAATAACATTATTAATATTGTCTGTGTTTATGAAAATGTTATATATTTTTTTTCTTTGTGAATATTAATGTTGTATATTTAATTATAAACCATAAATTTTTTTAAATACTTTTTTATTGCTAATCATATATTTATTGTCATCATATTATTATTGTGTTTGAAATAGATCGTTATTTTTTTGTAGTTTACGGTTCATATTGGTCGTTTATTTGGTTTGTAAACTTTGATAAATTAGTATGTAATATTACACATTTTTACTTTTTATGATTAAAAAACTACAAAATATGACCCTAATTAATTATGGACAAAATCTTTCTTGAGCAAAAATACTATAAAACAGGATTCTAATTAATTCTATATAAGATCTATTGAGTTTTTTTTATATACATGTATAGGTAGATGGTACCTATTACACTTATACAAATTTTTTTTAATTATTTTAATTCTATATGATTTATAATTTGTTTTTGAAGCTAATGATTTTATAAATATAATGAAGTTTTATTTTGTTTTATAATAGAGGAAGGAGTAATATACTTACTTCGAGCAAATAAAAATGTATTAGGGATTATTAAAAACAGATTTACCGAAAGAAAAAAGAACAATTTTAATATTAAAATTTAGAGAAAACAATTTTCAACACGGGGAAGGGTCAAAATTGAGCTCAAACTTTCTTCCTTGTACTTTCTCCCCCCCTCTATATTCTACCAATATTCTATACGCGCTCGGCCTCACTATTATCTGTACTATACCTCTCTCTCTCTCTCTCTCTCTCTCTCTCTCTCTCTAAACTATTGCTTTTGGTGTTTAGACAGAGGTAAGCTTTGTCAGATCCTGATTTATTCCGCTTAGATTTCCTCTCTGTAAATTTGTTGGATTTTCTTATCTATTGCGTTATTCTAGTTGACTAGTATATCGAATTGTAGAAAAAGATGATGACTCGGACAATGAAATTCTTGGCTTTGACTTTTATGCCGATTGATGAGACTTTCAAGCTTTTAATTATGTTGAATGTTAATTTGATTTCGGGAATTAGTAACTGTTGCTGTTCAATCATAATTTTTCTGCGATTACACTAGAGTTTGATTCGTGCTTAGTTTAATTTTGAAGCTCCAGTTGCTGTGATTTGGCTTTCACATTCAAATTGTAATTTGTGTAGTCCTCTTTATTGTTCTACTTGCATTTTTTGCCCCTTTATGATTTATTGTTCTATGTTTATTTTGTCTGATTTTTAAAGCTATGCTTTGATATTTTTATTGGATTTTGAAATTAGGAAGATCAAAGTCTGGAGTACACCATAGATTAGATGGCTAATACTGCGGCAGCATGTGCAGAGAGGGCAACCAGTGATACGTTAGCTGGTCCCGACTGGGCAATAAATATTGAGCTATGCGATATTATTAACATTGATCCTGGGTATGATTTGTTAACTTTGTTACCTGACCTAATGACATTAATTGTCTTTGATTCATGATCTTGACTGCCAAAATTGTCTTTGCTTCGTGATCGCGAATGCTTTGGCAACATATCTTTTATGCATAATTGCTTATCGCAATTTAATGATATAGTTATAGTTCTTGCTTGCTGCATAAGCATAGATGTTCTAATCTTCTCTATGTAGGACAAGTATTCTAGTACTGGCTTGATTTGAACATCCAGTTAATGACTGAAAATGTTATTATAACTATGTCATTTTCAATAGCAAGAGAATCAGCTGCTGTTTTTAAGAACTTTCCACGTTCCTGTACATCATGATGTGGGCATTTTCTGCTGAGAGTATTGATTAAAAAAAACCTTGATCCAAATTTGTGGTACTGGCAAGCCGGCATGAAGTTGGGGGTGGGAGTGAAAAGCAACCTTAGTTTCACAGATGTTGTACTCATACCCCGGGTTTGCCGCTATCCTAGCTGGCAGAAATAGCTTAACGGTAGAGCACAGTCTTGCTAATGTTGAGGTTGAGGGTTCGAGTCCCTCCCACTAACTCCTCTCCTTGCCAGACAATCTGGTTTTGCTCCTTGAAAAGAAGTTGATAAAGCTGCAGAACAAGAGTTGGATTCCCAGTTTAGCACCCCTCTCTGTTCCAGTCTAGCTGCTTTTGCTCCTTGAGAAGAAGTAGAGAAATCTGTAGAGCAACAATAGAATTCCTAATTTGGGATACTTTTCTAATATTATAATGGAAGTAGTATAGATTTCCCAGTTTGAGATTATCTTAATCTAAGTAACTTGAGCATTATATGCAGCAGCTCCATTTCTATACAATGTTAGAAGTGCATATGGAGAAGCAAAGGAAGTTATAAGTCTTCGACATGTTGCTGCTTCTGCACTATTACTGTACTATAACAATTGTATATTACGTAATTACTCAATAATGAACTCCATTCGTTCCAAAATACGAGATACATAAGAACTTTTGAGGTAAAACATATGACTCGTGAAATATAGATTGTAATAAATAGTTATTTTTTTGTATATGTTAAGAATTATAATAGTTATATCAACTGATTATATCATCTTCGAATATGAGATGCCTGTCACGTATCTTATTTTTGGAATGAAGGGAGTATATATTAATAAATTTTGTGACAACTATATCGCTGCAATCTCTCTTCAACAAGTTGCATTGTTCCTTTCTTCTTTCACTGGTTAAGGATCGAAAAGGTAGTCACAGTAGGACGGTATATATTTTGTCAAAGGGTGAGGAAAGGGAGATGGCATACCAATATTTGGACATGGTATGTAATCCGAAATAATTCTCAAGGACATATTGAAGAACCATTAGAAAATATGGGTAAGCAATTAAAGTGGTTGCCCAATGCTTACCGTTTCAGATCGATATTTTGTCAAGTCTGTAGTATATCGAATAGCCTTAGAAGCTGACTGATTTTGGTTTGAGCTTACTCATATATGTGGATGGGTATGAGCAGGGTCCTATGTGACTATAGAGTCACATAGGTGACTCTGAGCAGGATCCTATGTCGGCACAGTTCTATAAAGATCGTTGATAAATGATAAATGTCGCCATAAATCTTTTTCATTTAGTCATTCTAATAGAGCTTCTTTGAGGTGCCAATCAAAATTTCAAGTCGTCCTCTATTTGTGGAACTACTTTGACTATGGAGTTGATTCAGCATGTAATTATTTGCATGACCTTGCCATGATTGATATTTGGCATGCACATATACTACAAAGTAATAGATGGTACTATGTGTCACTTCTTCCGTTCCATTTAACATATCTTACTTTTGCAATCATGCATATTAAGAAAAGTACCAAATACCCGTTCTAATACCATAAGAACATCTCTTCTATTTTAGGTAGTCTCTCAACTTCCTTGGTTTCTTTTCATAATATAAATTCAATGGGAAGAGATTTTTTTTATTATTCTTCCATAAATTTTCTCTTAGATAATCACTTTTATCTGCCAATCAATGATATCAATCCCAATGTTTGTTTCCCCAAAGCCATTCTAATGTATTGCTCACAACTCTTATTGTTATTTCTAGATTTCTTATGTATGCAATGTTATTTCCCATAAAAAAATTCAAGAAGTGACCGAAATATTGGAAAAACGCGTCAAGTTTTTATTTAAATGAATAGTGGGCTAGTATAGTGGGACAACCCAAAAAGGACATTTGAACAATTAAAATTAGATTGAGGGAGTATCATTTGATTGTTGATACATTTTCCAGGATCTCTTTATAGTGTGATGCATTGACGTGGTGAAGATTGTCATAGTGTTACCTAGTGTCATGATATATCTTTTGAAGTTTATCAATATATGGAACATCTCAGAATGAAAGCAAGTGGTTTATCTCAGGATATAATCATATGATATAATATTGTTTAATCTTGTATTTCTATTTTTAGGAAATAATGAAAAAAAGAAAGGAGTCGCTTCAGTACTATACTGACTCAATGACATAATATATTGCTGTTGAGTTGACCAATTTCTCTTTGGGATTTTTGGATTTTTTGTTAGTTTTAAGGAATCTTAGACACTAGTGATAAAGGCCTGTGCACAGAATGTGTATATTTGTGATAAGTGATTTTAATAAAAATTATTTTAATTAAGATAGAATTGGTTACGATGAACGAATAATTAGGTTAAATTTAGTGATTGATTGATTATGTTATTTGTAATTACTCTATGACTTAAAATCATAATAATTAGTCGATTGTTTGATTATGTCATAGATAATTATTATTTAATTATGATTGTTTGGATTAATATTGATTGTATAACTAAGTGTAGTTATGATTTTGTTTTAGGTTCGGATTTATTTTGGTAAAAGATACTGTTAGCATATAATCGCAAGTACAATATCCAAATCTGATTCATTTTGTCAAATGATTAAATTGTATTGAGTCAATTGAGTCAAATACTGTTGATTCCTCCATTATACACCCGTGCTGAAATACTATATAGTTATAGATAGATAGATTGTACAGTATAAACTCTCACTACGATTGCATTACCCTATATCTTCTTTTGTATGAAATAATTATATATCTCATTATGAGATCTTCCTTTTATTTACCTCCATTATAGTAAAAAAAATCTTTCTTTGGATTTGAGTGAATTTCAGGCAAGCGAAGGATGCTTTGAAGATACTCAAGAAGCGTTTGGGAAGTAAAAATCCCAAAATCCAGCTCCTTGCTCTTTTTGTCAGTAACTCCACATCCTTGCATATATTACTAAGTCAATTGATGTTTTTAGAATAATGAATTTTAAGAAAGACCAGAATATTGCGACTTACATTGCTGTCTAGTCTCATGAAAGCTGCAATAGAACATAGATTACATTGCATATATTTTTGTTTTGTTTTGTTCTTTTTTTGGGTTTCTTTTGGAGTTATACTCAACATATGTTCTCTCTCACACACGCACCAAAACTAAAAAACGGCAATTAACTTGGTCTTACACGTCTATTTGTTTTAATGAGTAATTGATTATATTAATATGTAGCAACTAATATATTGAATTATTTGTGTTGGTAACATGTGCACACACACGCACACACATGGTGTTTGTGTATATGCATGACATATTAGTCTAAAGAAGTTGCCCACACATCATCTCAAATATATGTCATTTTTCAAGTCTCAAGCCTCAAGTCTCAACATCTACATCAGTGACAATACTGTGTAGAACTCTGTATTATCAATTATGTTAAATCAGCAATGAAGTCCTTACATGTATTTAATACTCAAATCTGACATTTAAGAACACAAAAACTCAAAATTACTCGTACATATAGGAGAGTGAGTTGTATGGGTATTGTTTGGGAGAACTGATCCTTCTGTTCCTAGAAACAATAGATGGCCATGTTTCAAAAAATTTAAATGCTTTTGTTACTCTATGTAGCTGATGCTGACTATGTCTATCTTGTCTGCTACGTAGCATAGTGGAACGATGAACATGTAATATCTTCTGCATGTGAAAGAGAAAAAGAAACTCAAGACCGTACTAATCCCATTCTTCTTTTCATCCCCGAAAGAATAAACCTTATTATTCTGTAGTCTTTATAAACTTCAACCTTTTTAGTTTGTGACAATCCTCTGCTTGAATTTTATGTTGTTCTAAAAATATAATTATTTCCTTAATTTTCACATTATTTTTTTGGCTCAATTCAACCTTATTATAACCAAGTTAATATATTTTCATAACTTAGTAATAAGTTACATAAAATTATGTAGCCAAAATGTTTTAATTCTGATTAAGCAATTATATTTGTAGATATAAAGAACGTGTTGAATAGTACTGAACTAATCAAGACTTCAAAAAATAAAAAAAAGAAAAACTAATCGAGTAAACCTTTAATAACTATGTAAATACAATTAAGTATTAGCTATAAAAGATAGTATTTCAAGCTCAATTAAATTTAATTCCATCAGAAAATCAAATGTTATACGACAGCTTAGTATTCTACAAATTCAGTTATATGAATACAACTGTAGAAAGAATCTCACTGAACTCAAGAGTAACACCTTTGACTATATCATGAAAATTTTTAAGAAATATTTAGTGGTCCATTTTAAAAAAGATAAAACAATACATAGAACACGATTACAGGTAAAAGTTGAAAAAATAAAATGTATAAAAAGCAACTGAGTTTAAGAAATACTAGATAAATGATAGTTGTGTGATTAATTCTATTCTTGAATTATTAAGTTATATAATTTTAGTTTGATTAATTAATTCCCGATATATTTTTTCTACTCTAATTTAACTTTATTACATGTTTTATATAGTATATCCTATTTTGGTAGTTTGACGATATATTATTTTCATTTCATCAGTTAGCTTAAACTATATAAACATATTTAATGTAAGATAAGAATATAAGATCAATTTTGAATTTGCAAAGTTACTTTAACTTTTATGAGATTCAGGTGTAATATTGAATTTAGTATCACTTAATAAATGTATTACAATGTTTTTGTTTATATTGATCAAAATTAAGTTAATTCATACACAAATTTTTATTTAAATAATAAGTCAATTAAAATTTGAAAATTCAAAATTGACATTATATTTTAGGATGGAGGAAATATTAAAGTTTAGATATTAATAAGACATACTACAAAATAATAAAATGACAGCAACCCTTTGTCTTGCACGGGTCGCAAGTTGGTTATTACCTAACCATGGTTGTTATTTTGTGATATTTCATTCAGGTACTGGAGACTCTTAGCAAAAATTGCGGAGAAAATATCTTTCAACATATTGTTGAGCGGGATGTTTTACACGAAATGGTCAAAATTGTAAAGAAGAAGGTATATCTATATTTTCAACAATGACGTATGGTTGCCATTTCATTATGGGTAACTGTTTCATGTTGTTGACAGCATTAAATTTTATTTTTCAGCCGGACTTAAATGTGCGAGAGAAGATTTTGGTTCTAATAAATACTTGGCAAGAAGCTCTAGGATCCAGGGGACGGTATCCACAATACTATGCTGCTTACAATGAATTGAAGGTGATCGTTCAGTCTTTTTAAATTTGCAATTGTTGATTTTTATGCATGGTTTGCAAAACTCTGGATGAATTTGAATCAATGGTGGTTGCTCCTTTTGGGCTGGTGTGGGTTATGCATTAGCATTATACATGTTCAGAGTTTCTTTACCCTTGATGTGCTAGGATGCAAAGGAGGAATCTGTAAAGATGGGGTTATCTCATTTTGTATGCTGGAGTTTAAATCATTGCTTTAAGGAGTTGTTTTGGGAGATTGACATGTAACCAAATCTGTTGTGCCACATATTGAATTTTTGGATGAATTTAACCTAGTATGGGCTTTCAGGAAGGTTGGTGTATATAAACTATATCAGTTCAGTGTAGTGGTTGGCCTTCTGAGTCCTTTTCGTTCTTTTTGCCACGTTGACTCTGTTAAAGCTTTGAATATATGTTTGACGTAAAAAATATTCTGATCCAAAGTGAGTCTAATTTTGAATCTTGGAAATTTAAAGTATATGTGGCGAATCTGTTCTGTTGGTCTTCATGGAATATAACAGTCAGCATACTAAAGTTTTGATATTGTCTTCTCATTTTAGTTTATTTATTATAGGACAATGGAATAAATAAAGTTTGACAGGGTTCATAAACCTGCATTTGGCATTGTACTCCAAAATCCAGATTGTCAGAATGTTTTCAACAATTTCATTTTTCAACCTAACGACTTGCCATTCTTGTTGCTCAGTAGAATTTGCATCCCTGGAGACCCACCATTTCTACCTTTATAATTTTGATTATCAATTTCTTAATCTTAGTCTGCTTCAGTCCATTTTTTAAATGGGAAAATGTAATGGTTGTATTGCATGAAGGGAATAAATTAAAAATTGAACGAATTGGGTGAAAAAAAAAATGAAAGGAGGGATGAGGAGAAAGAGGAGAGAAATATAACGAGGAAGACATAATGAGGTCAATTATCTCCCTTCTGAAAATCTATAATATGGGTGGGGACGATGTACAACCCTTTCCCATTACATCTATTTTATTGACTTCAACTCCTTCCGCTACTCTTTCACTAGTCCTAAATGTAGCATCGTTGCATAGAAGAGATCTAGTAGAGCTTTTCAAGAATGTTTTTCAACACTTATTCACATATTCGTTATTGGGATCAATTTATAGGAGAACCTTTTTGGTATATAGTGTCGGAGATTTGCTTTGTTTTGTATTTGTGTCTAGTTCCTTGCAGCTTGCACTTTGCGTTGCTTCCACCTGGGGTACCTTCTGTTTAACTCAATTTAAAAAAAATTGTTTCGTTTTTCTTTACTTTAATTTCTTCAGCATATTCTGTTGGCTTTGGGCTGACATTATTTAAATTGAGTCAGAAATGACATGCATTTAGCACTCGGTTGTGGTATTTCTGAGGAAGAAGCAAGGGTTGGAATTGTATTGTACTGGATGACAATAAATTTGTAATAATAATATAGAGGTACTCCAGTATTGTAATAATTTGTACTGGAGTAAAAGATAGCAGTATCTGTTTATTACTCTTACAAGAGGTTCTACCACGGTGGAGCTCGCAAATAACTGACATTCTTTTTTTGCACGTTCCATCAAAATTTGACTAGATTATAATGGTGCTCAAGTTAATTGAGATTATAACTAAAAAATAAAAAGGTAAAATATCTTTTCTTGAATTTATTATCTTCATGCTCACATACGTACTTTAAATTTTTTTATGCCATTATTGATAATTTTATATTGTTGTTAATTTCTTCCATTTTATGCTGGTCAAATATCTCGAGATTTTAATTAGAGATTAAGATGGTAAAATATTTTCTGTTGAATTTATTGTCTTCATGCTCGCATGCACACTTGAAGCGTTTGTTGCAATTATTTGTAATATGATACTGCTGTTAATCTCTTGCATTTTATGCTGGTCAAGCTCTCTAGGTAGCAAGCTTAACTGAAAGTAGTTTGGTTTGATAATTTTCCCCCAAACATCTCTTTAAGATTACTGTCTTAGAATTTGTTTTCATAAAATAATTGGCAGTCTGCCGGAGTAGATTTCCCACCTCCTGAGGAGAACGCTGTGCCGTTGTTTACGCCAGTGCAAACCCAGCCTCTATTACACCCACCAATAGTTCACCCAGCTTCCGCTTACGAGGAAGCTGCTGTTCAGGCATCTCTTCAGTCTGATGCTTCGGGACTCAGGTATTATTCCATTGTCCTCTCTTAGGTTATGCATATGTTCATCTTGCAGCCATTGAATATCTCCTTAATCTTGTGACTATAGTGTTAACCAGTTTGCTTTAATATATTTTCAACACTGTGATGTTTCTCGCTGATTTAATTAGTGTTCGTTTCCTCCACCTTATAACATGCAATGGGATAAAAAATTAAACTGTCATTAAGAACATAGAAGTAATATATGCTTGGGGCTCTTACTGTGTTATATATCTCAATTACTGTATTTATTTTAAAAAATGAATGCAGCTTGGCAGAGATTCAGAATGCTGATGGACTAGCAGATGTGTTAATGGAAATGTTTAATGCATTGGATCCTCAAAATCGTGAGGTATAAAAACTGATAATGCATGCTGCTGTCTTGTTAGATATCATATGGACTAAAATCATTCTATAAGTTTTTGTTCTCAGCAGGGTGTTAAGGATGAAGTGATTGTTGACTTGGTTGACCAGTGCCGGGCTTATCATAAGCGTGTCATGATTCTTGTAAACAATACGTCGTAAGTGATTGGTCTGATATTTTTAAACTTATCTGTTCATTGTGAATTAGGTACAGACTATTTGCTTTGTTGCTTTCAGGGATGAAGAGCTTCTGATGAAGGGGTTGACATTAAATGATACACTGCAACGGGTTCTTAGCCGACATGATGACATTGCAAAAGGAACCCCTGCTCCAAAAGTAGGACCACCACAGACTTCAGCTGTACCTCTAGTAAATGTCGCTCATGAGGACGAGGAGTCTGAAGATGATTTTTCTCAGCTTGCACTCAGGTGATAATGGTTTCAAGTGCATGGATGAAATAGGGGAAAAGAGAGAGGAAGAAACCTATATGTAGAGTTTGGAAAAAAGAACTTAAAAATGGGCAAAACAAAATTTATATAAATAAAGAAAAATGCAAGAAATAAAATAAAACAAAATTTGCCTGCGATACTTGTCATTATCTGAATGACTAAACTATATCAGCTCTCAGAAGCATGTCCTTCAATTTTCTGATTTTTTCAATGCTTTTTTAATTTGTAAGGTTGGAATTTTCAAATATTTTTTGGATTTATATATATAGCATAAGCGGGTAAGGTTTCAAAATGAGCAATGAGCTATTTCTCATTTCCTTGAATGATCTACAACTCATTTTCTTTAAATTGGGTTGTAATTTTTTCTTTTTTGCCAATGCTTTTTCAAAGTTCCAACCTTATGGATGGATAGAGCATTCAAAAATATGTCAGCAAATTTTCATAGTTTTTAGTGATGTATAGAATACTTATACATCAGAAATGCTTACCAAAATTTTTATACTTCTTTATTCAATGTTATTTTCACCTGTATGGACGTATGGTTGAATGTTACAAATCTATTGCAATAAATAAATAATTACTACAGCTCATGTTCCTTATTCCGACCATGTCTATGTATATATGTCTATATTTATCTAGCCTACGTACTGATTTTATATCATATCAGGTCATCAAGGGATACTTTGCAGGGACAAGGAAGAAAAACAGGAAATGATAAGGTGGAATCTGTGCGTGTAAGTCCCGTTTTTCCTTCTCCACCCTCATCTAGGAAGCCAAATAACACAGTTGATTATCTAAGTGGCGATGTCTACAACTCTGAGAGAAATTCTGATGCATCTGGGTCCAAAAATGTGTTAGCAACAACTCATGTGAACAATACAAACTCTACCATACCCGCAAGTGGATCACTATTATCAGCTCCTCCTCCTGATGAATTCATAAACCCCACTGCTTCCATGTTTTCTGAGAAGTATCCTGCATACAATGAACCAGCTCCAGCACCCAAGTTGCCTCCAGCTCCTTGGGAACCTTCTGTCATTCTTCCACCCCCACCATCGAAACATAGCCAGAGGCAACAGTTCTTTGAGCAGCGTCCTGTTGGGACTTCCCCTTCAAGTAGTGGATCTGGTTCCTCCTATGACAGCTTAGTTGGGCAGACAAATAATCTTTCCATTAATTCGTCAACCCCAAAGAAGCAAGAGAAATCTGAAGATGCACTTTTCAAAGATCTGGTTGACTTTGCAAAAGCCAAGTCTTCAGTGTCGTCAAATTCTAATAGGTCATTTTGAAATTATTTGGTATGATTTGTGGTGGTACAGTTCAAGTGCAGTTTATTCGTCATTTACTTTTTTAAAAAATCCTTGAATAATTTTGGGTGAACATCGATGATGCATCTTCTATTATATATAGTATCGGTACTGGCTAATGGTACATGTCAGGAGAATGATAAGATTGTGATGTATATTTTTATGATATTGGATTTCATTTACTGGCTAAGGCGTAAATGCATTATTCATATTGTTTACGAGTTTTATTACATTCTTTTGTATGTTATGTTCACTCTTGAATCGCTGACACTTGCGTCACATTTGGTTTGGTTTGTTGGAATGGAATGTGATAGAATGAAATGTACTTATGCTATTTGTTTGACCATTTATATGTAACTTATTCGTGTCTTCATCCCATCCCACATGTTTTTGTGTTGTTTCATTGCTAGCTGCCTACGCGAATTTGATTCATTCTTTTGTACACAATACGGCAATTTCTTCGTTCCGATGCTACCTCATTTTTATTTGTATTTTATTTTTATCGTGCTTCCCTTTGACTTCTATTCCTCTACACGTCCATTTATTTATAGTCATTTTAGGTAGTAGGGGTGCAAAGATTTATTCTGAGAATATATATATATATATATACACACACGAAATAGACCTTTTGTAGTCGGTTGACTACAATAGATGTCTGAACCATGAAGCAGAAAGAATTGGTCATTGCAGAAATAGATAGGTCTAAATTTGAAAAAAGAAAAAAACTTTCAGTCAAGAGATAAAGAATCATTATTTAGGCTAAAGAAAAATGTTTATGTGAGAGTCTATATTTCATTTTCACGCTGAAGTTCTTGCAAACAGTATGTAGCTCTCAGAGAGAAAGAAGAGACTGGAAATCAGTACAAAGAAAGTATTGCAAACTCTTATGAACAAGGAATATACAAGTTTAAACCTACTATTTCTAGTGTGAAAATTATAAATGTAATATATTACTTTTGGTAAGTTATTACAATCTCTGTAACCAAAAAAAATTAAAAGTTATTACAATATCAAGCTTTATATAAAAAAGTTTTGTAATGATTGCCAATACGGGGAGCGTTCCTTTGATCCTTTCACTTTGCAGACTTGCTGTTCCGAGAGTAATAAAAGAGTGAGCATTTGCCTAGGCAACCTTTCTTCTTCCTGCAATATTATATATTCGCATCCATAAAGTCAATGAATTGATCAACTCTTATTTATATAAAAAAGTTCCCTTTTTTTTTTTTGGGCTTTAAACTGTTTTTGGTTAAAATAACAAGTATCCGGTAGTCGATTTAGGCCCTGACTAATCTGAATTCAAGTCGGATCAAACTCCATAAGGAGGAAAACTCTCTCGATATGCATTTTTTTCATTCACAAGGTTCAAACTTGGACATTTCTTGAGGGAAAGAAACTCCTTACCACTTCAATCAATGCATTATTA
Organism: Centella asiatica; assembly: GCA_014636745.2. Lineage (NCBI taxonomy): Eukaryota > Viridiplantae > Streptophyta > Magnoliopsida > Apiales > Apiaceae > Centella > Centella asiatica. The sequence goes on from CM025786.1 coordinate 16,669,065, forward strand.
GTACACACAACAATTAAGTTTGTTATCATTGATTTATTATTATTATATTAATTAAGACAAATTAAATTAATCATTGATATTATAACATAATTGATTTAATCGTCACTAGTAAATGACATTGTATTTTGTGATTATTGATTTGATTATAATTAATTTAATTAGATGAACTTGACTAATAATTAGTTTTATAATGATTACTTTGATTGTAATTGCTTAATTAGAAAGGTATAAACTTTAATTTGTAGATAAATTCGGTCACAATCATCATCAGTCTGTGATGAATTAATATATAAATATAGAACTATAGGTATCACCAAAAAATAATAATCCGGTGTGTGCAAGGCACTAAATTAAGTTGATTATTTTTTATTCTAGAATGTGGAATAAACCCTTCAAATTAAAATAAGATGACGAGATATCTACTAGCAAGTTAGCATACGGGATGATACAATGCATCAATTGTAACGTACGCGTGTACAATTATACAAACGTTTATATCACTTTGCTTGGTGTTTAAACTAAATATTCATCTTCTAGACGACTCTTTTTCTTAAGCCTTGTATCTTTGACTTGCCAGATCCTTTATTAAAGAAATAATAGGATAACCAATCTTAGTTTGTAACTACCCAATAATACTATTTTTTTAACTTTTTTTTTTAGAACTTTTTGAAGAAAAGAAAAGCCCAAGATTATTATTATTGTTATCATTTGGCGCGTGTGGTTTGGGGGGTGGGGGGTTAGGAGGGGAAGGGGTTGGGAAAGGGATTGAACCCACATCATTTAAATAAACACACATGAAATTGAAAGCCAAAGATTAAGTTGTTAATTGTTGAATTATACTACAAAATATATGATTTCAAATTATGCTCCAATTACTTCATCTCCTCTAACCAATATTAATATTAACACACTATGTGGGTTTCTTCGACAAATAAAGCAATCTTAGAGAAACACTATTTCCATTACTTTGATATGAAAAAAAATTTCTAGTAAAAATCTCCGTCTAAATCGATTAATCCCTTCAATTAAGTGTTAGGCGGTTCTCTACTGCTTACAGTTTATTCCGTCTATTTCTGATTAATCCCGATTAATCTCGATTAAACTCTTATTTAGGTGTTAAGCGGTCCCTCACAGCCTAAATCCAGCTAACGTTACAACATTCGAAAAAAGTGAGCTACTTAGCCAAACTCTCCTCTTTCCATTCTACATGCTGCTACTATGAAATGATTCCTAGACTTTTATAAGCGAACTAATATCAAGTGGATCAAAAATTACCGATATTGAAATTGTACACTGTATTTTAATATTAATTATAAATTATAGATTCTCTACCCACTTTAAAGTATCTTAGAGCTAAATTATGTTCTGCTATGTTTAAATAAGCAATTTCAAATTTTAGACCAAGACAAAATAAAGATTTGCAATAAAAATAGAATTTACTTAAAAACTTACAACACATTAAGACTTGGACTTGAGCTGCCAAACATAAATTTACAATACTAATGTGATGTGCATACCTGCTGTTGTTCCCACGGCTGCTTCTGCTGCTGCTGTCACTGCTACCACTACTGCCGGAGCTTCTGCTTATGCTACTCATTCCGCCTCCGCTTTCGCTCTCGTCGGAGACCGAAGATCTCCTCCTCCACCACTCCTTCTCGATAACTTTTCCAGATTTCTCATCAATTCTACTACCATCCAAAACATTAGACTGAGGCATTGCCTTCTTTTTCTTTTTTCCTCCTAAAGACATTGGAATCCCCATTTTAAGAAACAACCCCTTATTGTTCCCAATATTGCTTCCTGTTCTCACCATTTTGCCTTTCTTTTCTGACTTGTTTGCACTACATTTTTTACTCAAACTTTTCTCTTCATCCAAAGGGTTTTCTTGAATTTTCATCACACTAACTTTCTTGGTAACACTTTTCTCTTCTTCATCCAAAGTTTTTTCTTGAATCCCCACTTTGTGATACTCAACAAGATCTTTCAACGACAACTCGTACGATGATTCGGGCATGGCCTTAACCATTTCCATCAGCTCCTTTTGGCCTCTAGCAATGGCTTCAGCTTTTGGAGTTTGGGAAATTTGTCTGATACTGTTGGGGAAGTGTTGCAAATGGACCGGATTTTTAGGTGAATTTTTACCACTCCACATGGGTGGTGAAACAACACCTGATTCATCTTTCACATCTTTGTCAGCTCCAAATTGAACCCCCCCACCATATTTTTCAGAATGTTCAGCTTCATTTACATCCATGTCACAAATATTAGTTTTCACATAACTGTCATTTGTTTTTTCGAGGAGATCGAAATTTCTGACATGGGTGTAAATCTGTTGATCAGTTGTTGGATCAGACATGATGTAATTGCAGGAATAGATTTGGAGAGGAGTGGGAGAATTGAAGGGAAAATGGGATTTGTGTTGATGTGAATATAATTTGGGACATGGTGGTGTTTGAATTATGACACCACGGTCTATTTATCACATATATTATTTTCCCTTTAATAACAAAACAAGTTAAATATTACTCTTGTGGCTCATGGATGTCAAAAATTTCTAGATGTGTGGGCGTGGGGCCACATAATTTTATGCCCCCTAGATTTCTCAATTTGTCTCTCTTGCAATGATCTCTATCACTTTCTTATTTCAATATAAAGTGGAAATTGTTGCTCGTCTCTTTCCAATATTTCTTTCCCATTTCTATCCTATAATTTATTGTTTTCATACATTTTTATCCTATAAGCACTTAAACATCTTCTTTATTCTAAAATATAGTGGCGCAGATTTTAAAACACATAAATTACTTATTTAGATATTTATCTCTTAAAAACTTTAAAATACAATTAAATAGATAATATTTAAAATTTAAAATATTTAAAAATTATATAAAACAAAATATTTAGATATAATTTTTCTGTATTTTAAAAATCTGTGACACAATTTTACAATTTTTATGGAGGGGAGGGGTATAATAATTAGTCCAAGAAGGTCAGATTGCAGTTATGAATTAATTAAATTATCACCGCCTTGGTAGCATTATTGAAAGACAGAGATAGCAGAATCAAATGCCAAAAATATCCACAAAGACACAAGCACCGCTACTACAAGTTAAATAATAACAAATTTAATTTCAATAGTTAGAAAGTTTTCGTTAAAAGTACTCCGTTTGTTTTAATTAACTGATACGATAACTTATTATAATTAATTTTAATTTATATATATTATTTTATAAATATATAAATGATAAAATTACATACACAAGAAAATTCATAGAGTTTATGATTAATATTAATTTTTGTAATTATCTAAGTATAAATTTGATCAATTTTTTAAATTATTTTAAAAATATGTTGACTACAAAATTACACAGCCAATAATTCATACAATTTTTAATAAAGCTTAATTTTTATTATTATCTGTGTATAAATATACATGTATCATTTTAAAATAAAAAATGAACAATTTGACTATAAAGATGTCGCATAGTATGATTCATTGATTTGGAGAGGGGTGGAAAACTAACTGACGGTGTTTCCTATGTTATCCATTTTCTGACGCGTGTTTTAGTAAATAAATCTATATACAGTTAAATTCACACTTATTTCCATAGAAAATAATAAATTTTCTTGATTTGTTAATGCACCTTACTAAGGTTTACCACTTCTTAAATTAGGAATTTTAAATTTATTCAAATAAAACGACATAATTTACAATCGTTTGCGAGAATATGTGTGAATTTAGATGTGTCCAATAAGTCCATTTAAAAATATATGAATTTTGCTTAATTTTATCACACATCTTAATTTATTATTGGCAAACACTATTCTTTTTTTAAATTCTTTCTTTTAAAAAGTTATATTTGATAACGGTTTCTTAAAAAAAGAGTCACATCTACATCTTTTTTTTATTATTATTATAATGAGATTTTTTTAATTTGTTATTAAAATACAATTATCTTATTTTATTATTAATTAAGTATTATTTATAATAAACTTATTATATATAGATATAATTCTTAATTAAATGTACAACAATCGTTAACATAAATACTCAAAAATAAATATGTTCTAGAACGGAACGACTATATTTTATTTTAGTCCAACGTTACACGCCTAATTTGATAATTAAGACACGTGTTGTAACTCTGTAAACCTCTAATAATTTTACATAGTCTGTTTATATTAATTAACGTTACTTAAATTAATCAATCAGGCGTGTTAGTTCTGTTAAACGCATATTTTGATTTGTAAATTAATATATAGTAGATATATGTGTTATATAATTTAATAAAAACTATAGAATACAAATGTGATAGAAGAAGATTAATAATATGAAAAAAAAAATATTAATCACAAAAAATGTCACATATATAAATCATACATAAAAATCTATGCTGGTATGATAACTAATGCGCTCTTCAGAGAAGGAACTAATATTTGATAAACTTTTAAAAACCACACTACATGAAATGCTAAAAGAATACTATAAGCAAATGTGAATTGTGAAAATTATTAAACAAAATCCGAAAAATATCTTCTTTAGTTACATAGGGGAACAAACGCTAAGCACCATGAAAAATATTATTCCCTCTTCAAAACATGTCCAAATTCTTTTTTAGGAGTGTTAAGTGTAATTTAGTATATCTTATATATGTTCTTTAAATTAATAAAAGTTATGAAATAAAATTATAATAGATGAAGGTTAATATTATGAACAAATTAAAATTATTTTAAACATCTTAAATGTAATTAAAATGTGTGAGTTACAATAACTAAGATACTTGAAAGGAAAGAGAGAGCAAAAAAAATAATTAGTCTCTCAAACATAAATATTTTTTTGTATATGAAAAGGCAAATAAAAATCTTATTCAAAACCTCCTAAATAAAGTCATAAATTAATTTCATAGTCCAATCCCAAATGAGTTACAAAAAGTCAAATCAAAATTTTATCCTTAAAAATTCTCTAATTTTATTTTAATTTGATTAAACTCACTTATCAACTTTTTAATTAAAATTTAATTTATAATCAACTACAATAAAACCAATTTATTTAGAGTTTTAAAATGTTTAACTTTTTATTGCAATAAAAATTTATTAAAATATGTACTAAAATAATGATAACGAAAACTTATACAAATCATAAACAATTATAAAAATAATATAATTTTTAAAATTAATTTATACAAATGTACGGTAACAAAACTAATGGAGTTAGTAAAATGAACTACAAAGTATATTATGCATATAATAACTTTTAATACAAATAAGAAAACACAATTTTTAAATCCAAAATAACTAAAATTATAAAGTACAATGCATCTCAATACCCATTATCATCCCACTACCATCCCATTACCCATTTAAAGTCTTTTTTTTGGGGATAACTTTGCGCTACCAAAGTCCATCACCACCTTATAACCCTCTTTATATATCATTCTAACTTCGCCAATTATGATCAACTTCTAAAAGGCAGTTCTTTATAAACTTACATTTGAATTCAAAACCTGAAAAAAAAAATCAATTTATTTTCTTAAAGTCAAATCAAACTTATCTTTTGAGACACAGTAGCAGAATTTATAAAGACTAGTTCTCAAATCGAAAAGATTTTGGATCAGCCACCAGTCATAAACAAGCATATTAGCATATATAGTAATTTTGTCTGTTGATGCTACCAAGCAGGCAAAACTAGTGCAAATTCTTGAGTACGACATAAGGGACAACAGATGCTCCAGGGATGCAAATATAAACTCCTTCAAAAATTTCAAAGCGCTGCAGTGTGCATCTTGATGAATTTTCAGATTTAAATAAAAATGATAGTAAAAATGGTGAAGAAATGAAATAATTAAAAGTAGATGACTGTACATTACAAATTTCCAGTACAATGCATCAGTAGTTCTTGGTTCTAAAGACAGACTTTGGGAAAATCGCCTCATAATCTCTTAGCACAACATTAGCAAAAGCAATACAGATTCCAACCGCTTCTATAATTGATCTGAATTGGATAACGTTACATTAGATAGGCAGAGAAAAGAGAATTACCCAAGACAAGAAACTGAATCCATAGCAGAGAAGAGAATTCCTGAAGTCGAGAAACTGAATCCAAGTAAAAAGGAACAGATCCCTGTCTCATAGTAAGAAGTTTCTGCCATTTCTCCAGACTGGTTATATCAAAATTTGTGCTGTACAAAGATCCTACTCTTGTGAATTCTTCATCGTTGTGATACATAAGTTGACGAAACGATGCATGATAATAATCAGTGTTTTACACCAACAAAGCATAAACCTACTTCGGCTTGGGCTTGTAGCTCTTCCAGGACTTTCACAAGGTGCTCGCGGCACATAGCAGTTTCAACTTGCTCTGTCAGCATTTTCCTCAACCTTCATACAAGAGAGAAACCATAATATTAGCAAATGAGTTTAAGAGAAATAGAGAGGGAGGGATATGCACATGCAAAATTCTGCTACATACCAATTTTAGAGATATAAAAGTTGAGAATAAAGAAGGTAATATGATTAAGAACAACCCAAATTTTAGTATCTTGTGAGAGTGCATGTGAAATTTCTCAATAAAGTACTATGCTGCTTCGGTATGTTTAATTGGTGAATGTCAATTCTGGGAATAGATGAAAATATTAGCCTTGGAAATTACGTTTTCTATAATATCTAAATTACAACTCGGAGCTTAATATCTAGTACCTTGCATTTAAAATATCTAAATAACTACTACAATGCTTTGGAATGTTTAATTGGTGAATGTCAACTGAACATTAGGTACTCGTTTGTGTAGTGGTTCCTGTTCCAGGATACATATACCCCAACTCTAGATCCTTTCCTGATTGATACACGTTTAGGATTACAGGATCAGCAATAATCCCAGACTCCCAGTAGTACAGGTATATCAAGGTATGGTCTATCTTAACCTTGATCAGGATGAACACATCCTTGAACTGCATATAACTAACATAGAGAATTTTTAATGTTTGAACCTATGGTTGAGGACAATAACAAAATGTAATTCTTGCAAAGAGATGGTCTAAAATAGAAATTCTGTTACTACTTCCATTTCAGAAAAAGAGTTAAATTTGCATTTTTTGCAAATAAGTTTTTCCCCCACGCCCCTATCAAACTTGTTATAAATGTTCAAGCGATGCTAAGATAACAAAATTGTAATGACAACCTAAAAGTTTACAGCATGATAATAACAAGATCATACAAATGTAACTCTTTTTGCAAAATAAATTTTATTTTCAAATGTAACTCTTTGTGAAACGGATGGAATACTACAAAAAGAATATTTATGATATCAGGTCTTGTCAATTGATCAGTTCAAAGGCGAAGCAAGGATATAAGCTAGTAGCGGAAGGGAGTAGGTTACGTGCTCTACATTCAAAAGCATTATTAGCATACTGTGGCAGAAAGCAGCTACTATCACTAAAGACGTTCCCATCGTGCCCCCTCATCTATAAATTAGGTACCTTCACCTCAAGCTATAACTTCTTATCGGCTGCTGAAAAGGCTACTAGCCAGCTACTTATTTCATTGAAAATTGAATTGAAGCTTGCTCTTCGTTACAGGATCTTGGTAGTATATGCTTCAACAGGAAGGTAGATTAGAAACATCTGGTAAAACAAAATGCCCGCCCAACAGATAAAGTACATTATATAGTCCGTTTTTGGGATTGACGATTTACCCATTCAGTGACTCTGACATTGGACATTCCCAAAATGGATCGGGTGAATTCAATAATAGACGCCCGTTGGCATTCCAGCCTGTTTTAGTGGAAGGTCGTGTTATTTGTTTGCGTCCATTAATTTGTAAAGGAACTTTGTTGTAGAACAAAGACTAATACCTTAATTGAGTCAGTCAAGATCAAATCTGTTTATCAAAGTGCTTCCCCGATTGCTCAAGACATCTCTTTTCAACCGAAGAACAAAACAAGATCATTTCATTCCATTTTTAGTCAAATAGTGAAGGATATTCCATTAGTAATGAAAAAGGGGTGGAGGGGATCCGTATATGTTGTTCAGAGTCTATCAAAAGGTGCAGAAATAGCTAGGAAACTGGCCAATAGCTCTTCTTGGTAAAGATCAACGGTCCGTATTGGGTATTGGCGCATAACGGGAGGCTAAGAACGAATCCTCTAGGACTAACTCAAATATATGGATCTGGGACTCGCTTTTTTTCTTTCTTCGTGGATAAGGGGTGGGAATTAGACGAATCACCTCTCTCAGCGCTTATCCGAAGAAGAAAAGCTCTCCGTCGGTTCAAATACAATATGATGAAACAAGGACGCGAATCCTACTCCTTTTATACTTTTTTGAAATTTCTACCGAAGGATTCTCCATTCTGCTGAAGAAATTCAAACAGACGACCACCGTGGAAGAGGTATTATAGTATACATTCGTGACTCAGCTCTTTTACCAACTACTGTAACTCTTAGCAACCTATAATGCCCATTACAATATTGAAACTAGGTAGTATATGTTTACCTAGATAGCACTCTCCGCACCTTCGTTATAGATTTTCTATGAGCGCAAAACTATTCATTATAGATTGCGAAGATATAGCAACTAATTCTTTCACGCGTCATGTGAATGTCTCTATTGCAACTCGAAGCTAGTCTTTTCACTAGCGGTTGTGTAGCAAAGTAAGCTCGACTAAAAGGATGCGTCAACTGCACACGAATCAACAACTTTTGAATCTCGTCAGAGTGAACTCCTATTCCTAGTTGGGCTAATCTTTCTTTATCAAGTATCAAGGGGGTGGACTACTTGGGATCAGAAGTATAAAGGGGGAAACATGTTGCTTGTTAACATTCACATCTTAGCCTTCTTCTATTTTAATTCTATGTCACCTTTGTGAGCCTTAGAGAGAAGCTGAAAGAAAACCTAGACCTAAAGTAAAGATCGGAGGACCTCCATTTCTCTTTGGGACAAAAGCTTGAATAAGCAAAGCTACCTCTTTCGATCCTACGATCCACTTAGTTCTAGTAAAAGTCGGTCATCGTAATATCAGTCGGAACGTTCTTTAGACCTTGGACTTCATCCAAGCAATTTCGTTACACTTCGTTACCTAGAAACCAAGCAACTTCGTTACCATTGAAAAGTAGTTTTGTTGCCCATATCCTTGATGGGAAGGAGAGGTGGCTTGAGAGTCGGGTTCCTAATAAATGCTACCTCCATGAACCGAGAAAGCCTTTCTCCTGATGTGACACCAAAGTGGGGGATTAAGTCTCAACTGGTCGGGAACAAAGTTGGAAAAAGAAGGCGATGGTGGATAGAACTAGGTAAACCTCTGTTTGACTTAACTGGTTGGGCACAAAGTTGGAAAAAGAAGGCGATGACGGATAGAACTAGGTAAACCTCTGTTTGACTTGACTGAAAGAAGAGGTACCATTAGCTAATCTACAGCTCACACGAAGAAGTATGCCCAGCTCGCGTAGGATCCGTTGTCGGTAAGGAACTATACGATCTTTTTCCCTATTGTATTGAATTAATAAAAAAAAAGGGTCAACGACCCCCTATTGTTTGATCCCAGGGACGAACCCTGACTTCCATAGGTCCTTGCAGCGAAGCGGGGCTAATTTCTCGTACTTGCTCAGTGTGCCCCCCTTTCGTCGAGTGCCCCACCCGGTTCACTGGCTGTCGGCCTACCGAGCACCGCTGCTCCTGCCGCCGCTCGTTATCCTTTTCTCTCAACCAATGAAGCTGTATGTTCACATGTCTAAACACGATACCTACTTAGAGCTTATAAAATCCACAACTAAAGTAATGATTAATAATAACAGGCAATGTTTGAATCTTGGCTGTAGCCTCAGATATTACATTTTCTGTGCTAGTAATAATTGCAATGTTTACAAGCACATTGACATCCTTGATTAACATGTATATTCAGTTAATCAATTATTTTACCACAAACTCCTAGATTCTACGGCTATTTTTTCCTTTCATACCTTAGAAATTCTGGGTTTTGATTGGGTAGAAAATGGAGGTTCAATACTATAGGAAACAACTAATCAAAGAAAAGAGAGATGATGTACTGTACCTACTAACAACAGCTGTGTCTCCATGACCAGTGCAAATAATAAGCATTGCATTGGTAGGTAAATTGTTGTACAGATGTCTAACTCGACCATCTACGCGACTAAGAACACCCTTTAATTCAGAGGTAATCTTGTACTTGATGCTTTTCCTGCCTGCAGACTTATTATTACAAGTAAGCATTGATATCATCTCTGCAAGCTTCGAGTTTAACTTCTCTGCATCCTCTGCTTGCTTCCTAAAGAAGGAATTTAATTCTGAGAAATGGGCCCAAACAAAATGTACCTTATCATTATTTACCTGTGAGGAAAGAAGGAAATTAAATAGCGATATTTGAAGCATGATATTCCAAATTATTATCCATTCTCTAGTTTTTCAAAAGAAAATTTCAAACATGAACACTACCTCTTTCTTGGCCTTTGAAAGAGCTTCTTCATCAGAACATACTGGAATTGCATGGGATGACTCAGATGCAAATCGTTTCACAATAGATGCATTATCAATGAAAGAGGAGGTTTTCTGACAATCGTCCAAAACTGAAAGGAGTTTCTTTCTCGTGAATGATGGAGGTGCACCAAAGTCAGGTCCTAAATTGAAGCACAAGAGATAAGGGCACCATGAGTTTAATACTAGTACATATTCTATTTACAAATATGGTTGGAATTAAGGTTGACGAAAATCAACCTACTTGATTATTCTGCATGACTACATGTTATTTTTAAGGTAATTCATTATTTTTTCTATCTACTAGTAGGCACTGATGTTTCTTTCAACACTCACAATCCCTCTCTATATTTCTCCCCCTTCTCCAACACTGACAAATTTCTTCACGAAATATAGTTATCACCAGTTGTTTCTGTCATTCTGAATCGGAGACATCATATCCTTCATTCATGAGCATTTTCTATGTAACACAAACTCATCTAGACATCATCTGTCCATTTAGCTCGAGATTCACCTCAATGGACAACGTAAAAGTGTGCATACAACCCAAAAAAAAAGAATCATTTCTTTTTCACTGAAGTAAAATCAACTAATTTTCAATGTCCTGCATTATATGTTTGAACATTTAGCACCCTAGCAGTTTTATAAAAGAGATAAATATAAACTGACATGCTGATCTTGAGAATATAATAGAAATCCGATAATCAAACAAATGGATGTGTCTGCGTGTGTTTGGGTTTTATTTTTATTTTTTTTGGGTCAGGGTGGGGGGGATGGAATGGGGGTTAAGTTTGTTTTGAACTTGAAGGGGATGCATCATGGGTGTGCCTGAGCAACAAAAATTCTAGGTCTGCTCAAAATATTGATCCACCTAATATAATTTCAGTTTCAATTTCATTCTCACTTGCAAAAGCAAACACTTAACAGAACAAGATCCTATTTCAAGTAACAGACTAACATTGTCATAGCTGTTCATTTTTGGCAGAGTCCTAGATCAGCCATGAACAAGAAAAAAAAAGGGTAAATCCTAACTTTATTGAAACAAAAGTGTGCAAGCAAAATTTCCAACATCAGAACCTTCAAAAAAAAAAAATTGAAAGAATCACTTGCCATGTCTTATTTTTAGTAATGCTAGTTCCATAGTAGCTCTAGCATCTTCAACACTATCATGTCCATTTCCTGAATCTTGTATCTCTCTGGACAGAAATTTCCGTGTGAGTACACGAAGTGCTAATTTATAAGTGCCACCACGTGAATGCTTGTACAGTAGTGCCGTATCAATAACTAGCTCATGAGATATCTTCAATGCTAACAAATCATTCTCTAATGAATGCCCAACTAAAATGGTTTCTTTGTGAACAAGTTGTAAAAAATCTTCCTGCATATAGTAGGAATAGCAGAGGTGCGTAATTTAGCTAAAACACAGCATAGATGAATAATAGTTTAAGATTGTGAAGTAGATATATTTATTGTTTTATTAAAAAAATTAAAATTAATAACGGAGGCCTTAATGTAGACCTGAATATCTTTGAGGGTTGTAGTGACACTATCCAACATCTCAGAAGTGATTCCACTATACCTGCAACATTGAGTAGTTTGTTTCAGTTAATGTAATAGAACTGGATTTCACTCACAATTACAATTCAGAATGGGGATGTGCACGTTTCAACCTAATTTGTTAGAACATGGATAAGGTTTCCTTTGATGTAATTGTATGACAATATGCTTGGTGAGAAAAGGCAAATAATATATTTAATAAAAATATTGGATCTTATACGCTACCATCCTCTAGCTATACCCTCAACATAATCAATCCTGATGCACTTCTATGAATAAATAGCACTATAGTCCACAATGAAGAATTTTACTTTGTATGCTGTTGAAATATGGGCAGTATTAGTTCCACTTATGATGAATCATTATTTTCACTATTTTCCAATTCCTACTCTTCTTTGCACAAGACATCCGCTGTCTAAAAAAAGGTTCACTTAGCATCTGAATCATTTAATCAACAGAGAGCATAACATGTAGAAATTCTAACCAAACAAACAAGCAGGCAAAAACATAGATGAGGTTTGTTTCTATAAGATCAGAAACAAATATAATAAACACAATACACCTGATAGAATTTTGGATAATAACAAACCTAAAGAAAGTGTGAATAATGTCTCAGAGTACGCTTACTAACTGAAAGCTCATCAAACTTTTTCAGCTGATGCCCCCACCCAACCCCCCAAAAAGAAAAAAGTTGGACTAATCAAATAGTAATAAAATCCTGAAAATTGGAGATCGACCTAGGTTGAAATTTTTTCTTCACCTCTATAAGGTTGAATCTTATAAAGTTATAATTAATTGTTAGAATATTAGTTTGAATAAAATCAGTTGTAGAGATTCTATGGGATATGATAGATACTATAGCCATAATTGAGGGATTCTAATCTCTGTACATTAGCACTGAAAATCAGCCATAACGTTAGTCTTGATTCTCTATAACTTTTGTATATAAATAACATAAATGAGAAGGGAGAAATCACTAAAAAATATTCAAAAACATCTCTATTCTATAATAGTTTACATTAATCTTCTCCTCTTCTTTGCCTTCACCGCCAATTGAACTCGATGCACCATATTAGATTTGATCCAAGCTCTATCATATATAACAGCGGTACTAAACTCTAATATTTGCCCTTTGAATTTCCAAAATTCCTACGTAATATCTAGGCAATTCTTAAAATATCTGTCATTGTGTGAATCTATAAACCATCCTTACAGGTGCACTTGGATGAAATGTTGACTTGTTTTGTGCTTCATAATTTGAGATTAGAAATCATTCCATCCAAAATTCAGCCCAAAATTTAAATAAACGCAACTTGCAAATAGTTTTCTAAGTTTTCCTTTATCAAGTAATACCCTTGCTATCTGGTTTTAATATCACAATACTGAAACCAACTAGACAGTGCCCAAGGTATATCCCATACCTAGAACAGTTAACTACCCAGAAACGGAGATCAACATATCATTTTCATAATATTGACAAAAGAAACCTGTTACTGTAAATTTAAACAAATGGATACTTCTCACAGCCTATGGGACAATGAGGTCTAACAACTAACAACTCTCTTTCCTTTCACCAATCAAGCGAATTCTTTCCATACTAAACCCATTTATTGAAATATGTACCAAGAAATTAGAAACCAGGCGCACTTTTGATGCTAAAAAAAAAAAAGCAAGGTTACAAAGTTCAATTGCCAATAGTGTTCTATATCACAAGCCTGCAGTTGAAAGTCATGGCTCAACTAAAAACTTGATACAACAAACAGATCTATGCAGGTTCGTGATGCGTGCATGCATGCACGTATGCTCTAAGAGGAGATACAAAAGTGACAAAAAAATGTGTGTGTGTGTGTGTCTGGAAGAGAGAAAGAGAGCATAGCTAATTGGGTAATGAAAGGATCAGAGACAATTAAATGAAACGGGTACAGATAAAACAACACAAGTTACAGAGTTATGTATACACACCTTGTATTGTAATCAGTAATGGGGTTTGATGGTTTGACCAATTTATCCAACAAGACCTGAAATTACATAAAATTGATTTTAATCTACTATAAAGCATGTGCACAGACGTCTGATATAAAGAAGACAGCCTAGAAAACTTTTTCATTATCTTAAACGGCCAAAACGCAAGCTAGACAGAAAGAAACAGAAACATAATGTGAACTACAGATGGGTGTGTAAATATATATATAAACATAACATATATAACCACACACAGATATAGTGTAATGGGAATAAATTAAATGAAATGGTTCTTCAGTAAACATGAAGCGAAAAATTTCTAATAAAATATACCTGTCCTTTAATATCCACCAGTGTTACTCTTGTGAGTTCAAACCCCTCTTTCGTAATACACTAACAAAAAAAAGGAAAAATTTCACATGGTACTGGTTAGTTCAGAGTGAAGGCCATAAGATTAATTATAATGTACAATATTTTGAACCAATTATCATAATCAATCGTAATAAATAACTTTAAATGTTTTCAGAACACATCTAAAGCCCATTTTAAAACCAAGTAATTATATACTTTCACTAGAATATATACATAACAGATGTTTCTTAATGAGGGGTTTAACAGAATTTGTTGGAAAGCCTTATAAACAGAAAATAGGACACGATCATATGAAACTACTGATAAGTTCAACAGATTGTTTTAGTTCATCATATTATGTATTTATACATGTATGTATATGCACACACATATTTGACAGTATTTGACAATTTTGACCAGCATCCCAAACTATTGAAGCAAGTGAAAACTTCTGATAACTACTCATGATGAATTCAATGGAGTACAGCTGAAAAGATCCTTTCAATCATTTAAAACTGATATGTGGGGAATTTTATTCGAGGACTTCCAGATGAGACAAGGAAGATGATAAGTTGAGAAAATCTAACACATGAGAAGAAAACATGTGTAATAGAAGCTAAAGGTGGTCCTCATATATTGGTTCAAGGCAACAAGGGACAGATGATCAATCTTTGAAAGGAAAATAAGTTGAGAAAAAATGTGGTATCTTGTTTACAGCATAAATGCATAAGCAACCTATTAGAATATGGCTATATTATAAGCCACAAGATGGTAAAAATAACTTCAGCAGCTGATGTTGAATAAGGAAGCGTGAGGCAGAACATACAGATAAAACCATCCATGACATGGGATAGTAAAAGAGGAGAAATTTTCTGATAAGGGCATACCCTGTACCTTACTATATTCTACCAGAATTGTAGAATAAAGTTAGACCTGAATGTGGAATAAGGGCGAAGTGTAACTTTAAGTAGATCTTGTCTCCTGTATTTTTCATTTTCAAGTGACGAATTATGCTTAAAGTAAAAAGCATTTTCTCTCATTACTCAAGCCTTTTTAGTCTATCTAATGTCCACTTCTCTTCTTAATTTACCTCTATATTCTATTTTTCTCCCTCTTACTTCTTTATATCTCATTAACTCTTCACTGTTTCTATCTCTTAATGCCAGAGATTACCAGGCTTACGAAGGTCTGACATGGAAGATAAAATCATATCCACTGAAAAAGAGGCTTGCACAACTCCTTTATTATTTCTCTTTTCGTCTTTTGTTTTATATGTACTTTAAACGAAAACTGCCAAAGGGAACGGTACGATAATAGCCAAATGCACTAACATCCAAACACACACACACACTCACTAGAAAGGCCTGGCCCAAAAGTTCCACAAACCTACACTACTTTCTGGGAAAAAGAGGGGACGTAATTAATGGAGTGCCCACTCTTCCAAGTTCCTGAACACATTATTTGGAGAAATATTTCTCCTCAAACTATTTAAGCCAAAAACAAGAAATTGCATTACAACAAATTAACTGTTTCATGATAGGAGGAGGGGGTAAACGATTAAATGTATTTACCAAAAAATATTTACATACTTTAGAGACGGAGAGAGGGGAAATCCCTGTCTTTTTATTAGTTCAATCCTAAGAATGCCCTGGACAACTAAACTATACAGTAGAAACCATCTAAACCTAGGCCAAGAATTCAATAATCAGACTTACCATTTCACAATCAAGTGCCAATATTTTATGGGCAGGAACTCCCGAAGGAGCAGGAAGAGTTGAAAGAAAACCTACAACATGCGGGTATGATCATTATTAGGAACTTACAAACCCAAGTAGACAGAAGAATATACTAAGAAACTAGGAAAACAAATGAGAGATATTAAAATAGTAGATCTACTCACCTGGTTGGTTGCAACAATATCCATTATCTTCAAGTTCCTTCTGTGTAAGTGTGTAGTATGTGATGGGGAATGGTAAATCTTTCATGAGATCACCAGAAGATATGTCGCCTAAATCAGAAAAACAAGTTCCTGCATTGAAGATGAGAATTTATTGTGGCGTGGAAGAGCATAAATCTGTCAAAACTTCCAACTAGATATGCTGACAAGAAAAATTATAATGACTATGTATTTGCCATTTAGGTGGAAATTGTCAAATGCAAGGATTAACGAGCTACAGAGTACAGGCAATACAATATAGCATGTCTCTTGCCGTGTTCTGCTATCAAGAGAAACATTCATTCACAGAATCATTTATGTGTAACCCAAGTTCTACATACAAACTTCTTTTATAGGAATGTAACACTTATTTCAAGATCAGTATTCAAACTCCTCTTGATGGATTCATAAAGTCTTCACAACATGCGGAGGTCACTTCATCAATCCTAGACTATATGCTAAAACTTAGATGGCACTGCATATTCTACATTTTCCTAGAGGATATCAGTTCAATAAAGCAGTGTACAAAAACAAAGTTGTGAGATGCTTTTGCAAATTTTCAAATATATAAAATCACTTGCTTAACAAAATTTTAGCATTTCCTACATGAGTTTTCACACCAATTATAACTTTATTATATTGCTAGACGCTATCAAATACCCAAAAATATACCATCCTCCATTCCAAATTAGAGATGCGTTTTGACTTTTTAAGTCAAACAGCAGCATACTGAACTTCAAAATTAATGTCAGTCTAGTTGATTTTAGTTGATTCATTTAGTGTAAACCATGGGTTTTCCCATGTTACAACTTCTATAGTTTACAACAAAAACATTTTATCACAACATAGTTTGTATCCCAAACGTTCATCAATTACATTTACTTTAAAGTTCAATATGTTGTTATTTGACTCAAAAAGTCAAAATATATCTCTAATTTAATTTTGGAACGAAAGGAGTAATTTGAAAAAATAAGTAAATCAATCAGAAATAAGGAAAATTAACAAGTACTACTGGCTGACTACACTGTCTCACCAGACTTGCACAGAGAAGAATTACAGTTTACCAAATAACAGATCATAGACCTCAACAAACAAACACTATCTAAACTACTTTTCTGCTGAATCACTAACCAGTTGACTATCCACCATAAAAATCATCTGAGTAAGTTTCCTCTCACTATAAATTAATGGAGTAACCGCAAATGCCTGTGGATCTTCCATAATGGTGAACTTGCAAGATTTACCACAAAAACATACCTTTATCAGATATTGGAGCAGGATTCCTTACAAGGGACTCAGCTTCCACCCTTTTTCTTTTTACCTTACATGTAAGTAGAGTGTCTATAGTTTGCATTCCGTCTGATATACAGCTACCACAGAACAAAACCCCAAAAAGCATAATGTTTGAGAGATACAAGATATGGTTGCAACTCTATGACGAAAACAAAGTACATAAATTCCTAACCTCAGTGCTAACACTGCCCTTGGAATGCCACAGAACTCTTTAAAACTTCGGAGTACTTTGGATTGCGACAAATACAAAGCTGCATCAAGACCAGGGATATAAAGCATAACCACTTTCGGAATCAAAGGCTTGTTCTGCAAAGACCAAAATTTAATATTGCAACAATTCAACAAACCAAAAGTTTTCCATGTTGCATGTGAACGAAGGATTCATGCAGCAAAAGGCACTGGTACGTATCATCAAAATAGTCCAGTTGTAAGTCAGTTACTGATATGAATCCAAATGACAAATGAACCACAACTAAAGCAAATTTATGACATAATAAAGAAAAATTAACAAACTAGCATATATGAACTTGGAAAATCTAATTCTTCCCAAAGAGTGAGATGGTGACAGCAATTGAGGTACGGTAACATAACAAAGTAATGATGACAAAAGATTTTAATAGGAAAACTGAGACTCCTGCTTCCTAATATAATCAATTTGTCAAAGCTTTTTATAGTAAATAATCAAGAAACTCAAAATAACATTATCCCTTTACCATGGCAACAAACTATCATAATCTACTCCCAGAAACTATAACCTAGAGGGCTACCAAGAAAGCAAAAGACAATTCAAACTGCTAACGAGGAGCTCACACCACATATAACATGGTAAGCAATACGAACAACGATCAGGCCTGCAAATCTATATGGAGCTGATGTTGACCAGCAAGGAAAAAATATGAACACAAAATGGGGATTACGGAGATGAGATTGTTAAGGTGGATGTGTGGTCAGACACGGACAGACAAGATAAGAAATGAAGATATTCATTGAAAAGTTGGAGTTGTATCGGTGCAAGAAAAGATGAGAAAAAGAGATCGTTTTAGCATATTCTTCGGAAACCTCTACATGCGTGGTGAGAAAAGGAGTGCATTGACGAGTTGTGCGAGGAAGAGGTAGGCCGAAACTTATTTAGGATAAGATAGTTAAACAAGACTTGAAGGAAAAAGAGATAGCTTGGTGCATGGTTGGTGTTAGAAAGGAGTGGAGAAAAGCTATTAGCAAAGTCCTCCCTTTTTGTTTAACTTCATTCAGAAATTAAACTCTTTTTGAAACTTTTCTTTTTTAAATGCAACAACAAGATGTTATTTGTAACAAATAGTTCTGTTGGTTGGTCAATCAGTTACATTCTATTCATGAAATGGGTTGGATTGATATTAGTCTAGATACGAAAAAATCCTTCTATTACATCAAATAAGTACGTTCGATCCTTTTTTCCCTTTTTTTTCCTAAATTCTCTTAGTTTTTATTATTATGTATTATTATTTCCTTAGAATCTTTTTTTGTTTTTTGCTTCATTTTTTTTTCTCCCATGTATTATTTCTCCTTATTTTTATTTTTCATATATGCATTTATATTCATCTTTCTGTTAGTATTATTTATTTATTTTTTATGGGTTTATCGTCCACGAACCCCAACTACTTTGGGTTAAAGATGTCATTAATGTTGATTTTGATGTTTACTGTTTATTTATGTTGGTCAAGTGAAAAAACCACTTCATAATCAACATCAGCAACATCTTTAACCTAAATTAGTTGGACCCATGGCTTATAAACTCATAGAAAAAGAAAGTCAAAAGCTAATTAATAAGGAGACAGAACTAATTACTTTGACAAAAATCCAAGATGGCATATACCCTTCGGCAAGCACCCAGTTGACAAGTCCTTGAATATCCTGTGTTATTATCATATGAAATAGATATAAGAGTTCTGATTTCAAGGTAAAAATGATACGAGTAATTGGAGAGTTCCCGAAATTTAAAGACTGTCACATCCTACTTGCAAGTTCAAAGTGGAGTTCGCTTCTGGTGTCTTAAAGACAACATCTGCTTTTGCCTGCACGAAAACCAGAGCGCAAGTCAACAACTAACATTGATTAACAATACTAATGACAGAGATATTAATTTGTATCTGGTTAATTAGTAAACTTTGCAGGTTAATCTAGATGAAATTTAAGGTTTTTCCAGAGAACTTGTGTATTAATCAAAACAGACATCCATGGTTTATTAATTTCACTTGGAGGCAGTAGAAATAACCAGAAGGGAAATGCTAAGCAACTAGTAATTAATAAAATTAAATTTATTGTAGCAAGTAAAGTCTACATGAACTGTAAACTCTACAAGATACATTAGTAATATAATTATTCAGGAAAAAAAATTCAAAAGAACATATGATTCAATTCTTAATCCAACTTCATCCACATAAAACCAATACTGAACACTTCACTGGTTGAGGATCCTCAGATAAAAAGGAACACAATTTTTTACAAAATAAATCAAACTTAACCAATTTCATACTAATCTTCTGCGGGATTTTGCAACATCTTATTGCTTTCAATTTTAAGTAGCCAGAAAGAGTTTCTGAACCCACTTAGCATCAATTCCAAAGTCCAACCAAAATGGGTAAAAATATCACAATATTCGAATAGCCAAATCAATATTATTGTAAAAGCTCCACATTAGTAGCCAAAACATCAATAAATCGAAAAGGGGTAACAAGAAAGAGACAAGAAAAACCTCTGGTCCATAGATACTGAAATATGGGTTGTTGCTGCTGCCGTTATCGTTGTTTACTTCGTTTTCATGGGAATTTTGGCATTTATGGTTCGGAGAGCTCATATTTTCTTGAAGAAATCGATATCTGTAGACTAGAGAGAGAGAGAGAAGCGTCCCCGAATTGATCACAGAAAGTAGGTTCCTGGGGTTCTCGCACTTGTGAAAACCGGGGAGAAGCGGCCGCGCTTAGAACAGAAATACTATTCCCCAAACACAAAGCATTATATAGTTAGTAAAATATTATTGGATTTCCAAAATACCATTATAACATACAGAATCATGACCATAAATAACAAAAGGGAACACATTTTCCTTAAAAAAATGATAAGCAAAAAACTTTAAAATAATATTGAACTCTCTCTGTTCCACAAAAAGAGC
The DNA here is from genome assembly GCA_014636745.2 of Centella asiatica. Lineage (NCBI taxonomy): Eukaryota > Viridiplantae > Streptophyta > Magnoliopsida > Apiales > Apiaceae > Centella > Centella asiatica. The sequence goes on from CM025786.1 coordinate 16,689,793, forward strand.
AATATTCAAATTTTTGACTACTTTTAATTTGTATATTTGATTAAAAATTATATGTATAAATGATAAAAAAAAATTCATTAAATTTATTTATCTAATTAAAGATCATATAAGATTATTGTAATTACAAAATTTAAAACATATAACAATATAATAAAAAATTTATACAAATATTATTTTTTTTTTTTTTAAATTATTCTCAATATTGCTTCTTTTTTTTAGAATCGAAGGAGTAATATCTAAACAAAATATTGAAATATAAAATTTAAAGAGAAAGAGTACACGGGTGACCCGGCTAGTTAATCTTATTCAAATTGGCAAACAATCAAAAGGATTTAAATTCCCTAATATGGAGCTCTTATCTTTTATTGTAGCTTATGAGGTGGAACACCACTTAACTTTAGCGAGTTCGAATATATCACATGATACAATTATACTTCATGTTTCACACGACATTTATATATTGAGTCTAAACTATAATGTGTCACGATATTCTATTTTATCATAAGAAGAAGAAAAAAAATTAGATGTTAAAATATTAGCAGAATATGATTCATGTATAATTTTAAACAATTTAAGCATATTAATATTAGAATTACTTGGTTTTGATTAAAACACATCTCTTATGACTTTGAGATCATAAAACTAAATCTCATCGGAGTGAGAATTGAATGAATAAAACGGGTGAAAATTGAATTAGTTCTTGAGCATCGATAAAAAAAAATATATAATTACCTAGTAACATAGTAGAACACATATTTATTTATTTCAGCAACATTCATGATCATCACCATAAGAATAGCTCCGTCTCTAAAGTATTATACCTTTAATAATTAAATGTCATTCAAAATAAATTTCATTCGCCATCGATAAAAAACCATTTTCCTCTTGTCATAACAAACTTTATAAATTTGTATCCAATTCGTATTTGGTTCATCATTCAAAGATATTATTATGTTTCTTTTTGTTTCATCTTAAAATTATAAAATTTTAAATTCTGATAATATAAATTATATTATTTGAATTTAAAATTTCATAATTTTAAATTAAAATAAACGGATACATTAAGTACTTGTTACAAGATTGTATAATTATGAATTCAATTACAACTAGAGGAATATTAAGTTTGATTAGCATATATATTTGAAGTCTTAAAACTGTTCAATGTTCCTATAATGCTGATTTTTTAATGGTGGAACGTGCAGTTTCTTCGCTTCCTTATCTAGGAAATACATACAAAATTGATCGAAGATATCCTCCTAAGTAACGTTCTCTTGCCGTCAAACAGCTGTGACATTTTCTTTGTATTTGTACTGATACAGATTGCATAATTACATAATTAGATTCGATCAGATTAATAGTATTTTCAGATTAATAATATTTTTAGGATTAAATTAATAATTACACTAGATTGGCATAACAATTTCGTTCGACCAAATAATGAAACTCATGATATTCTTCTCATTTAATCCTTTTGTATAAATCTTTTTATTAATGAGATTATTTAATCCAATCTCGTGCATCAAAATAAATATAATACTATTTCACAAGTTTAATTTGACCGGTAAATACATAATTATTTTTTAAATGAAAGTAAATAATCCAATCTCTCCGCAATCTTACCAACAAACTAATACCGTCATATCAGCATGAATAAGCCTCTCTTCTCCACGTTTACATTTAATTAACCTTAACTAACACTCTTCTATTCTTTTATATTCAATTAAATTTGTTTGGGTTTAAATTTCAACAATAGTGCTACTTAATTTGGATTTTATTACATTATCATGCCAGCCCAAACTATACCTGTTTTATTTTACTTTTGTATTGTTGGTTGTTGTTATTTTAATTAAGGAGAACTATTTTCCAAGTGTGGAACTTCAGTTTTCCTTTTTTTATTCTTGTGATTCCTGTCTGTCCTTTAGCAATAGTTTTATAACACCCCACGCCCCCCCCACCCAATCCCCCCCCCCCCCACTTACCCACCCACCCATCTCTTGTTGCTTCTTCCTCAGCTATTCATCCATCTTCTTTTGCAAGTTCAGCTTCTTGGTCTTCCTTTTTCTTTTTACACGTTTGCCTTCTTAACATGAAAAGCTCATGTCCATATATACTCTGTCAAAATCTTGCGGTCTTATTTTGCAGTCGAACCATAATATTCTAAGATTTTAGAGCTCATAGTATAAAATTTTGGAATTTTATAATAAAATGTATTTTTCACGTATTACACATTTACAATAATCATATGCATGATATTAAACAAATCTAGAAATTTGAAATGTCAGTTGAGTTCGTTAAGTCATATTCTTGGAAAACAGATTCTATTCCCTATTTCTTTTGTTTTTAATTTTAATACACTACAGTTTATTTCAAAAATAAACATCCTATTTGACGCAAGCAAAATCTTTTTTGAAAAATATCTTTTGTTATTTTCTATTGTTTGGAAATGAAAAATATTTTTTCGGAAAATAATTTTCAATATTTCTTATATAATGGAAAATTTGAAGTTAAATAATGTTTTCTACACCATTTGTATTTTCTTAAATATTTTCAAAAAATACTTACAAAGTTTAAAAATCCAAAAAAAAATCCAAAAATTAACCTAAAGCATTGCTACTTGGCCAATGCCACCACCATTCCACCACAGTCACCACTACGCCGCCACTACCACCACACCATCGCCAACATTGTCTACCCCTCCCTGCCACTATTGCTTAACCTCTCTTGTCATTGTCGTCGTCACTGCCCCACCCCCACGGCTACCATTGTCATCGCCAACGTTACTACTATCATAATATATTTTTATGCTTTTTTCAACTTAATAATCAAATATCGAAAAATGATTTTTTATGAAAATATTTTTCTAAAAAAATATTTTCTAAAAAATATTTTTCGGAAAATATTTTATGTACCGAATAGAGCCAAAATCTTTAAACATCTCTTCTCAAGTTGACACAAAATTTTTAAGTGAAATTGGTGGCTGACTAAACTTTGTCAAACACAGACACCAAGTTTGCAATCAGTATGCCAACACCATCTTTTGTCAAAATATTCAATCTGAGCTAAATATGGATATTAAGCTTAGCAAAAACTTAATTCGAGTCAAATACGTATAATGATTTTACAATTAATCAAAAAATACAATGAATTTATATATAACTATTCATTTAACAAGTATTTAATTTGCACGTGCTATGCACGAGTACACTAGTAATAACTAAAAAAGGAAAATAGTTATCTTTACAATTCTAGTTTGAAATTTTCACCACAAGCATCTTCTCATATGATACAATATTCTCACTAATTGTGAACCCGTTTGTTGCAGTTTATTTTATTAGAGATTATAGATTTTAATAATGTTATTAATATTATTATAATCTAAAATTTCTGGAAAAAGAATTAATAGGTGAAACAAATGGGGTTTATATCCACCCAAAATTGAAAAAACTTGCCTGAATTTGAAAATATAAAAATTGCCATTTATTAACTTCAAAAATATCATGTTGAAATTTTAGTTTGGAGTTGGTACCACAAGCACCTTGGTCGTGACAAACCACAGCCACATACAGATATACAGAGAACAACACTACAATCTAGACTTTGTACAGTATAAAAGCAAGGGTGAGAGCAGCTTGCTATTCATGAGGACAAGCTTTTATGTTGAGAGATCAGCCTTACATAATATCATCCACATGAATTCAGCTACATCATAAGCACCCCACAAATTTTATTACAATATTATCCATCACAATATATTTTACATAAAAACAAGAATGATATATATATAATACTGAATATTTGAAGGAAAGAAAAATATATAACTAGAAATAACATAGAAAAATTGATTAAGAGCCACATTCTCTAGTTTATCACACTTTGAGAACTGTAGTACTGCAAACATTGACAATTATATAAATAAAGATATAGAGAGAGAGAGCTAGAGAGAGAGAGAGAGTTGGAATGGAGAAGTGTTTTCAAGTGAGTTCAGTGGTATCAAGTACTGCAAGAGCTAGTGTTCTACACTACACTCATCATCATCATCAACATTCCAAGATTTATGTTGTTCCAAAAACATGTAAAAGTTTGGTGATGCCAACTACTGCCCTCTCATTTTCTTCATCATCCTCTGCTATTGCACTCAATCCAAGACGCCGAAACAACACTCCCCTCAGCATTGTATGTAAAGCTTCTGTAGATCAAGGTTAGAGCTCTAACTCTCTGACATGTTTGATATATATAAATTGTGAGTCAATCTGATGAAATATATAATAATCTTTCTGCTCCAGATATGGAGACTATTGAGATTACCCTGGCCTTTTAACTGTTTCAAAAATTGGAGTTTATCATTTTAAGAATTGAATAATTGAGTAATCATTGTCAATTACCGGATGGGCTAAAACTACTTCGACTTATGTCTCATCTCATGCCTCATTTTCTCTAAGGGTATCACGTCTACGTTACGGTTTTAATTTCTTTAATAACAACTAAAAACAGGGTTACTTATCGATTAAAACGAATAGACGAAAGGTGAGATTCTTATCAGAGCAGGCAAACCATTCCCCTTAAAGTTTATCATTTCTAAACAGACATATTCCTTGTTCTCGCAACCATTCTAACTCTATAAATTCATAACTAAAATCCCATTTGAATTGTAACAAAAAAAAAAAAAACAGAACCCCAATTTGAATTAAATATTGAAACAGAATGCTATATGTTCTAAGAGAACCTATTCCCATGTTAAGGTTAAATATATCGAACATTTAATTGTATATTTAGCTAATATTTTAGTGGACAGAGTTTAATAATTAAAATTCAGAAGTAATTGGTGAACTTGTACAACATATGACAGTACGTGTCTACGAGACTAGTTCGCTAAAATTATTGAGTTTTATATATATTATTTTTAAATTTTATTATGTTAAATATGAGATTAATAATTTATATTATGGTGTACAATATCATTAGCTTTATATTTATATAAATCTAAAAATTAATGGTGTATTTTATTTTTTAAACATGAGTTACTTAATAAATTAAAATTTCATTTAATTATATCTGTAAGTTGTTTTTATATTTTTCACATTTTTTCTTATTGTAATTATCTAAAATAATAACTATGGCCTAGTATTGAATATATTTATTTTATATTAATTCTAAACAATTTATTAATTCTAAAAATTTTATAATTTTTTTATATAGTAATTTTATGGTGATACTTTATTTTTTGTCATTGTTTCTATAAGCTGATGTAGAAATTAATTTTTATTTTATTCTTTAATTATTGATTATCTTATTCGTCTTTATTTGTTTTTTATGGTGCTTTAATCTTGAGATATGTACATGATGATTTTGATATTGTATATTTATAGTAATAGTTGATGGTTAACTTTTCATTACGATATCATATATAACATATTTCTATAATTGCAATAGTTAGAAACAAGATATAGTTTAAAAAATAAGATTATATTATTATAGTCAAAAGCGAAATATTTCTTCTGAAATAGTATATACTAATAAATTACCAGCTCTGCAAATTGAAAGCATAATCTTGGCGAATATTTCACCTATAAGAACATGAATCAGTTAAAAGAGCAGGTATCTTAAGAATGAAAGCCAAAATTACGATTAAATTAATCACAATATAAATAATTGAAACTCAAAAGATGTATTATATCATGCCATCCCAAAATTAAAAATACATTTGTGAATCAAATTTTGGGGATCAGAGGTATACTTTATAAATGTATCCAATAAAGTTATATAATGTTCAAAACATCTCACTACGCAATAAATATGAATTTCAAGCATAACAGTACAACACCACCATTACTAAGTTGATAATAATCTTGCAACTCAAGTTTTTCTGGTACACCATGTTAGTTATTTACATCTCTAATTCCTGAAAATACATGAAAGATCTCATATGAAGGATTTTGTGAAAATGCAGTTCAAGTAGTGACAGATACAACCTGGGAGAGCCTGGTGGTTGGAAGTGAAATTCCTGTTATAGTGGATTTCTGGGCACCATGGTGTGGACCGTGCAGGATGATTGCGCCCATCATCGACGAACTGGCGAAAGAGTATGCCGGAAAAATTGTTTGTTACAAGCTTAACACCGACGACTGCCCCACCGTAGCATCTCAATATGGAATCAGGAGCATCCCTACTGTGTTGTTTTTCAAAGATGGGGAGAAGAAAGAGAGCATCATTGGAGCCGTCCCCAAATCAACCCTTTCTGCTACAATTGAGAAGTATTTGAGTGCTTGAGGAAATAAGTGTCAATATTATTAGTTGGTTATTAAGAATTCTCAACATGGCTCCACCGTAAAATTCACTGCTGAATTTTTCCAATTTGTAAATGCAATTATATTCTGGAGAATATTTTGTCCTGACAGATAAAATCATTAATATTTCATCAGCTTCATACATGTGGTTGTATATCTTTAGCTGGGGTGATTTTTTTGCTTCATGGATATAAACCAATGCAAGAACATTGGTGTTTTATTTAATACTCAAGATTCCACACAAGATTTATTAGGTAGTTTAGACCGTAAACGAGCCGATTGGATCTCGAGTCGAGCTTATCTCTTAAACGAGTCGAGTCGAACATGTATTATTTAACAAACAAAATATTGTGTTCGAGATCGACTCGTTTAAGTGATCGACTCAAACCGAACAAAAAAGCTTACATCCTGTATTTCTGTCAATGGCTTTGACGGAAATATATATGCAGCCATATGTTAAAACTTCAGTGAGAACCACAAGAGAGCAAAGTCGTGAGGAACCAAAATGAAACAGAGAATATGGATGATAATAACATTTCAATGATTAAACGTTGCTATATGTTTTCCTTTTCCCCAGAACTAGTACAAAGTAACAAAGGAAAGCCCTACAATTCATCTATCTACTCACGCACTGCTATCTTCAAAAAGACCAGCTGAAATTTCTGAACTCTCTGTGCTGCGTAAGCAGGCTGTACTTCAACAAATTCCAGATACAGCCTATCGAGAACTTTATGGAGATGATTTCCAATCAAATTGTAGATTACTGAAACCATTAACCGCTCCAAGACCGCTAAGCAGACCCAAATCCTGTTGATGATTAATATTCTGATCTTGAGCCATTGTCATCCCTACCCTTCCGTTCATATTCGCAGGGTTATTACCCATTGCAGCACGGATGCCGTTTGCCATCACAGACTGGGCAAGTCCATTGCCCATGCCCCCAAATCCAGCAGCTCCACTAGTACCGCTAGTTGTTCCATTTGTCACAAGGCTATTGCCACCATTAAGACCAATGTTATTGCTTGATTGCAATAACCCATTGACACTTTTCGCATCATTCACCAATGAACCAACGCCCACACCACTCCCACCAAGTTGTGATGACATCATCATTTCATGTATTATTTTCTGGACAGAGCTCTGTGAATCATTTTGGTCAGGATCACCAGAAACAGAAGGCTGTTGCATGGAAATATTTGGAGAATCTACGGAATTCATGTGTGCTGAAGCTGTTATACCACTATGAGAAGTTTGTGGAGGATTATTTGACAATGATGGGGTAGGTGACTGAAAAGGAGAAGGGTTGGGTTGAACCTGCGGTATCGTACTTGAGGAACCAGGAGATGGAATTTGAACCCCACTTCCTCCATAGGGATTGTTTGCACTATTCATCGGATTCTGCTGTCTAGAGTTCATTGAGTTCTGATGTAGAAGTCCAGCAATGGTACTGGTAGATGAAGTGGCAGGTGCCGAGTTCACTGAGTTGTTTACACTCTGTATACCATTGCTAGAAGCAAGCTGCATAGCAGTAGCCTGAACAGAGCTTTCATTGTTTGAGTTCCGAACCATTGAATGCTGTTGCTGCTGCTGCTCAGGTTGCTGAGTATGAGCATGAGGTACTGATGAAGTACTTGTTCTTCGAGGAAACTTTGCCAAGCTCTCTGAGGAAAACAGCAACAATTATATATTGGTCTAAACAGGAAAGAGCAGCTTGTCACCCAATATAAAGTTAGTCTCACATAATATACCACACTAAATTGATAATCAGTTCATCACGACAATTCTGATAATTAAGTTAGACTACACACACATTATATACACTAACCAATTAAAGATGCAAGCAATATTCTACCAAGAGGTAATAGTCATACACACTTGCATCCAACTGCAATGGTACCAGCAGAGTGCAAAGCTACATATTTAGGACCCAAAATCATGAATTACGTAACGAATTGTTGCTGTATCCGGAAAAACCAATACCATTACCCAAATATTTGAGATGAATGCACTTGATATATAGGATTTCAACTTACACCACTAGACTACTAGAACATGAATGCAGACAACAGGAAATCAAAGATGCCCTAAAACCCAAACGAAAAAGGAACCAACTGAAAGATGATATGAGTAGAGTGGTTATGTGAGCACAAGAGAGTGATGGAACCAGGAAGAATATTTCGGAAATTTTCAACGTAACAAAGAAGAGCGCAAATCTGCTCTCACAGAAACTTATTAATTTGATAGCGACTTCATGTAATGAAATTTGAGTGTCACAAAATCCTGTCATACTAATCCAGACCAGTCGAAGCCAAAGAAAACTCGGATAGCAAGCAAAAAGAGTATTAAGCATTTGCATACAAACCCGGTGATGCTCTAGATTTTTATATTTACTTAAGCCATTGGCCTGGCATAGTCCAAGATGATACTTTATAGCTATCTGAAGAAAAGCACTCAAGGAGCACAAAAGAAAAGCTTTAACAACGCAATGGGAATTCTAGCAGCCTTTAAATTAGATTATTGTTTAACTTGAGATTAACAAGAATTATTTATAATCAAAGCCTTTCAAATGTTAGTGTTGAACACGTTATATTATAAGCCTGACAAATCATTCATCAGTTGGAACTATGATCAATCCTGCTTCTTAATATAACTCTTTCAGCATCAAGTGCAACATGGATCAAACATGACATAGTTCATTGGGAAAAGATTTGAGTCTAAAATATTCGGAAAGGGGAGTCCCATGCATGGTTTCTAACACATTATCATCTATAGCTACCATCATCATCAACAAAAGAATTACAGAATATGAATTTCACCCAAATTAAAAAATAAGGAGTTTGAAATAAACCGCAATTTCCCCCCAGTATCTAGCAAATAATATATAAATAAATATATCAGTAATAAATTTCCCCATAGTATTTTTTTTAAACCAGCAAACTTTCCCCACAGTTGACCCCATCCATATACATATTCAAAGTTTTTCTCAACAAAAACTAGTAGACCCTTTCTCTTGTGTCACGTCCTTTCGGAACAGGAAGGAGTAAGTTAATGTATAAAATCATGCAGAAAATAATTGTCATAATAATAACAGTAATAACTATATTAATGGAAAACCATGTTCTTGAAAACTGATAGGTGGCAAATTTTTGAAAGAGAAACACACAAGAAAGAAATATTCTGCAGATTTCTTCCAGTGATCTTTAACTTCTAATTTGTTCATTAAAGGAAAAAAAAGTACTCCTGTTCACTTTTACATATCATTATAGAAAAAAACACGCTTATTAAGAAGTGTATTATGTTTAGTTGACCAAAAATCTTATAAAAGTTCGATATTACCCTTCTAAATTTTATTGGAAACAATGAAAGATAAATAATAAGTATTTAGTGCAAGGGTAATTTAAAAATGAAGTCATTAATACTTCATTGGAATTTACAAATGACATGTAAAAGAGAATCTTTTTTTCACTCTAAAAAGACATGTAAATATGAATGGCTGGAGTAGCAAATTTATTATTGCTATAAGTGCCAGTTATGCGCCTTAAGCAATTCATAAGCAAGAAAACAATATGATTTGACAAACACGTCCCACTATATGATTACCGAATTAATCAACAAAAATATTTTTATGAATCCAAATATGAAATTATGATCTTGAAAATAAATACCCAAGTTATAGAAAATGTTCAATTACAGATACCCCCAGAGAATAAACTTTTGTAAACCATAATCAAACTTTTAGAGCTATTCTTCTGCAACCAAACACCAACACCAAACTACGTAAGAAAGTATGGAAAGTCAAAACTGCTGCGGAGCAAGAAATTATATTATTAGTTTTAAATTATTTTGTATTATTGAATGGATATAAAATGATTAATCTAACTAATTAGTAGTTATCATACTGATTTTTGTAAGGATTGGCAGAGAACTAGTGTTCTTAATTCAAGCAATATACTGATTTTGATAAGGATTTGTATAGTTCAAAAAAAGAAATCCCAGCTTTCCCACCCAAATTTTCATAACCAACTCATGCAGCTCCCTCAAATAAGTAGGTCCCCATATATAACTTACATACGGTAACCGTATTTCCATTAAACGCTATTTTGTATTATTAATTATGATTCCATTTAATTGGTTGTAAGTTGTAACTTCTTATTTTCATCATAACTTTAATTATGAATTGATTTATCTATTATGTTTTGTGGGTTGTTGCCCTCAATTATCCCTCCTAATCCCCTTGTTCTTTCTTTCTCTAAATTCTGTCTTACATCAAAAACTCCCAGAAACTTTAACATAATGTGCTAGTTCTATGCTTTGAGCAGGGGTTGATGTAGTAACCTCAGCTCATCAGCCTCATTCCATTCGAAACTTCAAATCTACCCAAAATGCCAACAATAAATTAAGCTGGAAACCACTCCAGTTTTATTCTTCATATGTATAATATCTTTTTGAATCAATATATTCACTTCCTCTGGATTTGATCAATGACAAATTAGCAAAGAAACTTTTACAGTAGCATGAAGCTTACCCATGGGTCCAGTTCCAACTTCTCGGCTGTAATCAATTAAATCTTTCATGCTATTTACCACTTCTGATATCTGCATGGTAGCCAGAAAGGAAGAAGTTACTAAGTAACCAATTACAAGTGTATAGAATGTAAGTCAACCTATGGGCAATATCAATTGTTCTCTCGCACATCTCAGACTAGTCTCTGTACTCTAAATTTAAAAGACTGAAATATAAATACACATCCATATACATATTCATATATTCATATATATACTTATATGGGAAAAATGGGTGTGCAAGACCATGAGCAATTTTTTTGGTGCAAGTTAAAGTCAATTCACATCATTTCAATTATATATTTTGTAAGCCAACCGTAGAAATGTAAGGAAGACTGAAGAAACAAAATTACTCCCTCCGTTCCAAAGAAAGAGTTATATTTGAGAAAAATATTTGCTGCAGAAAGAGTTACATTTGTCAAATTATTGAATAACATAACATATTATGCCTGAATTACCCTTCACCTGGCTTTCTTCTCAAACGTAAGGAATGAGTTCGATTGTGGGAAACCACCTGTTATTATCGTTAATGAAATGAATTAGTGTGAACATTCTCCCGAGTCCAAAGATTGTGTTCAAACCTACAACTGCACTCTCATCCTAACCCACCACCCTCTCTCTGCCCCAAACACCCCTGCTCTCTTAATTGTCATTCTTCCCAGACCCCACCTGAAATTTTCATTTCTCATTCCACGAAATCTCAACAACCAAAGAAAGTATTAACTCATTATTGAAAAAGCTCTATTTTAGTTCTATCTTCATATCAATGTCTTCTGAAGAAAAAGAAGAATCATTCAAGCAGCAAAGCTTACATTCCTCGTGATTAGTGAAGTCTTCATCTTCAAAGTCCTTTCTTCCTCTAGTGGTGGCTGTAAAGATTTGGTCTGTTCGTCTCTCACAAGGATCATTGAGGGAGATGATTCCAAGATCCGAAATCACTTTTACAGCCAGAGAGAATGTCAGCGAGACTGTATGCCCGGCAAGGCGGAAAATTGGTTACTCATACGGTCATGCCCATTGGGTAACACTTTTACTCATTAAATGGCTGTGCATTATCCATTTAGCTACCCATTGCTAGATCTCTGATCGCTGGTGATACTTTGTATAGAAGATCGGGAGAAGTTACAGGCTTTATTTCAATGCCAAGGGTATAAACATAAATTAAGGGATGTGAAAGGTTTTTTTATTTTTCCACAAGTGGGACCCACATTTGTGCATTATCTACGTGTACATTGTCCATTAAAGATTATAAAAATGTGGGTCCTGCATGTTGAAAAATAAGAAAACCTTGTGGAAGTATCACTTCCCTAAATTAAATGTGATCCTTAAACTTTGTAAAATTTTGAAATGTAACTCTTTTTTTGGAACAGAATGAGTAACTCTTATGGCTGGAAGTAACTGGAACCAATCAATCCATTCACTCAAAACGCCGCACTACTCAAATGTAGAAGATGATATCAGCCTATATCTCGAATTCTTTTCCAAAGTTCAGTGTGTTTTTTTTTTCTTTTTTTTTTTTAACAAGTCTGACCCTCTCATACAAGGAATTTGAATTACTCCAGAGTGATACAAATGATCAGAAATAATGGATATCACTTTATACTCAAAACAGTTGTTATAACCCATTCTCATTTTCAAATAATAGTAATAGAATTGCAGGCAACCAGATCCCTTGAATTTGTATACATCAAAAACAATAGAAAATGAAATTGTAAAAGAATCATTAAAATAAAGAGCATATGAGATATTTGGTTATTTTGATGGAAATCTGGCTTGGAGAACTAAACTTCTATATCAAAAAAATATGATTATTATCACTACGCAACCTTCTATTTGTCGCAAATAGTTATTATTGACAAGGAACATTTTAGAAAATTTAGAACAGAACATACTACCTGAAGGCACCGCACATATCTTTTTGTATACCCTAAATCATTTACCAAAGGAACTTCCAATGCTTTTGCCAATTGACGAGCCGATGCAACAAACCTATAACAGAAATCATTGGTCTCAGAATATCAGAAATCAATTGAGTACATAAGGGGATATAAAAATTCAACCACTTATAAACCAAAAATACTTTGTTTATCTTTTGAAAGATAAGTAGGAACATGTGCAGTCGTTGAAGAGATAGCAGTGACTATTTGGTTCACCTTTATGTGCCGTCATTGACAAGATAGCAGCTATCACAGAAACTTACTACTTGGATAACGACTTTACAATATGAAATTTGAGTGTCACAAAACTCTGCCCTCCTTACTTTAACCAGAAAGAGAGGAGGGAAGGGGGAAGAGTGTCACAAAACTCTGCCCTCCTTTAACCAGAAAGGGAGGAAGGGAAGAGAGAGAGAGAGATTACTGAAGTTGAAGTAATTTTATCTAATTTTATCCTCAGAAAACTGAGACTTACATATTACAGTTGTTTTGTAACTCTGGAGCAGAAAGATTAGGTGATGCAATTTGAGTAGCAGATTGATACTTTTGTGCTGCCACTCCAAGCTGACTAACCTGCAGCATACAATTATCACCAGTCATGTTTCTGCAAACTCGATTTGTACTTTAAACCGACTCTATACTACACAACTTTTATCCACAATATGGAACTTATTTGTATAGGGTATTAGAACTTCACATGGAAATGTTATATGCGCCCAGACACAAGCTATCATGAAATTACTGGTGTCTAAACCAATAAAACAATTAAACCGACTCAGAAATTGAAGTAATGCCACATTGTAAAATATTCTTTGAAAAATTAAATTGAACTAAAAAACAGATAAACTAAAATGAACAAATAAATGATGACATTCATATAGTTTTGACCAAAAACAAAGTAAAATAGGGGGAGAGGGGCAAAGAAACTAATACAAAGAGATTTGTAACCCAAAAAAAAAAGATTTAATTTTGGAAAAAGTCAAGATGTATAAAATCTTAACCAAACTACATGACTTAAATCTTCACTTGAGGTGCCTGGTTACCAATTAATGTGACCAACCAAACTAAGGGATAGAATGGATTTCAATCCATTCCCATTCCCATTAATGTGAACCAAATACCACATAAAGGTACTACAAAAATAAACAGGTCAGGATCATAAATTGGTAGAAAGATTGTGAATAATGCTGCAACACCAATTCACTCATACTACAATAATGATGCACCACATTATGTGACCGAGGATGTAATAATTGTGAATATTGATCAATCAATCTAATAATGGCGCATCAACTTTTTAACCAGTTGACACACCTATCACTACCAAAGATCAAAATTTTTCTGTCACAATTATCCACTTTCATATATATTTGACAATCAATAGGCATCTCCAAGATAAACTTTACATGGATCAGACATCCAATCATCCATCAAAATATAAATAGGAAGAACTTCTAAAATTAGTCAAGTTATATGGAGAATTAAATGATGACATAAGACTAAGAAAATATTATGAACTCATTCCAGCTGTCTATATGTAACATAGAAATAGAAAGCTTAAACAACGGAAATATCACTTGCTACCTACCAATCTGAACGCAAAACATGAAGAGAAGCAACCATTGTTAAAGAAACTAGCATTTAAGGATATCACTCATTATTGGAAAACATAGTCTATTAAGTAAAATATGCATTACACCCAAAACCTTAATTTCAGTTATCATAAGCAATAAAATATTATTCTCACAATGAAAATATGATCTCAATCCATACCTGTGGTAACAACAATCTTCGAGGGATAAGCTCTTCGTGGCGCCGAGCACAGAATTCCCAAGAGCATATCTGGTATTGGAGAGACAGCCGGCACATAGGCAATTTATAAATGATGATTTAGGAGTTATAATAAAACACGTAGTCTTTGTAATTGACATAATGTATCACCTTTAGGTCCGGAGAGAAAACTATACGCAATTGTCCATCGCGGACAACACGAAGTTGCTCAAAAACGCTTTCTTGGATGGCTTTTGCATAATCCAGAACAATTTGACCCGATGTATTCTGGTACTCACGAGGCATATCAACATAAAGAAGCTCTTCTAGAGTACCACTTTCGTACTTTATTTTGAAAAGCCTAGGAAGAACCTCAGCAGTTGCCTCTGCAAATATGCTTAAAGTTAGACAAGTAAAGAAAAGTATAATCTGCTAAAAAAAGTTTTGTGTGTGTGTGTTTACTTGTATGCGAGTCTGTTTTTTTTTTTTTGGGTGGGGGTTGGGGTGGGGGTGGGGGTGGGGGGGTTTGGTTGAGACAGTGAGAGGAAGAGTTCATATATACATGAAGAGACTGACTTATACAGATAAAATCATAGGAGTACATATTTGCAACCAAGACAAACAAAAACAGCAACTCAACAATCATTAGGTAACGACAAGAATTTTATAACACAATAAATTTAAAGTCAACAACAACTTACCAAAACCACGGCCTGGCTTCCGATTACATATTTCACAGTGCCATACATCCTGCGTAATAAGAGGCAGAATAAGAATTGTTGGATAACACTTATATATATATATATATATATCACAAAACACTGTATGAATATAGATCTAACTAAGCATTAATACACTGTATGAATATAGATCTAACTAAGCATTAATACCTGCTTGCATTTATACATACAGAAAAACTAAGATTTACATCCTTCAAGCAAAGACTGATGCGAGATTAAGAAAACGTGTCAATTTTATTAAGTTATTCAAGAAACAAACCTGGGGGAAAACTCCATTAGTTTGACGACCGCTTCCATACATAGAAACACACCACTTTTTCTTGGCATTTGGAGCAAAATACTCAGCAACAAATTTCCTCCAGAACTCAATATTATTTCCCTACCATATAAACAAGTAGAATCAGCATCAAACAGCGTCAAAGAATTATCACAAACAAGGAATTATTCTATATGGGGAATCTCACTTCAGGTCTGTGTTGTTGTTGGTACATATAATGTGTCAACCGCCTAGCACACATTCCTGGTTCGTACACTGGTTTTGCTGGAGAACGCAATGGCAAACTCTGGGATTGAAACTGTGGCTGCAAAGGGGATCTTTGTTGAGGCATAGCTTTCATGAGTTGCTGTTGTTGCTGGTGCTGCAGCTGCAAGAGTCTCTGCTGATGCAAAATATTGAACTGGGCAGCAACAGCCTGAGGAGATTGCCTGGACATATGAGGGAACTGCTGTTGCTGCTGCTGTTGTTGCTGCTGCTGCTGTTGCTGCTGCTGCTGCTGCTGTTGCTGCTGCTGCTGCTGTTGCTGCTGCTGTTGCTGATGTAAATACAATGACCGATCAGAATGTTGGACCTCCATTTTTACAGGAGCCAAGCCTCTCATTGTCTGGACTTGTGGAGGTTCTAGTTTGACGGGACCAAGATTTCGCAATGATTGCAACTGCTGTGACTGCTGCCCATGTTGACCATTTTCCACATTTTTCTCCAACTTGACGGGTACAAGATGACTCATCCCATCTTCAATAGTTGATTGATAATGCAGTTGCTGTTGTTGATGATTACTGTTTGCAGCAGAAAACTGTTGCAAAGGCTGTTGATTTTGTTGGAAGTTATGTGATTCATGTTGTGGGCCATGTTGTTGATCTGGCAGTATGTGGTTGCTAGAAGAGTTACAAAACTGTTGCCCCTGAACTTGCCCAGAGGAGTTGGGGTTTACCATATTTGACATAATAAATGATGAGGAAGGGGCACTAAAACTCATCCCATTTCCAACACTAGAAAGTGGATCAGACTCCGGCCCAGTATCAATAAGTCCCCGTTGCAAATTCCCTTGACCAGAATTAGCAGGGCTCGGACCCCGATAACCGAAAGACTGATGGAGTGGGGGTGATACATTTGCCACATTGCCGAGCACATTCATGCTGCTGTACTGATTGCGTTGCTGGGAAGGCATCGAACCCCCTTGACCACCTAAAAGGGTAGAGTTTGATCTCAAAAGTGAAGCCGGAACAGACTGTGCACTACCAAGTGGACCGGGAGGCCCTGATGGCACCATCTTGCTAATTCTACTATCAAAGACTTATTCTGAAGTACAAGTAACTTCTAATTGGTGTATTGGGCTCCTATCAAACACCGACCCCAACACCAAAAGATAACCAAAGACAATGAACAAGCATCTGCATCTAACCATGCTATAATTCCCTTAACACTGGAGAACAACTTTCAGCTGCCTTCTGCACGAATTTCTGCACAATTTATCATTACCATTCACCATTACCAATAAGGATAATAATAAAATATGACTACCTAATACAAAGCCCTTTAATATTTGTATGATCCTAAATTGACCAACACTCGGAATCTCATAAAACAAACCCATAATTCTATATCTTAAAAGCAAGATACACTAAACAAATATATACATTTCAGAATCCCTGCTCAAAAAAATAAAAAATGGAAATATTATAAAGACAGAGCATTTAACAAACACCGAGACCAGAATTATCATGAATAGTATAGCCACTTGATCAGCAATAAATGTGAAATGTAAACAAAAGACCCTCGATCTGTGGATAATCTTTAGGGTTCAAGAAATTGCCCAAGAGCTGCTAACTTACCAGATATCCAATATAAAAAGCGACAGCCTCCAAAATTCCGCAGAATTTGATTGAACAACATGAACTAATTACCCTGAATTACGAAGAAATCCACACTCAGTATTCTGAAGTCGAACTCTTCTACTTAGTTTTGCATTAGATGAATACATACACGCCATACATATATGTGAGAATCGTTAGGGTTTTGTTGTCCTTGTAATTAATCTTGCGCTACTGTAAGTCGCCTAGCTACAGAGTTTTTCCAGTTCTTCTTCGCTGTATCTTGAGTTGAGTTTAGAGAGAGAAAGCAGGCTTGTATCTTGGGTTTAGAGAGAGAAAGGAGAGAGAGAGAGTCTGTGTTCCTTGCGGACGTCAAAGTTGCATTAGATTGAATTGAATATTTCTTCATTCCTTCTTCACCATTCTCACTCTTTCTCAAATGAAGTCAAATCCACTTCTTTTTCTTTTAATTAATTATTAAATACTAACTCCCTCCAAAATAAATTAATTTTTCATGCCAAAAATAACATTGAACTTATATTTTCCTTTTCAAGCTATAAAATGAGGTTATTTAAATGTTAAGATTCAAATTATATTTCGTTAATTTTTATCGATATGATAATTAAATTTTAAAAAATCATAAAAAAAATATTTTAATGCATGTGATTTCACATAAATGTGTATAAAACATTACACAAATTATTTAATCTTATGAGAATCATATGAAAAATAAGTAATTATTTCCCTAAAATATCACTCTATTTATTGTAATAATACATACTACACGTCTTATAAAATATAAGACCTACTCATACAGTGGCGGATCCACGTGGTGATCAGGGGATTACGCCCCCTGAACTTTAAAAAAAAATAAAATTATATATAGAGTATTTTTATCATTTTAAAATTAAAAATATATTTACTTAATTTTAAAAAGAGTTTAATTTGAAATTGAAGTATGTTACGCAAAATAAATTACATTTGTGTAATATTTTTATTATATAATGATATTACTTTTAAAAGTTATCATTACAATACTTTTATTTTATCATAAGTTGAATATTACAAACAAATTTCTTTTGAAAAACTAATTTTTTGTAGAATAAATTTCAATTAAATATGCAACCTTAATATCAGCAAAAAAAACTTGACTCTTTTGTACAACATAAATAATATGTCACTTTATTAAATAGATATCTAAAATACTCATTTCGTTTCTGTAATCACATTTTACCGAATTTGTCCTCAACTTTGTTTTGAAATATATAGTAAGTATAATTATATTGGGAATAGAAAAATGGTTTGTTTTGAATTAAAAATTTTCGAATTTACCCTATAATTTGTTTTAAAATAAAATTTTTCTTAATATACGTGCCCAAAAAAGAGGCATTTTATTTAGAGACGGGGGGAGTATATTTTAAAATTAAATTTAGCATTCTTAATATTTAATAGTTTTGAAGTAAATATTATAAAATGTATAAAGATTATTGTTATGTATAAATTTTTTGATGTTCAGAGCATAATTTATTTTTTGATTTTAGAATAATACTATATTTTGAAACGAAAGCATTATAATTTGATAAATTTCGGACAAAAAACTGAAAAATAATAGAGTAATATTGTGAATCTTTTAAATTCAATAATTTTATTATTATAATATATTATCATATTAACAAATTCATTTTTATGGCGCATTAAAAATTTTTGGCCCCCTTTAATGAAAATCTTGCGTCCGCCACTGTACTCATATATTGAAATATGTTTGTGTACCACATTTATTATTGCATACTTAACATAAGTAATGTTTTTTTAATAAAAATTGATCACGTAATATAGTCATTATTCGTTTATAAAAAAAAATATCATCTTTCTTCATTATCAATCGAATCATTGTTTGCGATTTAAAATTCTATTTTATCAACAATCTAAACCTGAATATATTTTTTCTTTTTCTTATCGATGAATAAATCTCTTTATATCATCAAAATTTAGGATTAACAAGGATAATCTAACAAGTCTTTTGATCAAAATAGCAATACTTTCAAGGTTATAATGTAGCACAATACATTATATCATCAAAATAGCAAAGAATTTGGAGACTCTGCTTAAAACCTAAACAAGGTTTCGGTCTTTGTCTAAGCAGAAAATCACAAAAAGCAAAATACTTTCAAGGGATTTTCTGTTTAAAAAGAAAATAAGCAAGAAATCAATATAAACAAAACATCATCATCAGCGGGACTCTCGGTTGAATGTTGAACAAGGAACTTTTTTGTTAAGAATGGAATCGGAATGAATTTTTTTATTAATATGTTTGGTACGATATTTAGAAAATACTTGGGTATGGAATGATATAACGTAGATTTACCAAAATGTCCTTTTTGAACTTATATATATATAGATTAAATATTAATGATACGCGTTATATATATTATAAATTATTATTATATTTATATTTTTTAGTAATAATAATAATAATATTATTATAATAGTAATAATATTTATAATAATAGTGATAGTAACAATATATATTTTAATAATGATAATACTAATAATAATATTATAATAATATAATAGTAATACTATTTATAAAAATATAATAATAATAATAATAATAAGCGTATATATGTCTTTATTTGCATTATTAATTCCAACATCTCTCATAATGTTCGATTATCAAAGGATTTGGTAATGATCATTTCCAATGCAAAAAGAAGTTGAAGATTATGTTGGAATCTATTCCAATTGTTAATAACCAACCAAATTAAGGAATAGAATGAATTGCAATTCATTCTCATTTACTATGAACAAAAGACCCCTAAGTGTTACACAGCTAAAAAAATACAAATCATTGTCAAGCAATTACAATTCTCAAACGGATCAAATTCAAAAATCTCAATGGATACATTTTTGAAAGAGTATAAATAAAACTCATAAATTTCATTTTATAATTAGTGAACCGTCAAAATACGTTCTGACATCTGACTAATTTATACCTTCAGTAAGGTTTCATGAACGAATTTAAACAAATGTTATCTTATTTACTTAGCAGTGAGTTTATACTTAGAGATAGTTGATAATATTTTCATTTATTTTTATTTACTAATAATCTCTCCCACTAAGGTTTAAGTGACTAGTTGTAAGTAAAGACTTAGTGTCCTTTATATTTTGTGTGAATTTAGTGAATCATTTCTCAAGTAAAAAAAGAGAATAATAAAATAGATTTTGCCAAACCATTATAAAAATATATCTTTTCTTTACTTCCCGCTTATTTTTGTCTTACTTGTTAATTCTCATCTCTCATTTACTTAGTTTTTACTAAATCTTTTTAGCAATGACTTTACTAGTAACTTATAGGCTGTTTTAAATTTGCTAAGGGTTGTTTTCTTAAACTTCACTACTAATTATTTTCAAAATTAAATAATTTTCTTAAGTAAGAAGTTTTTCTAACCTACTAAGTTTTTTTAAAACAAGATTTAAATTTAAAAATATTATATCCAACCCTCTTGCTAATATTTTTCGCTATGAGCCTAACAAAATATAAAGTTGATATAATTAATTCATTTATTGATAATATAATTAATAAAATTACTTTATACTTCAAATTACAGAGAGAGAAAATTAAATATACTTTGCCCGTATGCATCTCACATGCAGATAAGAAGTAAACGATGTCGTTTTTAATCTCAACAATTTATTCCTTAAAAAAGAGCGGTGCAGTTTCAAACGGTTTAGTGCGATTTGGTGCATAAATTAACATCGCATTCTGTTAGGTGAGATTTTATAAATTTAGAGTTACATCCACTAGAGCAACTAATTAGTGTGATGTGGTTTCGAATGTTGTGGTTCGATTTTTAATGGTACAGTTTCGATTTTAAAATATTTGTGATGTAACGGGCGCTTATAATATATGAGGATTAACAATACTAACAATTTTCATTTTAAGAATTCTCTAACAAGTTATAACATAATTGATTTAATTAAGATTATTTTCAACAAAATTAAGATTCATGTAATATAAATTATAAATAAATAAATAATATCATATATGTATTCACCAACAATCATCATCATAATATATATATATATATATGGGGGCCGATCCATAGCTAACGTTAGCTGTGGAGTGTTTCGTAGCTAACACATTTATAACCGTTGATTGAATAATCCAACGCTGGAGATCAAACTTAAAAAATAGAAAAATCCCTTCCGCCAGTAAGACTGGCGGAAGGCAAAATAAAAAAAAAAATTTGGTCTTTCCGCCAGTAAGACTAGCGGAAGGTAAAAAAAAAATGGCCATTTTTTTTTCCCTTCCGCCAGTGTTAGTAGTGGAAGAGACTTTTTTTTAAAAAAAATTTTTCCCTTCCGCTACTAACACTGGCGAAAGGGACTTTTTAAAAAAAAAAAATTCTTTTAAAAGAAGGGAGCGGAAGGGAAAAAAAATTTTTTTAAAAAAAGTCCCTTCTGCTACTAACACTGGCGGAAGGGGAAAAAAAATTTTAAAATTTTTTTCCCCTTTCGTCAGTGTTAGTAGCAGAAGGGAAAAAAAAATGGCCATTTTTTTTTTACCTTCCGCTAGTCTTACTGGCGGAAAGGCCAAATTTTTTTTTTTTGCCTTCCGCGAGTCTTACTAGGGGAAAGGCCAATTTTTTTTTTTTTTTTGCCTTCCGCCAGTCTTAGTGGCGGAAAGACCAAATTTTTTATTTTTTTATTTTGCCTTCTTCTCCAGCGTTGAATTATTCGATCAACGGTTATAAATGTGTTAGTTACGAAAAACTCCACAGCTAACGTTAGCTATGGATCGGCCCCCTATATATATATATTTGTATGGTTAAATACGAAAATTATAAAAGTAAAACTGAAACCAATGTATTTGCGACTTCAAAGATTAAAAATTGACACTATCACCTAACAGTTGGTGCAATATTGGTGTCAATTTAATTGGTCGTCGATTTTTGATGTGGTTTTAACTTCGAATCGGTGTTAAGCTCTCTTGGATTGTTCATTTTTCCTCCCGATCTCTACGAGTTTCTCATCCGTGTGGATTATGAAATTACAACTTTTCCAAGCTTATCTTGGTAACTCTTTCTTCTTCTTATTTTTGATACTATTAAGAAATTCTTATTATCTATTACAAGAAAAGAGAATTTAAACACTGGCAATGTCAAGAAAAACGTGAGTTTTTCCGTGGAAACTAATGCTCCAACTCAACTCTTTCTTCTTAAATCTACCGGAAAAAATATTTTCTTTTCTTACAAAAAGAATTGGTGAGGGGAGATTCCTCATATTCTTCCTTATTCAATAACTCTTTCTTTGTAAAGGAAAAGATGTTTCTTGTTCTATTACAAAAAAGGTTGGTGAGGAGAAATTCCTCCCATGAGTGAATTTTTTATTTTTTAATGAATCTAATTATTTTCATTTTTCATTATGGAATGAACATGTGTGTAGAAAAAGATAGTATATTGATAAAAAAAATTCATAATTAAAAGAGCGATTGAGTTGTTTAAAATCAGGATATGTCATCAGTCTCGTTGGAAACTTACATAATATTTACATATTATCGATTAAGAAGGACGAATAGTAAAATTTGAACACTTAATCTAATAAAAATATTTGTTATATCTTACCGACTAAAACAACTTTGATCGACAAAAGATATTTTGATTAACAAGGAAAGTCCATAAACTTGGTGGACACTGGCCTTGTAACTTGGGGTATGAATAGATCAATCGAAACTATAATTGGACTTTAATGCTGGTATGTACTCGTCGAAGTACAGAGAATTAAAATTGCAAATAATGAACTTGAAGATTTGGATATTCCTAATTTGATAAACTCGTGTTAGATCGACAATTGATGGAATTGTCCATTGATTGAGATATGATTAGCTTAACAATGCAGATATATCGAGCTATGATAAAAAAAATTAAAAATCTCCCTTTGTCTCATGATGTCATTATTTTTCTTTGTATATTCAATTCTCACAAACACATATGTATGGGATTATGAGAAATAAGTTGTAATCAAAATTGTAGAAATTTTTTTATATTTTAATATGTTTTTAGAAAATTTAACTATACGGATTAAAACAACATTGAAAAGTAATAAAGTGTACAAAATATTATAAGTTTATTTGAAAATTATAAATGTGTATTACATGTTTAAATTATAACCTTGATAATTTTTACTAATCATGATTAGTGATAATTAAACAATAAAGACCCATGTCGTACCATTCGTCACATATTTTCAAGAAAAGGCCCAATGTTCGGTTTTGATAAATTTAATGACATAGTTGAAATAAAAAGTTAAATTAACTTTGATGATAAAAGATGTTAAACTACAATTCTACAACTATTCTTAATGCACTCAAAATTCAAATTAACTTTGGTTTTTAATGCACTCAACTTCGGCAAGAAATTCTTCTAGTCAACATCAAAATTTTAAATTAGTTTTTAAATTTATCATATCCAATTACAGAAAAGAATTTATCCAAAAAAATTAAAACTTCAACTAGCTTTTAAATTTATTACAATCGATTACGAAAATTTGTAGTACACAATATCTAAATGAACATTTACTCTTATTGAAAATGACTACAAAGTTGTTTAGAATAAAATTTAACTACAAAAGGTTTATAAGTTTAACCTCATATAAGCCAATGACTTATATTGGGTTAGTTTCTCTTAATCACGTAGCTTTTAACTTAAAAAAATTAAAGGTAAATCTATTAATCAATTCTTTAGCCTTAGTGATTAGATCATTCTTATTCTCTTAGTGAAGTTCTGATATAATTATCCATTGTATTCCATGTCATAAGTATAACTTTAATTAACTTAAATGATTATAATTAGCAAAAATCAAATATTACAGAGACCGCATACCATGTCAAATTTTATATATCTCTAAACAGACACCACGGACTAGGCATATTGATAGTAATGGTGGAATAAGTTGGCGAGAGTGGTGCTAAAAGTAGTAACTATAGTGGTAACGGTGGTTAGTAGTGGCAGAATGGCAGAGGTGGTGCTAGAAGGGGTTAGGTGGTGGTAGTGATGGTGGAAGGGAATGGTGGTGGTTGTAGAGTGACAATAGTAGTGGTGATGACGATGGTGGAAGGAGATTGCGGTGATCGTGATAGTAGTAGTGGCAGTAAAATGACAACAATTGTATTTAAAGGAGGGTGATGGTGGAAGGAGAAGGTAATGTGATATTAATGACGGTAGTGGTAATGGTGGTAGAATAGTAGTCGTGGTGGTGGTGGAAAGAGGTGATGGTATAAGAGTGATGTAATTATGACACCACACTTCAGATTGGGTATTGAATTCTCATGTTATGAGAGTATCTTACATTTGCATTCCCATAAGATATTTTTTTCAAAATTTTAATCCAAACTGTTTGTTAAATATAAGTTTTCTTCTTTTCTTCATTTGCAACCTTAATGAAGAATTAAATTGAACATTATAAACCCACAAATCATATCATAATTACTATGACAAAACATAAACGTAACAAACTTCTTCTAGAACTTGGTTTGACTATGAAATTCTCCTCTCTTTTTTTGTGGTTGCTGGCATTTGTTGTAATTACACTCATTTTAAACACATTTCATTCATCAAAATCGAATTACAAGCAAAGAAGGATAAATCCTCCCTCGGGACAAAGAATTCGATTGC
The DNA here is from genome assembly GCA_014636745.2 of Centella asiatica. Taxonomy (NCBI): domain Eukaryota; kingdom Viridiplantae; phylum Streptophyta; class Magnoliopsida; order Apiales; family Apiaceae; genus Centella; species Centella asiatica. The sequence continues at coordinate 16,714,847 of CM025786.1, forward strand.
ATTACAATCATAAAAATAATAACTACTAAAAAATTAAAGACACAGCATATCACCCCATTGACCAGTTCAATCGTAGAACTATATTCAGAGAAGACTTCCATTAACTATCAAAGATGACCAGCCGAAAGACTGGGTATATTTACTCCTTCAGAAATCCATAAAAGATAATCAAGAGCCGAACTTCAAGTCCTACATCATCTATCTACTCACGCGCTGCTATCTTCAAAAAGGCCAGCTGAAAGTTCTGAACCCTGTCCTGCATAAGCAGGCTGTACTTCAACAGATTCCAGATACAGCATATGGAGAGCATCACGGAGATGATTTCCAATCAAATTGTAGATTATTGAAACCGTTAACTGCTCCAAGACCACTAAGCAGACCCAAATCCTGTTGATGATTGATATTCTGATCACGAGACATTGCCATCCCTGCCCTTCCATTCATAGTCGTGGAGTTATTACCCATTGCAGCTCGGATGCCATTTACCATTGGAGACTGCGCAAGTCCATTGCCCATGCCCCCAAATCCAGCAGCCCCACTAGTACCGCTAACTGTTCCATTTGTCACAAGGCTATTGCCACCATTAAGACCAATGTTATTGCTTGGTTGCAATAACCCATTAACATTTTTTGCGTCATTCACCAATGAACCAACACCCACACCACTCTCACCGAGGTGTGATGACATCATCATTTCATGTACTATTTTCTGGACAGAGCTCTGTGAATCATTTTGGTCAGGATCACCAGAAACAGAAGGCTGTTGCATAGGAATATTTGGAGAATCTACGGAATTCATGTGTGCTGAAGTTGTTCTGCCACTATGAGAAGTTTGTGGAGGATTGTTCGACAATGACGGGGTAGGTGACTGAAAAGGAGAAGGGTTGGGTTGAACCTGCGGTATCGTACTTGAGGAACCAGGAAATGGAATTTGAACCCCACTCCCGCTATAGGGATTGTTTGCACTATTCATCGGATTTTGCTGTCTAGAGTTCATTGAGTTCTGATGTAGAAGTCCAGCAATGGTACTGGTGGATGAAGTGCCAGGAGCCGAGTTCATTGAGTTGTTTACGCTCTGTATACCATTGCTGGAAGCAAGTTGTGTCACAGTAGCATGAACAGAGCTTTCATTGTTTGGGTTCTGAACCATTGAATGCGGTTGCTGTTGTTGCTGCTGTTGCTCAGGTTGCTGAGTATGAGCATGAGGTACTGATGAAGTCCTTGTTCGTCGAGGAAACTTTGCCAAGCTCTCTGAGGAAAAAAAGAGCAATTACAACCAATATTGCATTTAATACAAATTAAAAACGGGACAAGCACACAATCAAAGTTGAATTGGGTTCTGCAGCAATGTTAATGGATCACATCTGCAATTCTAACCCCACGTCCAACCAGAAATAAATAAAAATGAATTACATGTCCTCATTTACATATCAAGTAAACAAATAATCAAGTCTCCTGCAGATTACGAAATTGGTCTAATTGGAAAGAGCAGCAGATTACGAAATTGGTCTAATTGGAAAGAGCAGGTTGTCATCAATACAGTTTTAGCCTCAGTTATTATACCACACTAAAGCGATCATCAGTTTCATCACACATATTATAAACGCTAACCAATCAAAGATATAACTTGTATTGTACCAATAGGTACTAGTCATACACTTGCACCCAACTAAATATTCTAGCAATTCTCAGATTTCTAAATGCATAGTCAAAAGTTAATACTTCAACCTACAACTAATACCAAAGCATGGGCCAACAATGATACTGGCAGAAAGCAAAGCTACAATTTAGGACCCAACATCATGAACTATGTAACAAAATGTAGCTGTACTGGGAAGAACCAATGCAGTACCCAAAAGATTGAGATGAATGCATCTACTATATAGGATCAAAAGGAAGGAGTAGGTTAATGAATAAAATCATGCAGAAAAATAATCATCACAATAATAACAGCAATATCTATAATAATGGAAAACTACATTCTTGAAAACTGATAGGTGGCAAAATTTTGAAAGAGAAACATACAAAAAATAAATACTCTGTAGTTTTCTTCTAGTGCATATTCTATAACTTCTAAATTTGATCATTAAAGAAAAATAAAGTAAATTTATTATTGCTATATCTGCCAGTTATGCCCCTTAAGAAATTCATACGCATGTAAGAAAACAATATAATTTGACAAATATGCCCCACAACATGATTATCGAATTAATCAACACAAATATTGATTTGAATCCAAATATGAAATTGTGATCTTGAAAATGAATAACAAAGTAATAGAAAAAGTTCAGTTACAGACTGCCCCAGAGTGAACAGAATAAACTTTTGTAAACCATAATCAGACTTTAGAGCTACTCTTCCGCAAATAAATTCCAGCAGCAAAACTAGGTAACAAAGTATGGAAGGTCAAAAACTCCCAGAAACGTTAACTTAATCTACTAGTTCTATGCTTTGAACAGGGGTTGATGTAGTATCCTTCAGCTCATCAACCTCATTCCTTCAAATCTATCTCGAAAGGCCAACAACAAAGTAAGCTGGAAACCATTCCAGCTTCGTTTGTCTCATGTATAATATCTTTTTTAATCAATATAGTCACTGCCTCTGGATTTGAACAATGACAAATTAGCAAATAAATATTAACAGTAGGATGAAGCTTACCCATGGGTCCAGTTCCAACTTCTCGGCTGTAATCAATTAAATCTTTCATGCTATTTACCACTTCTGATATCTGCATGGTGCCCAGAAATGGAGGAGTTACTAAGTAACCAATTATGCAGCAAGAAGTGAGCAAGACCATGCACCATTCTTTTGGTGCAAGGTAAGTCAATTCACATCATTTCAATTAAATAGTATGGGAAAAATGGATGAGCAAGAGCTTGCACCACTTTTTTGGTACACAGTAAGTCAATTCACGTCATTTTAATTAAATATTTTGTAATCCAACCATAGAAATGTAAAGAAAATGTAAAATTATGAGGGAATACAAATTTTCCACATAAATTCTGGGAATGAAGAAAGAAAATTACTCCCTCCTTTCCAAATAAAGAGTTATATTGAGAGTAATTCTTTTTGAAATGCGACTTTCCCTTTGGAACCGAAGGAGTAATTCTCTTGGCTGGAAGTAACTGGAACAGATTGGAAGTCTTTAATTCCATTCACTCAAGTTGCCTGCACTACTTAAATGTTAGAAAAATGATATAACCTATATCTTGAATTCTGTTCAACTACTCCAGAGTGATCTAAATGATCAGAAATAATGGATATCAGTTTATATTCAAAAAGTTATAACCCATTGTCAGTTCCAAAATAATAGTAAATATAATTGCACACAAACAGGTCCCTTGAATCTGTGTACATCAAAAACAATATAAACGAAGTTGTAAAAAAAATACATAAAAAGAGCGCATGAGATATTTGGTATTTTGATGGAAATCTGGCTTGGAGAACTAGACTTCTTTTATATCACCAAAATACAGTTATTATCACTACGCAACCTTTCTATTTAGTTGCAAAATAGTTATTGTTAATTCTAGAATATACTGTAAGATCGCAGATAAATAAGGACATGATTGTGGGAATAATTAAGGACGTGATTACGGGAGTAATTATAGTGATGCAATATCATAGGAGTTTATTAGGAGTTAGACATTTTTTTGAATCCTGGATGCAAGCTTACATAAGGCATTCTCTATGTATTGAATATGCATGCAAATCAATAATCTTTTCTCTCTCCTTCTGCAACATCATGGCATCATGGTATCAGAGCCTCCTCTGATCCACTTCAATTCTGTACTTTTTATTTTTACCATTCTACATTTCAACCAAAAGAAAAAAACTCTCTTGAAACTCTGTTATCTACAGTGGTACAGATCAAAAGGAAAATTGATGGTACACTACCATCACCATCTGCCTCAGTCTGGATAGAGGAGGCACTACATGGAAGCCACGACTCCACCAAGTCCCCATACACCATCGTTATAGAGGCGCGTCAGGCCCACACACCCAGACAGTGAGTTCTGCAAATATTTACGTTGTTTGACAGAGTCCATTCCAACTGCTTGATAGTGCTACAGTACCATCTCTGACCCATACATTGGAGCATGTTCTTCGAGCTCCTCACGAGAGCTCAACTACAACAGTTGACACCTCTGATAAAACAGCCCTCGTTGCTTTATACGGAAAGGGGAGTGGACAATCTGGAGGTCACGAAATTGGAGGTTCTCAGGGTAAAGCATGCAATCTTGGAGGAAGGGGAAATGCTCAAGTAAACATTAACCACTGGCAGAATGTGTTATAATTGTGGTGAATCATGTCACATCCAACGATTTTGTAGAGATCTTCAGAATAAGACACCTCAGGGACAACCTCGCTATGCATATGCAACTAGCAATTCAGAGAATAAATCCTCGATCAAATCAATTGGCGATAAAACATTCACCATGACTCCTGAAGAATATGCCGCATTCCCTCCGCACTAAGCTTCTCGACAGTCCACATCAACCTCTACAGCTACATTGTCCATTCAGGTAATGCTGGTGCTTGCCTTTCCACGTCTCTGCCTTGGGTTATTGATTTTGGAGCCTCTGATCATATGATAGGTAATGCTAGTCTCTTCCAAACAGCTACATATCCCTGGTTTCACTTTAGCATATGGCTCAACAGGCAATGTTAAATGAACTGGCACAGTTACCCTGAGTCCTTCCGTCTCTCTTCAATCTACACTATTTTTAATACATTTTCCATTTAATCTTCTCTCAATTAGTACTTTAACGAAAGCGTTTAGCTGTTTAGTCACATTTTATCCTGATTCATGTGAGTTTCAGGGTCTTTCGACGAGGAAACCGATTGGCAGGGAACATGCATCTAGAGGACTATTTATTAAATGAAGCTATTTTCTGAAAAAATTGCATCATCTGGTGTTGTGTCAACTCTTCAAATTCGCAGTTGGGTGGGGCAGCCTTCCTTTGAAGAAGTTGGTACTTATTTACGTTCTCTATAGAGTCTAGAATGTGACAATTTGGAAAGCATCATTGTGTGACTTACCCACCCAAATTCAATACGAGGTCTGTGTACCCATTTGATTTAGTTCATATAGATATTTGGGGTCCTTGTCCTTTGTCCTGTAACATCTCAGTTGAGATTCAGATATTTTGTTACGTTCGTCGACGATTATTCACATGTTACATGGCTTTATTTAATTAAAAATCTTTCCGAGTTATTTTCTATATTTACAAATTTTGTCACTGAAATTAAAACTAAAATAGATGTTATCCGTATTTTGCATAGTGATAATGCACTAGAATATTTTTCTTCTCCATTCAGCAATTTTATTCACCAATTTTATGCAACAGTATGGTATGATTCATCGGTCCTCATGCAGACACTCCCAACAAAATGGGGTAGCTGAGCGAAACAAAATGGGGTAGTTGAGTGAAATAATAGGATGTTATGGAGGTTACACGAGCCTTGTTGTTTGAAATGAGGATACCTAAACCTTTTTGGGTCAATGCAATTCTTACTGCATGTTATTCGTCCAAAAGTAAGATTCCTTATCTTTTTCTTTACCACATAAAATTTTCGGGCCTGACATGTTTTGTTCATGGTCATCACCAGGTTTCTAAAATAGATAAAAAGGCACTAACATGAATGTTTGTTGAGTACTCTCATACTCTGAAGGATTACCATTGTTGCTCTCCTGATCTTAAATGAGATTTCCAGTTAGTGCATATGTCACATTCTTTGAAGGAAAATCCTTCAATTTTGGGTCTCATAGCCCCATGTTAGACTATGATTCTCCTTTTTTATGTTGTGCATAGTAGCCCCCTTCAGATTCTCCTTTACAAACACTCCAGCACCAGAATTTCATGGTACATGCTCTAGACGACCTCAAGTAAATGTAAATACAGTCCCTGCTAATATGTTAGCCACCCAATCCCCTTCGACGGATAATTCTGAGTCATCATCTCCTCCTCATCTCCACCTGTTGAATCCGATTTTGATTTGCCTATCACACTTTGAAAAGGTAAGCATGCATGTACTCAGCATCCTACATCTTCCTCTTTAGGTTAATCATGCTTCTTCTTCCTATCATACTTGTCTAATCTACTCTCTTTTTATCCTATACCGAAACTATTTCGGAAGCACTATCTCATACTAGATGTAAAATGGCAACGGTAGAAGAGCCGGTGGCCTTGCAGAAAATGATACTTGGAAATTGGTGGTCCCTCCGCCTAACGCATCTCTGTTGTTGGTTTTAAGTGGGTTTACATAATTAAAGTAACTTGATGGCTCTCCTGCATGACTCAAAGTGAGACCAGTTGATAAGGGGTATGCTCAAGTTTATGGTTGAATTATTATGCCACTTTTCTCAGTTGGCCCAGATGACTTCTGTCTGCTTATTATTTTCTTTAACGGCTTCTCATCAATGGCATTTATATCAGTTGGATGTGAAGAACGCTTTTCTTCACGGCCAAGTAGTATATATGGAGCATTGGATTTGTTGCTTAGGGGAGTCTGGCTTGGTATGTAAGCTAAAGAAACCATTTTACGGTATGAAACAATTACCGAGGGCTTGGTTTTGCAAGGTTTTTTTGCTGTAGTTATGGAGTTTGGACTGTTGAGGTGTGTTAGTGACCATTCAGCATTCAATCTGGAAAATCCTGCAAGGAGAATATATTTGGTCGTTTATGTTGATGATATTGTTATAATTGGTGATTATAAAGAAGGTATTCATGCTTTAAATCTTTCTTAATAGAAATCTGAGACAAAAGACTTGGGAACGCTGTGATACTTCTTGGGGATTAAGGTGGCATGATCAAAGAAAAGGATCTTCATGTCTCAAAGAAGCATGTTCTAGATTTATTAGAAGAAACTGGGTTGTTGGGATGTTAACCGATTGAAAATTTGGTGGCAGGCCAGTTGGAAAATTAAATTATCTTACAGACACTTATTGTGTATTTATTGGAGGAAATCTTGTCTTGTGCAAAATCTGAGTGTGGTTTCTGAATCAAGTGGAGGATTTGAGTGTCGTGCCATGGCTAATGCATCATGTGAATTGATCTGGCTAAAACATTTGTTGGAAGAATTGAAATTTAAAAAATGATACCTATGTAGTTATGGTGTGATAATGAAACAGCTAAACATATTGCATCTAACCTATCTTTTCATGAAAGGTCTAAACATATCAAAGTAGATTGTCACTTTGTTCGTGAAAAGATAGAGGTTGGACTTATCTCGACAAATCCAGTAAGAACTGGGGAGCAACTAGACAACGTGTTCAATAGAGCTTTGGGAGCTACAAGGATCACTTATATATTTAACATGTTCTACCAGGATCACTTCTATATGTAAAATGTTGGGCATGATAGATATACATGTTCCAACTTGAGGGGGAGTGTCGGAGAATTCTAGAATATACTGTAATATCCTGGAATAGCTAAGGACATGATTGTGGGAATAATTAAGAACATGAGTATGGTAGAATAGGGATGCAATATCATAGGAGTTAATTAGGAGTTAGACTTTATTTTAAATCCTTGATGTAAGCCTATATAAGGCATTCTCAATGTACTGAATATGTGTGCAATAAAATAGTCCTTTCTCTTCTCCTTATACAACATCAATCATAATTGACAAGGAACATTTTAGAAAATTTAGAACAGAACACATTACCTGAAGGCACCGCACGTATCTTTTTGTATACCCTAAATCATTTACCAAAGGAACCTCCAAAGCTTTTGCCAATTGACGAGCCGATGCAACAAACCTATAACAGAAATCATTGGTCTCAGAATATATTAGAAATCAATTGAGTACAAAAGGAGATATAAAACATTGCTAGAAAAAAAGTATTATGCTGTCAACCATTTTTACACCAGGATTACACGAATACTTTTTTATCTTTTGAAGGATAACTACGAACATGTGCAGTTGTTAAAGGGTTAGCAGTGACTATGCCTAATTGAACCTAAAGGTATCATACATCATGTTCAACATGTGCAGCCGTCGTTGAAGAGATAGCAGCGACTACTTCTAATTGAACCAAAGGCATCATAAAACATGTTCAACATGACGGTTCAGAATGCACAGTGAACATCAAATTCTCCACCCAACTACCAGGAGAGATCAAATTGATATTAGAAGTGTAATGACTTGGTCGATGGCAAGCAAAATTGTTTTGGTCTGGAAACAACAAATTTTATTGCTAGATAAGCTGGGTAATAAATGATCAATTAATCACTTTGAGAAACTTTTTTAGAACATGTATGTAGGATGAACTGACAGCACCATCGATTCAAATGAGAGAGAGAGAGATGGGTAGAATAGATGTTTTTTTGTGTGAGAGAAGAAGGGAAAGATGGAAGGAGGGAGGACAAATCTTTCCGAAATTTCCAATAAACTTGATGACGAAGGGTCAATCACTTTCAGCTGCAGAATCTGCTCTCACAGAAACTTAACACTTTGATAATGACTTCCTATAAACTTGATGAAGAAGGGTCAATCACTTACAGCTGCAGAATCTGCTCTCGCAGAAACTTACCACTTTGAAAACGACTTTACACGTGACATGAAATTTGAGTGTCACAAAATCCTGTCCTACTTTAACACGGAGAGAGAGAGAGAGAGAGATTTAAAGTTGAAGTAATTATTTTTTAATTAGAATTTCATACGATGGAACTTGGTGCTGCTGTATTATAATTTAAGGGCTTAAGGCCAAAGGACAAGCTGAATTCTCAGAAAACCAGAAATCAGGACTTACATATTACAGTTGTTTTGTAACTCTGGAGCAGAAAGATTAGGTGATGCATTTTGAGTAGCAGATTGATACTTTTGTGCTGCCACCCCAAGCTGACTAACCTGCAGAGTACAATCAACAGCAGTCATGTTTCTGAAAACTCGAGGTGTTAAACTTACTCTATATTACATCTTTTGGCCACAATATGGAACTTACGAACATAAGATACCAGAACCTCACATTGAAATGATATATGCACCTAGAAACAACCTATCATGAAATTACACTGCCGTCTAAACTCATAAAACACATAAACACCAACAAAGAGAAATTGAAGTAAAGCCGCATAATAAATTATTCATTAAAAAATTAAATTGAACGGGAAAAGGAGAAATTAAAATAATAATAAAATAGGGGAAGGATTCATATACTTTGGCCAAAAACAAAGTAAAATAGGGGAGGGACAGAATAACTAATATAAAGTAATTTAAATTTGGAAAAAGTCTAGATGTATAAACTCTTCACCAAATTACATGACCTAAATCTTCAATTCAGGTGCCTTGTTACCTATTAATGTGAACCAACAAATCTGAGGGATGGAATGGATTTCAATCCATTCCCATTCCATTCATGTCAACCAAAAACCCCATAAAGGTACTACAAAAATAAACAGGTCAGGATCATAAATTGGTAGATAAAAACCATGCAAATAGAAAGAATGTTAATAATGCTAGCCAATTTACTGTCACTATAAGAATGCTTCACCACATTAGGTGATCAAGAATGTAATAATTGTGAATACTAATTAATCAATCTAATAACGGCACATCAATATGTTACCCAATTGATACACCTAACTCTACCTAGGATCAAAATTTTCCAGTCCCGATTATCAATTTACATATATATTTAACGATCCATAACCAGCTCCAAGATAAATTTTAAATGGATAGCACAAAGCACCCATCAAAATCTAAATAGGAAGTAATAATTTCTAAAATTAGTCAAGTTATATGGAGAATTAAGTGATGATATAAGAACAAGAAAATATTATGAACTCATTCCAGCTGTCTATATTTAACATAGTAATAGCAAGTTTTAACAATCATAATATCACTTGCTACCTATCAATCTGCATGCAAATCAAGACGAGAAGAGTCTACTGTTAAATAAACAAGCCTTTAAGCAAATCATTCATTATCAGAAAACTTAGTCTAATAGGAATGTTTGTGTTTAACGCAAAACCTTAATTTCAGATCTCACAAGCAATAAAATATTATTCTCATGATGAATATGATGTCAATCCACACCTGCGGTATCAACAATCTTCGAGGGATAAGCTCTTCATGATGCCGAGCGCAGAACTCCCAAGAGCATATCTGGTTGGAGAGATAGCAGGTACATATGGCAATTATAAATGATGATTTAGAAGTGTTTAGTAGAAAATACGTAGTCTTTGTTATTGACATATTGTATAACCTTTAGGTCTGGAGAGAAAACTATACGCAATTGTCCATCACGGACAACACGAAGTTGCTCAAAAACGCTTTCTTGGATGGCTTTTGCATAATCCAGTACAATTTGACCAGATGAATTCTGATACTCACGAGGCATATCAACATAAAGAAGTTCTTCTAGAGTACCACTTTCGTACTTTATTTTGAAAAGCCTAGGCAGAACCTCAACAGTTGCCTCTGCAAATATGCTTAAAGTTAGACAAATATAATTATAATCTACTAAAAAGCTCTAGTGTGTGTATATTTACAGGTAAAGTTAGACAAATAAAAGTATGATCTGCGAGAAAAGCATTGTGAGTGTGTGCGTGTATTTACATGTATGTGACTCTGTGTAGTGATAAATTGTCTAACACAATAAATCAAAAGTCAACAAGAAGAACTGACCAAAGCCACGGCCTGGTTTCCGATTACATATTTCACAGTGCCATACATCCTGCATAATAACAAGGCCACATAAAAATTGTTGGACAACACTTTTATATATAACAAAGCACTGTATGAATATAGATCTAAACCTAAGCATTAACACTCACTCTCGTTTGTGCACAATGGAACACTAAGATATAAAAGTCTAGTGCAAGATTAAGAAAACATGTTACTCACCAACTACTATGGAACATCCCATACTTGGATTAATTTTATCGAGTTCCTCTAGAAACAAACCTGGGGGAAAACTCCATTAGTTTGGCGACCACTTCCATACATAGAAACACACCACTTTTTCTTGGCATTTGGAGCAAAGTACTCTGCAACATATTTCCGCCAGAACTCAATATTATTTCCCTACCATAGAAATAAGTAGAATCAGCATCAAACAGCATCACAGAGTTTTCAAAAACAAGGAATTATTCTATATATAGAATCTCACTTCAGGTCTGTGTTGTTGTTGATACATATAATGTGTCAACCGCCTAGCACACATTCCTGGTTCGTACACCGGTTTTGCTGGAGAACGCAAAGGCAAATTCTGCGGTTGAAACTGTGGTTGCAATGGGGATCTTTGTTGAGGCATAGCTTTCATGAGTTGCTGTTGTTGCTGGTGCTGCAGCTGCAAGAGTCTCTGCCGATGCAAAATATTGAATTGGGCAGCAGCAGCAGCCTGAGGAGATTGCCTGGACATATGAAGGAACTGGTGTTGTTGCTGCTGTGGTTGTTGATGTAGATACAACGACCGATCAGAATGTTGGGCCTCCATTTTTACAGGAGCCAAGCCTCTCGTTGTCTGGATTTGTGAAGGTTCCAGTTTGACAGGACCAAGATTTTGCAATGACTGCAACTGCTGTGACTGCTTCCCATGTTGACCATTTTCCACATTTTTCTCCAGCTTGACGGGTACAAGATGACCCATCCCATCTGCAATTGTTGATTGATATTGCAGCTGCTGTTGTTGATGAGTACTGTTTGTGGCAGAAAACTGTTGCAAAGGCTGTTGATTTTGTTGGAAGTTATGTGATTCATGTTGTGGGCCTTGTTGTTGATCTGGCAGTATGTGGTTGCCAGAAGAGTTACAAAACTGTTGCCCTTGAACTTGCCCGGAGGAGTTGGGGTTTACCATATTTGACATAGTAAATGATGAGGAAGGGGAACTAAAACTCATTCCATTTCTAACACTAGAAAGTGGATCAGACTCCGGCCCAGTATCAATAAGCCCCTGTTGCAAATTCCCTTGGCCAGAATTAGCAGGGCTCAAACCCCGATAACCGAAAGACTGATGGAGTGAGGGGGATACATTTGCCACATTACCGAGCACATTCTTGCTGTTGTACTGATGACGTTGCTGGGAAGGCATCGGACCCCCTTGACCACCTAAAAGACCAGAATTTGATCTCAAAAGTGAAGCCGGAACAGACTGTGCACTACCAAGTGGACTGGGAGGCCCTGATGGCATCATCTTGCTAATTCTACTATCAAAGACTTATTCTGAAGTACAAGCACCTTCTAATTGTACTGGGCTCCTATCAAACACCGACTCCAATACCAAAAGATAACCAAAGACAATGAACACTCTTCTGCACCTAACCATGCTATAATTGCCTTGATACCGGAGACCAACTTTCAGCTGCCTCCAGTTCGAAGTTCTGCACAATTTATCATTACCGCTCCCCATTACCAATAAGGATACTAATTAAATACGACTACCTAATACAAAGCCTTTTATATTGTATGAGCACCAAAATTGACCAACACACAGAATCTCATAAAACAAACCCATATTATATATCTCAAAAGCAAGATACACTCGACAAATATATACATTTCAGACTCTCAGCTGAAAAATTATAAAATGGAAATATTATAAAGACAGAGCATTTAACTAACACCAGCAATTAACATGAACAGTAAAGCTATTCGATCAGCAATAAATGTGAAATGCAATCAAACGACGCTCGATCTACGGATAATCTTTAGAGTTCAATAATTGAACAAGAGCTGCTAACTTACCAGATATCCAATTTCAACAGCCTCCAAAATTATGCAGAATTTGATTCAAGAACATGAACAACTTACCCTGAATTACTTAAAAAATCTAGTCATTATTCTGAACTCGAACTCTTCTACTAGTTTTGCATTAGATGAATACATACACACCATACATGTATGTCAGAATTATTAGGGTTTTGTTATCCTTGTACTTAATCTTGCGCTCTAGAGTAAGTCGCCTAGCTACAGAATTTTTCTTGGTTCTTCTTCGCTGTATCTTGAGTTTAGAGAGAGAAAGTGGAGATAGAGTGTTCCCTGCGGACGTCAAAGCTGCATTAGATTGAATTGAATATTTCTTTCGTTCCTTCTTCGCCTTTCTCAACTGAAGTCAAATCTTCTTCTAATAATAATAAGTAGAGTTCATCGACATTTAACACATTTTTACCTTTTAAAGCTATATAAAATGAGGTTATTTAATTGTTATGTTAAGATTAAGATTAATAATATATTTCATTAATTTCAATTGATATGATTATTAAATAAAGGGATCATAAAATAGATATTTAAATGCATGCCCATTTCACATAAATAAATATATTAACTAATCATTTTCTAGAGACATAGTAAACTCTATTGAATTAATTATTGACTCGATAAAATTTATTACTCTTTCTATTAGTTTCTATTTTTATACTTAGAAAAAATACTTTTTAATTTTAACTTTTAAACGGGTTATTAGTTAAAAGAATACTCTGTATTATTTATACACATAACAATATATATGAAAACATTAGAAATTTAAAAATCTAAACATTGTAATTTTCTTAAGATTACTAATGTCTATAATTTCTGCAAGTACAAGTGTTTTTGTAGTATTAATATTCGTTCAGGTCGATCCACATATATTATAAAACTTATAATATTTTTATTTAAATCGGGTGGAATAGAAACGTAATAATTGAGTAGATTGTGTAATTAATCTAAATATAAATAAAACAATAAAATATGATATGGATATTTTAAATGTAATAAGTTAAACTAACTTAGAAATTAATAAATTATAATTAGAAGAAATAATAATTACAAAGTATAAAATTATTATGATGTATATTGAAATATAAGGCTACAATAAAATATGTAATTATGAAAAATAAAATATTATTGATTTCGTAATTAAATGTTTACAAAAATGGAACAAATAACAATTGACTAGCAACAATAAGAAAAATAATATATAGACGGGCGAAAGAATGAGGTAGAAAAACAAATGAAAAAATGTGAACTTGAACTAGAAAAACTCAAAATTAAAAAAAAAACTCTCATTGACTTCTAATTGTACAATTATTTATATGTCTAACTATATACATTCTTAAAATATGAAAATTCTAAATTTTATCATTTGAAATGTATTTAATTTTTTCAAACTTTATCTATTAAACTCTTTTGATATCGTCTAATCTCTATCACTTTAAGCATTGGACATTTCTTCAACTCATTAGGTTAATTCTTAAAAGAGTTTTTAATTTTTCAAAATATATTTTGACAAATTCTATTTCCACATAACTCTTTTATTTATTTATTTTTTTACAAAATAAAATAAAAACAATAAGTAATCTAATAATAATAAAAAAATTGAGTATAATTAAAGTGGTGAAAATAGATAAATTATGGACTTATCAAATTTTTTCACACCAATCTTTTGCCCGTTGGAGTAAAATAAAAAGAAATAGAAAGAAAAGAAACAACAAAATTCAAAACTACTTCACTTTCGTAGGAAAACGCTTACACTTTGTATGTACAACAAACCATTAAATCGTATGTTACCCATAGCAGACGAGTTGTGTCTTGTGAGTGTTTGTAGTGAATATACTCACACAATTTATGGAAAAAAATGGTTAATCTTTTTTTTTTAAATTTAACTCACAATTAATACCAAAAAATTGTAAACAAATTAAATCATGTAAAAAAATTAAATATTATTAACAATTCATTTTTAACGATCTAAGTACAGAGAAACTAACTCTCAAGGAGAGAAAAATATGCATACATAACAAAATATTAAAAGACTAACTCAAATTACTCTAAAATTAAGCCATTAATCTATGAAATTTAAATATTTTACTTTCAATTTTAACCGAACAACCTAATTCGGTTGGGTTAAAACCAAATACTCACCTCTAATTTCAGCTATTAATACTTTATAATATAGGAATATAGATTCTATCACTAAAATATCGCTCCAGTTATTATAATTATATTATATTACATTTGTTATAAAATATATGATCCGCCCATGTATTTAATTATAGAATTAACATAATCAATTTCTTTTTGATAATATAATTAACACAATTAAATTATACTTCAAACTCTGTGAAAAAATTAATATCTTGAAAGTTGGAGAGAGCTAAACGTAGGAGGCTAAAAGTGTCCTTGTTTTGTCATTTCTTATTTTTAAATAAATTGTCTTTTGGATTTACATTATGAACTTAATAATTCTAACTAAACATAATTGCTGATAATTAAATGGCACGTGTCATTACCATTTGTCACGTTTTCTAACAGGCTTGTGGCCTGTGGGATCCGTAAACAAGGGCCAAGTCATCAATCACCTAAACGAGCCAAAGTTACTCCAATTTGAACAAAAACGATAAAATAAAATAATATATAACTATTAACTTAATTTTTAATATAATTTTAATTAAATAACAAGGTTAAAAAATGTCCCTCTATAATATTTTAATTAAAATTATAGATTTTGTATTTAAAATAAGTTAATGTAAATTTCAAAACGCTACAATTAATTATTAATTTTAGACTTTACATTTAAAAATAAATTAATTTAATTTAAAATAATTAAATTTATTTTATAGTTTAGAACATAATAAAAGTATATTCTTTTAGGTTTGAGAAAAAAGATATATCAATCTTAGTAAAATGTATTTTTTTTAAAAAAATATATTATATTAATATGAGGCCACAGACATAAATCTCCCAATTTATTCGAACATATTGATAAATAATTGATTATTTATTATTATTACAATTTTGAAATATGTATAGATTTTCTTAAATATTATAATGGCTTGAAAATATGATAATTTTGTTTGAAAAATAATTTTTTTCTAATATTGATAGATTTTTTTCTCAAATCAATTTTATGCTTTGAAATAAAATTAGTTAATTTTTAAATGCAAAGTCTATATTTTTAAAATAATATCGGGAGAGACATTTTTTAACCTTGTTATTTAATTAAAAATCAAGTTAATAGTAATTTTTTATTTTATTTTATTTTATCATGCTGGATCAAATTAAAATTATAAAAATTAGTAAAAAGATTATAATAATAATTAAAAAATACACGAACTAAATTGAAACTAAACATAAACATAAAGTATATGGACTATTTCATTTGTTTTGTTTTTAACCCAAGTGTTAGAGATACTAAGCCAAAAATAATCAAGTATCCCGCATTTACATTAGGATGGTATTAGAATTCAAGTGATTCAGGATTTGCTCGAATTCGATTTGAAGATTATCTGACTTGATTCGAATTCAATATAAAAGTATGACATACATGAGATTTCGTTTGAAATTTAATAAATTATACGAGTAAAATATGAGGACAACGATATTCACTTGATTTACTTATGAGTAGTTCGATTATATTTTATACATTAAAATATTATACCATCTTGAAAAGTTATAAAGTTTATTTTGTCTTAAGAATTTGGGTTAAGTATAACATATAGTATAAAATTAAATCTAATGTCACTCCAATTGTGATGTTTGTAAATAAAATTAATATAGTACATAAATAAGATTGTAAAGAAAAAATATAAATTAATATTTCTTTGATGAAATGGATCAAATAAATATTTACAAATAGTTTGTGAGTAGTTCGAATTCAATTAGAATAGAATTTGAATATCAAAATTTTATTCGAATAAATACTCAAGTTCAAATTTAAATATTAAAAAAATTAAATAGAATAAAATTTAAGCATATAAATATTCATTCGTATTTGACTTGTTACGCGGACTAAATCTAGCTACGGAAATTTTTAAGGATGAGGCAAATCAACTGTTTTCTTTGGTTTGTGGTCTCACCAGGGATAGTCAGGGGCGTTCACTTTGTGGTTTTACAAATTTTTTGGGCAAATAAGCTGCTATTATAGTGAGATATTGATATGTTTATCGTCGTTCGTCGCTAGCTTAGAATAAGAGACCCATACACATTATATTGGAGCTAGATTCTTTTTTTTTTTTTTTTGGGTGCAAAGAGCTAGATTCTCTTATTGCAATGGGATTAATTCGTGATCGCAAATTGGGTATATTCTCATGTATTATGTGAAAATAACGTTAAAACATGAATTTAGTAAATAAAGAATATGTAAATAATATTATAATTTACATAATGAAGTTTCAAGTACTTGATGAAATGTTAATAGTATTAATGTTGGTTATCAAAATGGCTTGTCATTGGCGGTTACCAAAATGTCTTGGCATAGTCATTTATGGAATTTGGAATAACAAAGTTAGAAAGGGATAAAAATTCTCAGCATATATCATGTTCATGTAGGCTTCACCAATCAGCTTTTAAAATATAGAGATGTATTCATTTCATTTGGAACATGTTTTTGATGTTATGAATATTATAGTTGGGTGATAGAGATGTAATTGAGTTGAATGCGAGTCAATACTAATATGCTAAGATTTCATTCATAATTATTTTCTTTTAAAATTCAAACTCAAATATTTGATCGAATAAAATTTTAGTACTCAAAATTTTTTTTTTCTTTAATTTTTGTGGGTTAAAAACAAAGGCTGTGGTTTTTCAAGTATCCATTGTCACAAATGTGTACTCCCTTGTGCGTGTGATAGCCCGTTCTTTTTATTTTTGTATTATGTTTGGCTCTCTCCTTTTCCATTCCGTATCAAACTCCATTTTTAACTTTACAACTACAATTATATTATGATTATTTTATTGTAGTATTATTTTTTCCCAAATGATCTCTACTTCTATTAATAAATATCAATTTTAATCCATATTTATTTTCGGATTATTTCTAGTTCAATTCTTAAGATTTTAGTCAATAGAAAGCCTCACTACTTGTATTTGTCCAGTTGGAGGATATGCTTTTATTTAAAAAACAGGAATAGAGTCATATGAGTCGACTTTTATTTCAGGTATTTTTGCTTCCTTTTTACTATTTCATTGTTTCTTTTAAGGAATCCTTTTATTCACATTACAATTTATCTCTTTTAAATTTTATTAAAACTGTCGTTAGAAATATACGATAATATTTTTTGCGAGAAGTACTTTTTTGGACTATCATTAAGTCTGCTGTGTACGTTCCCATTTATTTCAGAAGCTAATGCAAATAGACTAGCATGTCTTCTATGACTAGCTTCGGCCTTTTCTTTTTCGCTTGATCTGATTTTGCGCCTGTTCTTTTTTCACTTTTTTTTTCCTAAAAAATTATTTTTTCACTAAAAGTTCTGTTTGAGTGTTTGTTTTTTACTTGGTATTAACTTATTCTCAAAGTCAAAATATGAAAAATAAGTAATACTTACTTTTTACTTTCGATTTTTAACTTTAATTCATAATCAAAAAGTTAGAACACGAAAAAACCCTATACTCCTCCGATCTTTAAAAAAAAAAAATTATATTTGAGAATAATATTTATTTTAAAAAAATGGTTATAAATGAATAGTTTTTTCATTATAATGCTATATATTACACATCACTGTGATCGCAACCGATGGTGCCCTATTGCTAATTAATGTAATTATATATTTAAACTGTTTTTCTACATAATTGTGACCATAAGCAGAGTATGTGTTTCGCTTTTTCTACAAAATTATGACCATAAGCAGAGTATGTGTTTCGCTTGTGCAACCATTTTGTAATGTTACGTATTACTATCTTTGTTACAAAATTAGATATATATTTCAGTTTACATAAAATAAATTAATGAAATCCTATAATTTAAAGTTGAAATAAAATATTTCATTTTTAATAAATTTAAAGTGAAATATTATAAAATTTATAAAGAATGCTATTAAAAAGAAACTTGTATATTTTGATATTTTTACAAATTTATATCACAAATTAACTTATAACATTCGCAAATTTATGCGTTATAGTAACCCTTTGTACCAAGCCGTTTTCATCCTAAGTGATTCAAAAGTGCTTTTAGCAAGAGAAGCATTTTTATTCCACTAAATGTGGCTTTTAACACATTTTATTTGAACCAAAAGTGAAGCCTGAAACTCCCATTTGGATATCTTAATCTAGTTCAGCAAAAGACCAACTCAAGTCACATGAAACCTTGTTCATAACAAAAACAGTCACATGAAACTGAAAAAAAAAGAGGACAAAAGAACACCATTCTTCCAGTGCAAATGCAAAAAAAAAAAAGTGTCAGATGATATACTGCTAGTTTTCAGCATTGCAATAACCACCAAATTGACATCAGACTTAGAATATTGGTCCCCTCAAATTCTGCACCAAAACACCAAAGCAAGTTGGACCAATATTCACCACTTTAGTTTTGTTCAAGTACCCAACACCAACTGTTGGAAAACTTTAAAATGCAAATTTGAAAATGAAAAGAACAAATTACGACAACAGAAAAGAAAAATTAAGATTTCGGTTCTCAATTTCATATTGTGCAATTCAAGTTTATTTGGGCTCATCTCGACCATTCGCGGGCTTCTCGACATGTTTGGGCTTCTTGTCGGGGTTGCCGTTGGCGACGCCCATCTCCAGATATGATCCATCATCAGCAGTTGTTTTCTTGGTTTGGGCTTCTTCTCCTTTGTAGTAAATGGCATACAAGAGCAACTGGATCATGCCTAGTCCAGATCCAAAACCATTTGGAACCTGCAAAAAAAGAAAAAAAGCCCAACCACAATCACTAAATGAGTTCATTCATTATATTTCCTGAAATTTAAATTAAAAGAAAGTAGAATAGAAACTAAAAAAAAACAGCTACTTACTGCTACAAAAGGGTCTTTCCCAAGTAGACCAAAGACAAACCAAGAAGTTCCACAAAGGAAACCACAGAAAGACAAGAAGAAAGGCATGTACTCCACACTCTTTGTTCTTATAACCATCCTCTGCACATTTGGAACCAAACAAATTTGACCAACAGAAAAGAGTTATTTAGAAAAAAAAATTAAAATGTGGGGCACACTGCTAGGCTAGCTCCCATTGTATCAATTAAGGAGTTGCTTAAAAACTAAAAAATAAAAATTAAATGTAATTAATAAAATACCTATTTTAACATCAAACGTTACATATTTATGTGCACTTGTAGACTAGTAAGTATATATACATAAATCTTCTAATATGATTCAAGGATTCAGGCATACAACTGAAAAGGATCAAAGAAATTACACAGATTTGTCACCTAATTTCATTCTAAATCAACAAAATAATAGAACTGAATGCCTCTTTTAACCTTACTTTTGTAATATAAAAAATAAAAACCTTTGTTACGTTGAAGTTTAAGTTGAGGGGAGATTTTTACCATGATAGAAAGAGGCGAACCATACATAATGACCGAGAAAATCGCAGCAGCGAAACCACAGAGGAGCTTCCTCTTGTGATCATGGAGGACGAGGAGGGATACTAAGGCGACGCCGGCGAAAATCGCGAGGACGACGGCGAGGAGACCAAGAATCTTCATTCTCTCCTTCTTTGGAGCAAAAATGAGGAAGATCAGCACATAAACAGCCTCAATGACTGCACCAGTCCCGTTGATTATAGAAACTAGTATGTTGTTTGGTGAAACAAAAGGCAAACCATACCTATAAAATATGTTTCAATTCAAAGTTTATGTCAATACACATTTAATCAGAAGTTAAAAAAAAAAGGTGAGATAATAGTCAGTGCAGATTGACTAAAGATCAATTGTAATAGAGAACATAAAACGAAATATATTGAAAAAGAAAATTAAATAAATAAAATTAAAAGTTAATTTTGTGATAATCAAAAGAAACTTACCACGCAGAAAGCAAGCAGTTGAGAAGGGTCATGACGTACGGTATGCCGGAGAATTGCTCTGTAGATCGTTTCGATATGATCCTCTTGAATGTAATCCTGCCAATCAAAATTTATACAAACACTCATATACAATAATTACTTGGAGAGAGAGAGAGAAACAGAGAGCGTAATTACTTGAAGATATATAGAAAATGTATGAGAAAAGAATGAAGAAAACTCCATTTTTCAAGAAGAAGAAATCAAGAAAGTTGAATTTTTTTTGTACAATAGACAACTTCCAAGAACAACTTACAGACAATTATAGATACAACCCATTTTCAATTCAAACTCTGAGAAAATGACAAATCAATTTTGAAGTTTATATATACACTGAATATCTATAATTTCACAAAACAGAGGGAAATACAGAAGAAGAGAGCATCAAATAGAATATGTACACAACATTTACTCCTTAAAAATACCCATACCCATTAGTTTTTCCACCTTTTACAAATCAAGAATTATGGTTTTATTTGCATATAAATGTACAAAATTTTGAGAGATCAATAGCAGTTTATGAACAGGTTGTAGAATGCTTACGTTGGAGCCAAGAAAAGGCACAAACCAGTGATATCCCCTGTTTAAATAGAAACAAGAAAACCATGAATAATTATCAAAAAAGACAAAACCCCACGAACATAATCACAGAAATTTGGAATATAAACAAAGAATTGACTAGAAAAATGAAGACCCACCAAAAATCCCAAACACGGAATGAAGAACACTCGTCATTTTTCTGAAGTGAGTTGTTGAATGTAAGACAAATGAAGCGAAATTTAGAAGAATTGAAGAGAGAAAGTTACTTTGAGAACTGAAATAACAAAAGGGAAGGATCAATAATAGAGATGACTTGCAAGGAATAACAGAGATTTTTGCGATTGTGAAGAGGAAGAAGAAGGGAAGTGAAGTTTATATAAAACAGAGGAAGAAATTAACTCACCGCCAGGCAGTTAATTGTGTTATTGTTCTTATCCGTACAGAGGGGTGGGGTGGGGTGGGGCGGGGGGTGTAAAAGGAGGAAGTTTGTGTGTGTTTCAGTGTTTCTCACTCCCGTCAGTTTTTCGTTCTTTAACTCTCTCTCTCTCTCTCTCTCTCTGGGAGTTCGAGGTCACTCATATCCAATATTTTCTCTTTCACTTTTTGCCTTTTTCTAGTTTTTTTCTATTTTTTAATGTATATATATAAGTCGATAAATAATTTTGACAAGTACAAATAATTTTCACAAATACGTAGAGTAGTTGTGGTTCTTTGATATTATTAAATTAGACTCCGTATAAAATAAATTTGAATCAAAATCAACAGTTACTATACATTTAAGTTATTTTATAAATATCAAAACTGAAATTGACAAACTAAATTATTACTGGATAATTTTATATCCACTTCATACGGATTTTCTACTAGTTTACTTATATAAAATAGGAGAGAAAAGATTTAAAACAATTAGAGAAAAGTAATAAAGCGGCTCAAGGGAATTTTCTAATTTGCAATTTTTGTGTGTATAATACTAATTTGCAACTCATTTGTGATTCCTTTTACATTCTCGACATATTATCTTAGTTTTATATTGTTTGATATATAAAATAAGTAAAATACGCTTGTATGTATGTGTGTGTCTGTTTATATTATACAGACTATATATTTATATTAGAGTTTTTTTTTACGCCATACAAATGAGTTAATAGTAAAAATTGACAATATTTTCAACATAGAAAACTAAAATTGGCGATGTGTATGGTGAATAACAATTTTTATAACTAAGCAAGTTTAGTACTCTTTCAAGTATAAATTTTATAATTTAATATAGTTATAAGATTATTCTACATATCATCAAAAACTATTAAAATTGAATAATTCTAGACAATTTTTTAATCCATAAAATTAAAATTCTATGAAATCTTATAAAAAAAGTCTACTACAATATATTTAATTAATTTCATTATATTATTGTCTAAAATTGCTGCAGCACAACTAAAAGTTGTTTTTCATACTTTTTTATCCATAAAATAATGACTTAATTGTGTTTATTCACTTTTATGGGAATTTATTTACTCCGTACTTTATAAGTACCATTGTGCCCCACGTTGCCAACTGTTTCGTTTTCTTTTTTTTGGAAAGTCTGGGTCCAAAGATAAAATAGTATATGATATATTTAATATTATACTTAAGTTATATTTATAATATAAAATTTGGGAGATGATATTGCTACTGCCATACTAATATTTTTACAATATATTTTGTGTCAATTGATATTTTTGAAGCTGTTTATCTCTTCATCTTTTGTCACAGTATCTAACATAGAAAATAATTAAACTTCAAGTTAAACCATTCAATATTTTTTTATAATAAGCAAATGAAGGTGTGATGTAATTAAGGAGGGTGGAAAAAAAAAAGGAGTGGATTAGGAGAAATATAGGGAAAAAAAGTACTAGGTTGTTCGACAGACAAGAGTTACCAAATATTTACATTCCTTTTTCACTAAAAATGGATTAAAGATTTTATCTAAAACGAAATACTTTAGTTTATAAGGTTCTGATTTATTATAATTTTGTAAGCTTTTAACATATTACTTAAAACAATTATGGTTAATCGTTAATAAATTAGCATTATATATGTATTAAGATTACGAACAAAGGGAATTCCATGAGAATATTACTGGTAAAGATTGAGGGGACAGAAAGGAAGATTGGGGGACAATTAAGAGAAAATGGATACGACCAAGTGGTAATTATGTGTTAATGATAACAAAAATGCTAGATACTAATACTCACTATGTTCAACAAATAACAATTTTTTATCTTTGACTCTGAATTAAGTATACAAATAACAATTTTTTCTCATAAATTTTTAAGTTATAACGAGATCTACAAATTTGTAATTGAAATTTTTTTAATTTATAGCAAAATAACAAAGAAAATTTTCAAATGCAATTCGTTTTTGAAACAATTTTTTTTCTCCCAATATAACTTTTTATTTGAAACAGATGGAGTATTATTTGTTTTTGGTGGGTATTCAGTTGATTGGATGGCTATGATCTTGTATAGAAAAATAGATGGATGAGAATAAGTTTCTCTGGATAGTTAAAAGTCTGGACAGGAGCTCAACCCTTCACTCCATGGGGTTGTGTAAAGTGCTGGGATTCAAGTTTTTGTTGTAAAGTGTTTGAGGAAATTATAACGATTACGCACACTTCCGTGTAAAATAATTAAGTAAATAACACACAACAAGATTATAAGAACAAAATAATTTAACAAAGAACACAAGTCGATTTATCTGAAAATTTTTAAACGTGAAAAACATTTGAATGACGAATAAGAAATTGTTGTGAAACAAGAAATTACAACAATAAATCCACACACAAACTCTTAATCTCACGATCGCTTTAACATGTTATTAGACAAAAGTAAAACTCTTTCTCTCCTAAAAATAAATCATATGGACTTAGAATTTATATAATATACAAGTTAGGAAATTCAATCTAATTAGAACATCACAAGTTGAGACGAAGTAGGATAGAAGTCGTTTAGGTCACAGTCGGCGACAACTATCGTTGCCTACAACAAAGTTTGCTTTTTCCTGTCCTAAACGAGTCGCGGCCAATGACATGTGTCACAGCTTGCGACAAAACACATTCAAATCTCGGTTGCTGCCAACAACATCTTTCACACCCTACGAAACCCATTTAAAACTTCCAAACTCAACCAAAATACACTACAAATTGTATATCAAAATTTTTAACACCCAAACATCAAATGTGTGCATATATCGATATTTTAAATGACGACTTTATTGTACTATTAAATATACAGGGAATTTGATTTAAACCTAACTTCTCACAGAAAATTTTTCATTTTTCCTATTTCACTCGTGAACACCCTGCAAATGTATGATGGAAGAGAGTGGGGCCGACTCCTTATGATTTAGGAAGGAATTTTTCTCCTCCAAGTTGAGCTGCATTTCGTCCTTTTATTATGGAGGTAGGGGCAATTTTTGTCATTTTATTGGATTTTTCATTTTTTATTTGTAGCTTTTGTATACAACGTCTGATTGAGGTTAGATTAGTGGTAGTAGATTCTTTTCAACTTTCTTTACATCCCAGAGGGTCAAATTCTAAATTAGGGGCCGGTAAATTTTGGTCATTGGTCTGATTTTGCCTTGGAATAGACCATCTCTATATTGTTTTGTATAGGGCGATAAACGAATCGAATTATTCGCATGCTCAGTTTATTTAAAATTCCTCTGGCTCAGTTTATTCATTACGAGCCAATATTGAACATAAATTTTTTGTTTGTTTAAATTTCGAAGTCGAAAACTCGATTAAACTCTGTTCGCTTATAGTGTTTGACTCTTATGATTATTTAAAAGAGCCAATTTCGAATACAATTTTTAATTTATTAAATAAAATAAATTCGACTCGACTCGATTAAAGAACAAATTCAAATAAGAACGCGTGGCTCCACTCAACCTTTTTACACCCGCTATTTTTGCATAACATGTTTTCGAATACTATGATAGTGGTGAAGTATGATGAGTTTTCCTATTTTCAGTGTCTTGAGTTAGAGGAAAGTGATTTTCTGTGTATCCAAGCCTCCAAGGCCATCTGACAGTGTGTTGCTTGCTAGCTAGAGAAACAAAAACTTGTTTGGATGATCATGATCCGCAAAGAATGTGTTATGCGAGCTTCGCAAAGTCCCAAACACCAAAAAAAAGAAAAGACAAAAAAAAAGTCGCAAAATCCCAAACTCTAAAAAAGAAAAAAGTGGCAAAACCTCAAAAAAGTCCCAAAAACTAAAAAATGCAAGTAAAAAAAAAAGCCGTAAAGTCCGCAATAGAAGTGGCAAGAGAACTTTAATTATTTTTTTTTGTTACAAGGACGTCACTAATTTATCCAACTAATCACGTATGATTTAATATGATATACATATTTATAATCAAATTATTTTCTTATATGATATTTATATTCAACTTTAATAATTTAATTTCAAATTTTAATTAATTAAAAAAAATATAAACATATGTTTAATTAACACAATATCTTTCATTATATAATATATTATCTATATATTAAAAAAGTCTCCCAAAAAATTAATTTATAAAACATATTTAAAATAACGTGTTAGTATTATGTATAGACCGAACCAACAAGGTATGAAACAAATAATTGGTGTATCATGAGATAGATGTTGGTTGATATAAGCATATTCATAGAAAGTACTTTTGTGATCTCTAAAAAAAAAGTATTTTTGTGATTTCATGACAGGGGTCAATATTTGATATTTGTAGGAGGAAAAGAAGCAAAATGTGAATCTAAAAGCAAATTACCTTTGATTTTCTCTATATATGAAGTTGACCCATACCTCATGCATCTGTATGGCAAGAAAACATTTGTACCGGCCATTGCTTAACAAACTTGCTTTTTCCTTCCAATGTTTTAATCCATTCATTAAAAAAGAAGAAGAAGAGAACGAAAGAACAACTCAAACCTGTCTTTATCTTGAAAGAAATTTAGATTATTTATGTCATTTGATGTTTAATTTGTTTTGATAATGTTTTATGTTTCATCATTTTTTACAACCGACATGTGACTCTAAAAAAAACGTGAAAAATTTAGAAGATAATAAAACACAAGATCTGATTTTAACTGAAATAGAAAATTTTAAATCTCTAAAAAATGTGATTCGAGTAATAAAAATTGATACATTTGAATAATTTGGTAATCCCAACTTTATTAACCATTAGTTTTTTTGTTTTGTTTCCAGAATTATTTCAAAATTTGGATTGAACCGAATCCATTAATACCTACAAAATACATTATACGTCAAATGTTTCTGATTGTTTTAGTGAAAAGTCATGCTAGTTGTTACGAATTTACATCTTTAAATAAATAAAAAACTTTAAGGCTAATTAACATGAGAAATTATATACGACGATCTACTATAGATATACATAGAAAGTGTCGTCTATAGTCGTATGCAAAAAGTAACTTATGATAATAAGTATATTAGTTGAAGAATATTTACAAGTCTCCCACTAAAGAAAATTCTCGACAAATCTAAACTCCTCGAATAATAACTGTAATTATAATTATTCCCGTTTAGATTGTTTGAGGCAAATGACTGCATATTCAACTTCAATATTATATAATAATATAATATACAAATTATGTTTAATCAAAGATTTAAAAATTTTATTATAAATTATATAATAATTGTATTAATTAAAATAATTTTAAATATAATAAATTATCGTTTGATTTAAAAAATTAAAATGTATGTATAATTTTAGAACAACGAACAATGTTTAATTATAAATTTTCTAGCTCCAAAGGATCCGTGAAGGAGCATTGGATTTTGATGCTTACCGGTGCCTACAATGGCGGTAATGACACTAAGCCGGCCGGACCAACCAAAAGGCTAAAGCCGATGTATGCAAATCAGATTATGATGCTCCACTATAATACATTTGAGAGAGACTTCTTTTGTTTTGTTTTGGTTGGGTTCTCTTTTTACATATTTCACAATAATTTGTATGTCCGTGCCTAATATAGGTATTTTTATTTTTTTAAGTAATATTAAAAAAATTATAATTTTTTAGATTTTTTTATTTCTTATATATATATATATATGTATGTATGTATGTATATGTATATATGTATTAGGTAATATTTTTCTTAATTATTAACTCGTTCAAAATCAAAATTAAATAGTGTTTATTCTAAACATGAAAGCAAACACTCATTCAAACTCAAACTCAATAATATTCAAATTTTAGTCAATTAAAATAAATTAATAATAGGAAAAAAATTGATTGAGTCAATAATTGACCCAGAAGAATCAATTTTGTCTCTGAAATATGGTTAGTCAATTAATATATAGTATTATATTAGATTAGATAGATTACATTAGATTTTATATATATATATACACACACACACACATACACATATATATCGACTAATTCAAGTTACACTTCAAACTCAATAATATACAAATTTTAGTCAATTAAAATTAATTTTAACAATAATAGGAAAAAAAATTGATTGAGTCAATAATTGATCCAGAAAAGTTGATTTTGTCCCTAAAATATGGTTAGTCAATTAATATATAGTATTATGTTAGATTAGACAGATTACATTAGATTCTATTATATATATATATATATAGACTAATTCAAGTTGCACTTCAATTTATAAATTTATATATTTTGGGCAAGTGTTTTTTTGATAACAATATTTACATTTACTAAACTTGAAATTGTAATAATTAATAAAGTGCATTCAAATATTTTTCATTTGGTCACTATATATTGATAGAATTGAGAAACTGTTATAATATATAGCAAATGTAAAAGAGAGATGATATAATATAAAGGAGAAGTAAATAGAAAGAGAATAATATTATTTCTACTTGAAAATGTGTGTAATTTACATTCTACAATGCCTTTATTTATAGGCAAAAAAGATGAAGGAAAGGATGGAGAAGTGGAGAGGTGGGGAAGTGGAGTAGTGGAGAGGTAGGGAAATGGAGTAGTGGATAATGTAAAATGTCTATATATATATATATATATATTACATAACACTCCCCCTTAGACATTTTACCTTTGTATTATACACAATTAATATGTTCTGCTGGACAAATTATAAATTAGGTACGTCAGGACCAAATTAACTGATACTTCTGGATCAGTTATGTTTCCTCATTAAAACCTTATTAAGAAAACCCAGTGGGACAAAACTTAGTGAAGGAAAAAGAGTACAACATGTATAATACTCCCCCTCATTTTAATGTATATCTCTGAAACGACGGATACCAATCTTCTGTATAAGTTGTTCAAAAACTTTTCTCGGCAATGATTTTGTAAATAGATCTGCCAAATTATCACTTGACTTAATTTGACAAACATTTATCAAATCATCCTTCTGTAGATAATGTGTTGAGAAGAATTTTGGTGAGATGTGTTTGGTTCTGTCACCTTTAATATATCCCTCTTTGATTTGAGCAATACATGCTGCATTGTCTTCATATATCACAGTTGGGCTTCCTTTGATTGACTCGAGTCCACATTTCTCCTGGATGTGTTGAATCACTGATCTCAACCATACACATTCTTGTCCAGCATCATATAAAGCAATTAATTCGGCATGATTTGATGATGTTGCTGTCAGTGTCTGTTTTGTTGATCGCCATGAAATTGCAGTATCTCCATATGTAAATACATATCCAGATTGTGACCGAGTTTTATGTGGATCTGATAAATACCCTGCATCTGCATACCCAACTAATTTGGATTTCTTATTCTTTTGGTAAAATAGTCCCATATCACTTATCCCACAAAGGTAACGAAACACATGTTTAATTCCGTTCCAATGTCGACGTGTTGGATCAGAGCTATATCTTGCCAATACATTGACAGAAAATGCAATATCAGGTCTTGTATTATTAACAAGATACATCAAAGCCTCAATTGCACTTAAGTATGGTACTTCTGGACCAAGACCTTCTTCATTGTTTTCTCGAGGACGATAAGGATCCTTTTCTATGTCAAGTGATCGAACAACCATTGGTGTACTTAGAGGATGAGCTTTGTCCATATTAAAACGTTTTAACATCTTCTGGATGTAATTTGATTGATGGACAAAAATACCATTATTCAAATGCTCGATCTGCAGGCCAAGATATAATTTTGTTACACCAAGATCTTTCATTTCAAATTCTTCCTTTAATAAATCTGCAGTCTTTTCGATCTCTTCAGGAGACCCAATGATATTCAAATCATCAACATATACTGCAATAATTGTAAAAGCCGAGATTGTTCTTTTAATAAAAACACATGGACTAATTTCATTTGATTTATATCCCACTTTTATGAGATATTCACTTAGTCGATTGTACCACATTCGACCCGACTGTTTTAGTCCATATAAAGATCTCCGTAACTTTATAGAAAACATTTCTCGAGGTTTTGATTTAAATGCTTCAGGCATTTTTTGTCCTTCAGGGACTTTCATATAGATATCATTATCAAGTGATCCATATAAATAGGCTGTGACTACATCCATGAGACGCATTTAAAGTTTTTCAGTGATTGTGAGACTAATTAGGAATCTGAGAGTTATTGCATCCACTACAGGTGAATACGTTCCTTCATAATCAACTCCTGGTATTTGTGTAAAACCTTGTGCTACAAGCCTTGCTTTATATCTCACAATCTCATTTTTCTCATTCCTTTTTATTGCAAATACCCACTTGTAACCCACTTATAACGTGTTATAATATATAGCAAATGTAAAAGAGAGATGATATAATATAAAGCAGAAGTAAAGAGAAAGAGAATAATATTATTTCTACTTGAAAATGTGTGTAATTTACATTATACAATGCCTCTATTTATAGGCCAAAAAGATGAAGGAAAGGATGGAGAGGTGGGGAAATGGAGTAGTGGAGAGGTGGAGTAGTAGATAATGTAAAATATCTATATATATATATATTACATAACACTCCCCCTTAGACATTTTACCTTGTATTATACACAATTAATATGTTCTGCTGGACAAATTATAAATTAGGTACGTCAGGACCAAATTAACTGATACTTCTGGATCAGTTATGTTGCCTCATTAAAACCTTACTAAGAAAACCCAGTGGGACAAACCTTACTAATAAACTTTTTGTATTTTGCAATATTTTAAAAAATTTAAAAAGAAAGTTGGAAAATCTTTATATTTGTATTGTTTGTGAAATAGCTTTTATAAGAATGAAAAATAATGAAGATTTTTATTTATAAGAACATTTTTAACTTATTTGGTGACAAAGTATATGGTGCAGTAAGTGTTCTAAAAGACGAGTTGGGCATTTGCCTTCTATGTATGCTAGGGTTTGTGGCATTTTAATTCGAAATACTTTAGCAAACTGGGAAAGCATCAGAACGCAAACTCTTGTTGACAGTTAGATACAGTTGCTTGCGCCTATTGAAACAAAGACTTCCCAATCCCATTCTTTTTTCCTTTATGTTTTACACCTCCACGATAGAAAAATTTATTGATAGCAGGTGTCAGCGATAATCCAACCACACAAAATAGTATTTGGCTCTCTGTTATGCGTGAAAACTATTAAGCGGTTCATTAGGCGGCTAGACGGTCGTAATTGATGAGTCATATCCATATTTTTTATTTTTTTGTAATTACCTAAATGTCAAAAGGCCCTTTTTTGGTAATTACTTAACTGTGATGGAGGTTATAATAGAAAACAAATTAAAACAACTTATATTAAATACATAAATATTGTTAAATGTGTAATTATATATGCGGATTGTAACATTTTTTTTATTTTTGACTATAACATCAAGTCTCTAAATAAAAAGGGTAATAAAAAAAACACTAAAATATGCACGTTTTGATTGACCTATTTGAAAAAGGTGGAGCCCATCAAGGTATCCTAGTCATGAGGCGATTAAAAACTCGGAATTACTTTCTTGAGGTTAGTAGCAGAAAGATGGTTGGATCACATAGATGCATGTATTGTTATGTACTCCTAAAAAGATAATTTGATAACCAAGCAATTAAAAACAAAAACAAAATGGCAAATTGCCACATAATTCATTCAACCACACAATACGATCTTTACATTTATTTTTAGTTTTTTGGTTACAAATAGGGGTGAAAAATCCAACAACACAAACCACTAACTCACTAAACGAGTCATTGATTTACTAAGAAAATCACCAACAACACAAACCACCAACTAGAAAATCACCAACAACACAAACCACCAACTCACTAGCACATGCGTACATGTGGATAATATAAAATTAAAAAAAGAAATTAAAAAGACATCTAGTGATTTTAGATAGTTTGAAAATTGATTTTGTTCGCTATTAAGAATGTCATTTTGCAAATTTGAGCTTCTGATCAATGTGGGACGAATGATATATTTTTGCTCCTTACTCTTTTGACCAACTTTAGTGGAATGGAAGTGTATATGGAAAAATCTTCGCAAAGACTTGCGCCATTTTGTTTGTTGATCTATATAGGCTATCAAAAGATGACAGTTTTCATTTATTCAAATGTAATTAAACACATTAAAGGATGACATTATTCATTTATTCGATTGTGACTAGGCCAATAAAATGATGATAAATATCAATTTATTCTGTTGTTAATACGCTCCACTAAATTTTTGAACGTTTAACAATTTTGTTGTTTATTATTAAATAAATAAATATGTGTATATGTATGTATGTATTTATTATTAAATAAATAAATATGTGTATATGTATGTATGTATGTATTAAGCTATTCAACTCAACTCTTACTCCGGACAAATGTTATCATTATTAGGACTATTAAAGCTTGAAGAAAATAATTAAAGATATCTCAAATCTCTAACCGTATCTTCTTAAGAAAAATGTTCAAGATAGTAGAACTAATGATATTTTTTTTTAACTCTTCAATAAAAGTTTAAAATACGCTCGACTTATTTTTTTTGTTTCCCGCTTTTCTCACATTTAAACTTGCAACATATAAGAGCACTGTTGGTTCTGAGCTGTAATGTATTCGTAACAAACAATAGAACAAGAGGAACAATCTGAGGCACTTGATAATCACGCTGTCCTTAAAATAGTTTAGCCCTCTCACAAACTGTACTAGAGAAATTAGAGTTACTGTTTCTCAGGATACAACGGATACAATGAGAACTACTTCGCACAAAGTAATTTCACGTTCGAACTGAAACTGAGAAAATTAATGAACACCAGAAAGAAAAGATACAATGAAATTTTAGAGAAGAGGTAAAAAACGATTTTTTATGGGAATACTGAAACCTGGAATATGAGCCTTTATATATAGTGCAGATTGGCTAAACTGAACACTTTACCGTAAAACGTTATAGCAGTTATTAGAATTTAATCCATGTCGTTACAAGAATTAAATGTATACGTTTTAGCCGTTATAAACGTTACAGGAATTAAATCCAAACATTTCAGTCGTTACAAAACTAGTAGTCCCTGACCCTTGGTCTCCGACAGTGTAAACACTAGTTCCTGACCTTTAGTCTCGTGTAAACAAACACTAGTCCCTGACTTCAGCTTAGTCTCCGACAACCAATTTACGCTAGTCCTAACTTCCGACATTGTAAACACTAGTCCCTGACCTTTAGTCTCGTGTAAACAAACACTAGTCCCTGATTTCAGCTTAGTCTCCGACAACCAATTTACACTAGTCCTGACTTCAGCTTAGTCTCCAACAACCAAAACCAGGAAAAGTTGACAACCAAAACCAGGAAAAGTTGGTTGATCAGGAGCAGCAGTGGACTTAGTGGGCAGTTAGAAGGCACAAACGGCATTCGTGTCTGTGGGCGCGGGTCGCGCTAAATTGCCCTTCGAAAATCCCTGGATCTAAATTGCCCTTCGAAAATCCTTGGATTTGCACTCCTGTGTGCACAGGTGGAGGATGGAACATAATATAGCCAATCAATTTTATTAGTTTGTTTGTTTTTCCATATAAAAGGTAAGCAGCACTCATTTCAAAATCCAATGTGGGACAAAATTTTCTTCACATAAGAAACTAAATTCTCATACATTCTAGCTCATTTCCAACAAGCACTTGCAGTAATTTTTCTAAATTCAATTATATTCCTTTTATTTAGATATTTTTAATGAAAAGTGAAGAAAAATTGAGTCGTATCAGTTTTTTTATTTTAAATTTTGTTTGATAATTGTGAACAACGAATCATTAGACATATAATATTACTTCACATTTATCAAAATTATAATATTATTTTATTCTATTTCATACTATTCTATAATGCTGCTTTATTGCATACATCGACACACACACACAAAAAATATTATTTATATTATTTTAATATAAAAATAATATTTAAGTTATATTGAAATTCGATAATACCATATTTTATAGTGATTAATTAATATATTAGTACAAAATATTAACGTATATACTATTATAATTTGTATTATATTATATAAATATTACATTATATTATAACTATTATATATAAATGTTATATATATATATATTATAATTTATCATATATAATATATTATAATATATAATACTAATATATAATATATTAATATTATATGTTATAATATATTAATATATGTTTTATAATATGCATTAATATTATCTATATGTACTGATATTTTAATATTAAATTATAATTATTTTACATATAAATGTGATATATATATATATATATATATATATATATATTATAATATATTCATATATAATTACATACTATCTATTAATTAAATACTTAACAAATATAAATGATAAAAATTTAAAATATCATAATTTTATTATGATATACCATAAATTAAATAATCTGATATAGATAAGATAAGTAGAGAATTAACCTGTGTATGTATTAAAAAATTATGTTTAATTTTGTAAAATAAAAAAATTATTAAAGAAAAGATGTGTAAATGGCGTATTGTAAATCTTATTTGTAGTCGAGTGTTTACAGGCTCTCCCCGGATAGTTCTCGAAGACTTCATTACACGCTCTGTTTACATATATACTTAATACCTTGAGGTGTGTTTGTCTTGAGGTGTTTGGTTGTAGGATAGTAGATAATAGACTATTTAATCTAATTTAAAAAATAATAATATATTTGTTTTGTCTTTTATGACAATACTAAATTAATCCTACTAAATAGTATTATACTTGTTTCGGCACAAGGAATTTGATTAAATAATCTCATTTTAAAAATAATACTCCGTATAAAAGATTAAATAAAAAAGAAGAATAACATAAGTTTATTAGTTCAATCCAATCAAAATATTACTTTAATTTTATGTGAATTTTAATCCAATTATAAGATATTGTTAATCAAAAATTATTATTAATTTTTATCGAGTTTAATATTGCAAACAAAGTCATCCTCAATCATGACAATAAAACAAGAATTGAAATTGTATTAATGATGGTGATTGATGTTCAATTACTGAATTATCTTGATACTGTGGCCCATATATATATACTTGTATATTTTGTCAAGTACTCAACCATATATGCAATCAGCTTGAGGGTTCATTTGATCGGTTAAAATTCATACATGTGGATATCGATGTGATGGTCATATCCTTTCTTTTTCTTTTTTGTCCGTTTTAAAATTATAGATACATTTAAAAAATAAGTTACTCGATAGTGACAATAAAAATAACAGTAATAATGATAAAAAAAACCATCAAATGATGATAGCAAAAGTAATAATAATTTTATTTTAAGAATTTTTCATTATTTTACCATTAAAAGAATGTATCTATAATTTGAAAATATATTTTTTTAAATTCATATACGAGTAATTCCTAATAGTCCCATAAAAACAAACCATTTACAACTATGCTTCTGTTTGTTTCAATTTAAAATTATGAGATTTTAGATTTTGACAGTATAAATTATATTGTCAAAATTTATAATATTATAGTTTTAAGTCGAAACAAACAAATACTATATACAAATGGTGGTTTCAAAAAAATCATTATCATATATATATGTACATATAATCGAGCATAAAGCATTAAAAATTGTGAAAATTTTTGCCCTAAAATATGGGAAACTTCCTTACCTAGAGCTTCATGCAGACGAATCATGAGTCGATCAGCATTGAGCAGCCTCAGCCTATTTGATACAATTTGACTTAATTTGTACGTGGATACAAAATTTGCTACTCAACATTTATGAGGTTTATATATATAAAAATTAAAGGGGTTGGGGAATTTAAAGCGTCGTATAACTGAGGTAAAGGGCAAAAAAAAAAAACGTAGGCGAGTTGAACAATTTGCATCAATTTATTATTTTGCTTTCAATTTTGGTGATCAATCATCTGCCTAAATTTATTAGCTCCAAGATAAGATCCATCTTTGCGGCTTCTACTGTGTGATAATATCCCACAAATATCATAAAATTATAAAAAAAGTATGAGAATGAAAAAAAATAATGAATCGTGTATAAAGTTTTAATTGTAATGAAACATGCGATCTCTATTTTAGATGGAGAATTTAAAAATAAACATAATTCTCTAAAAAAAATAAAGTAAAAAATAAGTATTATACAAAATAATTCAACAAATAATATAGAATTATTTATATTCTTATATTATTCTCTTCCATCAAATTTGTTTGCTCAAGCCCAAGAGTTTTTCGTAACTTGCTATCAAGTTGTAAGCTGTGTACGATATCCAATACTGCTTTTATTATTGTATAATTATGGCCATTTTTATGCACGTGTGAAATGTTCAATCTATTTGAATATTTAATCTCAGTCGTCATATGAACTTCAATATTTTCTCAAATCTATATACTCATATCGAAAAATAACAAAGTTTATAGCCAATGCGTAATTTTTTCCTTTTTGTTTAATATTGTGCATTGCGATTGTAGCAATAATGTTTTGTTATTATTCTTTTCCTTCGAGCACCAGTTATATGTTTTAATTTTTTGAGTTAAATGATGATTTAATAAAATTTTAAATTAATGTAATTGATAAAAATTTATAAAGTTCATAATTAATATAATTGATAAATAATTGTGATACAATTTATGTTGAATTAGATATTTTTGTTATAAGCTAAACTCTATAATATTACATCAATTAAAATATACTTGATTAATATTAATTTTGAATATATTATCGTTTGACTTAAAAAATTAAAATCTATGTCTAATTTTAAAACTTGAAATTATACTTTTTTAAATGGATTTCACACAAACTTAGTTGATTTATGTATTGTTCAGTAGTTGAAGCTATTCGGTGGTGGTTATACATATCCCTGCAGGTGAAGTATTAAAAAAAAAAAATGTTTAATGTCTATGCTTGTTCACCATGTAACATACAGGTATGGATGGCCATATTTAGTTTCACTACACCATTCTTTTAAAAATAAAAATAAAAAGAATAATAATATTGATAGTTACATTACATCAGGTATAACAAACTATTTCTATCGACTTTCTCGGTTTGTGTGATGGTGTCTTGAGTTAGAGGGTTTGGACGTGAGAAATTAATTAAGAATGATCCCTCTAGAGCATAGTCTATCGTATCCCAACGGTTACTTATTTCTCCATCTTTATTTGTTATCATTTAATTTTAATGATCAAATTGATCACATTTTAAATATAAAGATAGTTTAGTATATACACACAAAACTATTATCATAAAAAAGTTTATTAAATATACCGTTAAAGTCAACTATTATATTTTAAAAACCCATAATATATTTGATAGATTATGTATTATAAAATCGGTCAATTAGACTAAGAAAAGTCAATTATGACAAATAAATTCAGACGGAATAAATATATAACATAACAACTGAAATTACATTCGTATTTCCGTTTTAAAAATTCTGTCTATTTTATCTTAAAAATCTGAGATTTTAGATTTTAACAATGTAAATTGCATTATCAAAACATAAAATCTTACAATTTTAAGATAAAATAAACGGATAATATTCGATCGAGAAAAAAGGGCGTAAGTATCGGAAGGGATAGGAGCGAGGGTGTTGCTCATGGCAGTTCACTACCTACCTTAAAATTAGCAAAGCAATTGGTACAATTGTAATCCCACGGAAATTTAAATTTTCCATAAAAAGATATGGAAGTTGGGGGTAATAGAAGGAAGTTTACAATTCCATTTTCAGTTAAACTCAACTTTGTCGTAAAAGAAATTTCATTTCGATAAACATCCTTAACAGAGCACTTACCATCTGCCGAACCAGCTCAAAAAGAATTGATTATAATCAGGAGCAATAAGAGCAGACAGACAACATCATATTAAAAATTATTTCTTTAGGCAAGAAAGAAAGACACACAATAAAACCTGCTGATTCCAATTACTATTTACATCAACAAAATCCTTATATATCTTGGTCAGTTAAAGGTTCTGAAATAAGCTTAGAATTGGTATTCTAAGCTTGATTTAGGATTGCAAAAAATATTCTATTTTGGCATGAAACCTTTTTTCTATCAGCATATCCCCAAACAAAATCTCTACAGGTTTTGGATAAATCCTTAACTACTGTTTTCAGAATAGGGGTAGATTCCAAAGTGTAAATAGGAATAACCCTAAGGATCTTTAATTTAATTTTTAGTCTTAGTAATTAATTTATAGTTAAATTGATGTAATGTGTGTGTGTAAAAATTAGTTATCTATGTAGGTTTTCATCAAAAATTTTCAATATTTAGAGGTATTGATTTGATTAACTAAGAACAAATGAGTTATAAATAGGTGATAAAGAACTATTTAATGAATAAAAATATTATACATAATCATTCTGTAGCTCATCTGCTAAGTATAAATTAACTCGACTGTTGTTTAATATTGTTGATTCACACATGACAAATAAAATCCAAATACTTTAAAACGTAATAATATTAATGTTCCATTTTAAATGATATATACTTTATTTTGCATTTTCAGCTTTGTTAATGCGTTAAAATGATTATATAATAACTGTATATTAGTATATTAATTGATAGACATAACCGTTACATTATGATTCGTAAATAATTCGGTCTCGTTAAATGTTTAAAACTAAGGACACACTTATGATTTCATTCAACGAAACAAACCCTTAAATAAATTGATTACAAATGAATTTTTTTAATTAATAGTTTTTTAAAATTTTAATAATAACAAAACAATTTTTTGTCAACTTTGAAAACAATTATATAATTATTATAATATAGTTGATTATCTTGGAGAAGAAGAAGCCAAACCCCAGGCCCAGTCCATATGGAGTTCAAAGCCCAATAAAATTCTCAACCGTTATCCGCCCATACTTTTCTCTCTCCTTCATCTCCCTCTCTCTTTTCCCCAATTTCTTCACCTTCGACTCTAGGGTTTAAATTCTCAACCTTCGTATACGCATTCTGACCACAATTGTGTATATATATATGCTCGTAGAAACCCTAGCTTCATTGTGAATTGCTGTATTATTGGTGTCGAGAAGAAGAAATTATGCCGCGGAGAGACGTGGACGACGACGATCTGGAGCCGGAGGAGGAGGAAGAAGAGCTTGATGTAGAGGAAGAAGAAGAAGAAGAGTACGATGATTATAAATCTGGCGGCCGTAAGCGTTCTAGATCCCAATTTTTCGACGATGCAGCGGAGGAGGATGAGGATGAAGAAGAGGAGGAGGATGATGAGGACGATGAGGATTTCCAAGGCGGTGGGCGTGGTGGCAAAGGCGGTGGGAAAAAAGCTAAGCGGCAATTTTCGGGTTCTCAATTTTTGGATATTGAAGCTCTAGTGGATAGTGACGAAGAAGAGGAGGAAGATGAAGGCGAAGACGGTTAGTGTTTATCTTTCCCTTTAAATGTTTGTGCTTAATCTGTTTGAAGTTTTGAACTTTTTATTTCCAGTTTTTCCCTTTTTAGGGATTTTGAGCAAGTTGGTAGGTTATATTATTTTGTTAGTCGGCGACCACAATTATGTTTTGGTGATGTTAGAATATTTGAAAACTAGGAACCTTGTTTCAAATTGATTAAAGGTTAACATGGTTTCAGAACTTTTTATTTCCAGTTTTTCCCTTTTTAGGGATTTTGAGCAAGTTGGTAGGTTATATTATTTGATAGTTGGCGACAACAATTATGTTTTGGTGATGTTAGAATATTTGAAAACTAGGAACCTTGTTTCAAATTGATTAAAGGTTAACATGGTTTCAGAAATTTCGATGCATTTCTGAAGACAAGGAAAATAGCGGTATTGGTTATATCAAGTACTAACTTAATAACCATATTCTGGGGTGAATTTTCTTCAGATTAGAATTTTGGTAGGCGCTAAACCATGCCCCCATTGTATTGAGAGCAACCAAAAGCCTGCATTGCGTAGTTATGTTAACCATGAGATTGGCATCGGATTGTTGGTGAATCTTTCCATTGGTAATATTGTGAAGTTAGTGCAGGAATTGAGTTTAAGATGACTGGAGTTTGCCTAAACACTAGGTTTAGAAGTGCCTATATTATTATGCCCCCAGTGTGGAGCCTAACCTTTTCAAGCACCTGTAGTGGTAAGGATTAAACTTTCTATAGATTAAGTGAGTCTATGTTAGCAGTCAATCATCAGGAAATGTAAGATGAAGCCTTCAGAACAAATGTTTTAAGCATTTCAGATATTTTGTGATGCGATATTTTTGTTTTATGCATACATATATACTTTATTGGATTCCATGATGACTTAATATAGCAGATCTAATGGAAATTGAATGAGAAAGGATTTGAGGTCAAGTAGAAGCTATTTTCAAATTTTTTGTAAAATACGGAACTATATATATATATATATATATATATATATATATATATATATATATATAACTGATGAACTCTATGAAAGGACTATGAGTCATATAATCGTGTAGTGGGAAATTCTCCGAAGAGACCCAACGAGTAATAAAGCCCTTATAGATACACTAGTAGTTCATAGGTATAAAAATCGTACGATAGTCGATTCGTATCGTATGGTTCAACATGATATAGATAGAAAACGTGTTGGAATCATGGGAATATTGAAGCAGCACAATGAACCACACGAATCGATTGAGTATCGCCAGAGAATTGCAAGAATCGTGCGAACTGACGATTCAGAGTCGATTCCATGTAGGGGTCTGCAAAGGAAAAAAAACTAACCTGACTCCTCGATTTGCAAAGTTCCGCATTTGAACCTCTTTCCAACTCCAACAGATTAATTCTTCGATTAAACCCAGAGGTAAAACATTTTTTTTCTGTAAAAGAAAAACCAAGAACACGGTAGAGAAAGAAATTGTTATCTGCTTTGGAAGCTCTGTTACGCTTCTAGATCTCTTGGGAGCTGCTGATTCAGAGGGCTTAGTCGATCACCATCATCGAGTTGGGCCATTGATTTTGTCGACATCGCCGAGGAAAGTCGCCTCAGTTGACTGTTTCTTATAAGAGTAAAGTTGTATAAAGGGAAAATCTTTTAATGGTATATATAGTATATCTGTCACCGACTCTGTATAGAATCTTCAAAATATAGATGTAAAAATATGCTCCACTAACTCAAGTATCCTACTATAATCTAATATCTTTATAAATATTATAAGTATTACAATTATTATATGTGACTCCGTATAATTTATATAATATAATATTATGTATAATACAATATTATAATATATATATTATTATCCGTATCGTACGTTACAATACTCGATACGATACATGAAACACGATACGGGTGTTTTCGATTCCTGATGAAAAATCGATATGATAACTATGCCTTCTCTGACGACTCATATAGTTCTATTATTTCATCGACTAAAAATGTTATCAAATGAACTGTAATTATAATCGAAGTGATTGAAAAGGAAATATGATTTAATATACAATCAAAACTTGCAAATATCATATGAAATGTTAAAAGGAGGAATTCCGAACTAGAACTGAAATATAAACCAGGAATTGAATCCGTTATAGAATCTATTCTCTTTATTGGGAGATGATAAGCTTTACTGTAGTTAATAGGACTACACCGCTTCATTTTTATTGCTCGAAACCCAAAGTCATAACTCATTATATACAAAAATATCTTCTTGTCAATTCTTTAGGAATAAATACAGCATTCTGAGGTCACCGGAAAATGTTTCAACATCTTCTCATCGACTTCCGCAACAGTTTTATCCCTACTTTAAGGCTGCCAAGTATAGTGGGCTGTGAATGGGTTTTTCTAGGCACTGCACCATACAGAGTATACCCCTAATTTTGAGTCAATATGGAATTCCTCATTTGATTGCACAGATTTTCAGTAAGCAGGGTCGATATAGACTTAATGTGAATATATGTAAATTGTTTTGTGCACTTACTAGTTGGGTGTGCAATATAACTTGTTTTAGTGGCTTACAGGATGCCACACAATTTACTTAATTCCTTTAATCATTGACTATTGCTTAAGGGGAAAGAAGGTTGTTATAGTATTTATAATGTGTCCCTTTCTGCTCTGGTTTTGTTCTGTTTCGTGTTTTCTTTTTTGTGTTTTTACCCATCCCCCGCTCCCTCCCTCCCTTTTCTCTCTCCCCTGCTTTACTAATCAAAGTTCATCACAACCGTCTTTCCATCCATGCTCGCTTTATTCTTTGGAAAAACTATTCTTAGAAATCTTATATCTTCTGAGTTATGAGATGCTTTATTATCTGATGATTGCTAAATATTTGTGGTTGATGTCATGTAGATTTCATTGTTGATGGCGGAGCTGATCTACCTGATGAAGAGGATGCTCGAAGGATGCATCGTAGGCCTCTGCTTCCACGTGAGGATGAGCAGGAAGATTTTGAAGCTCTTGAGAGAAGTATTCAAGCAAGGTATGCCAGGTCAAGTCATGCAGAATATGATGAGGAGACAACGGATGTGGAACAGCAAGCCCTTTTGCCATCTGTCAGGGATCCAAAATTGTGGATGGTGAAATGTGCGGTATGGTCAATAAATGCTTTGGATTTCTCATTTTTTGTGATGCATCTTGGTTCAGTGATATAATTGTTTTTAATTGTCTTCTAGATTGGCCATGAGCGGGAGGTTGCTGTTTGCTTAATGCAGAAGTGCATTGATAGAGGCTCTGAGTTGCAAATTAGATCGGTCATAGCACTTGATCACCTGAAAAACTACATATATATTGAAGCAGACAAAGAAGCTCATGTTCGTGAGGTAGATATGT
This sequence comes from Centella asiatica, assembly GCA_014636745.2. NCBI lineage: Eukaryota > Viridiplantae > Streptophyta > Magnoliopsida > Apiales > Apiaceae > Centella > Centella asiatica. The sequence continues at coordinate 16,757,255 of CM025786.1, forward strand.
TCCCACAAGATTCAAGTGTATACAGAAGGGATTATAAGATATGCATGGGGTGATCCTTATTTGACTTGTTTACTGTTTTGTTCTTTTCAGGCTTGCAAGGGCATGCGCAATATATTTACAGGAAGTAAGATTCTGCTTGTTCCTATCAAGGAAATGACAGATGTCCTCACCGTGGAAAGCAAAGCTATTGAACTCTCACGAGACACCTGGGTCCGGATGAAGATAGGCACATATAAGGGAGATCTGGCAAAGGTGCCAACACCCTCCTTACTTTGTCGTCATCATTTCAGCAGTTCAGTTGTTTTTATTTGATTTATTCTTCTTTATGTGTAGGTTGTGGATGTGGACAATGTGCGGCAGAGAGTTACAGTGAAACTAATACCAAGAATTGACTTGCAGACGTTGGCAAACAAACTGGTATGTGGTATTATTCTTTAGAAATTGTACTAGACTGAGACTATGTAACCACATGTAATGACACCAAGTTGTGCTTATATTTTATTATTATAATCTTGTATTCTAATATAAATAAAGGTTCTTTCAATTAACTACTAAATAATTCTTTTACATTGTCTATAATTGCATTTTAGTTAATTAAAAATGGTGCTAGTAGGTGATGTGATTGGTAGTGATGAATAAAGTTTGTTTTTTCGTTAATCCAGGAAGGTAGGGAAGTTCCAAAGAAGAAGACTTTCACTCCACCACCACGGTTCATGAATGTTGATGAAGCTAGGTAGCATTTTCTTTGGTTATTCTTTATATCAAGTAACTGGACCTTAGTTTTATATTGCTTGATTTTCTCTTGAAGTTATTCTTTTCTATTGTCAGAGAAATGCATATCCGTGTAGAGCGTAGGCGAGATCCAATGACTGGTGATTATTTTGAGAATATCAACGGCATGATGTTCAAAGATGGTTTTTTGTATAAAACTGTGTCAATGAAATCAATCAGCACTCAGAGTATTCAACCAAGTTTTGATGAACTCGAGAAATTTCGGCAACCTGGTGAAAATGGGGATGGTGATATGGCTAGTTTGTCAACATTGTTTGCAAACCGAAAGAAAGGCCATTTTGTGAAGGGTGACCGGGTTATTATTGTCAAAGGAGATCTCAAAAATTTGAAGGGAGTGGTTGAGAAAGTCGAGGAAGACACTGTCCACATTAAGCCATATGACGAAGGCCTTCCGGTAAAAATAACTTAAATTTACTGAAATAGTTTGATTAAGTTCTGAAAATATCAACAACTGGGTTGACTGATTTTAGTGTGTAAAATAAACAAAGTAATGACTTTGCATAACTATTCATTTATGTGCTACCCACTGTTGTAGAGAACCCTTGCTGTAAGTGAGAAGGAGCTATGCAAGTACTTTGAACCTGGAAATCATGTGAAGGTTGTTTCTGGTGCAACTGAGGGTGCAACTGGCATGGTTCTTACAGTTGAGAGGCATTTGGTGAACATAGTGTCTGATACAACTAAAGAAGTTGTGAGTATTAAATTGCTGATTGGTAGCTGTGTCCTTTCCTCGTAGAATGAGTTATATATGTTGCTTACTATTGTATCTTTTTAGATCCAAATATTTTCAGATAATGTTGTGGAAAGTTCTGAAGTGACCTCCGGCAAAACCAGAATTGGGGACTATGAGCTTCATGATCTTGTTCTGCTGGAGTAAGTTCTTTATATACTGAAGGTGGGATATTTCCCCTCTAAACCAGTCAAGTGCTTATTGTTATTACTTTGAACCTGCAGCAACATGAGCTTTGGTGTAATCATACGTGTTGAAAATGAAGCCTTTCAGGTGAAGATATGTTTAATATATGTATTACTGGAATCATATGAATGAAATTTGTTCTTGATTAAAGCTATACATTCTTAGGTTCTTAAGGGTGTCCCAGACAGACCAGAAGTTGCACTTGTTAGACTAAGAGAGATCAAATACAAGATTGATAGGAAGAATTCTGCACAGGATCGGGTGAAGAACATTATATCGGTGAAAGATGTCGTGAAAGTTCTTGATGGTCCATGCAAAGTGAGATCACCTAATTCCATATCGTACTTGTAGAAGTGAATTTTATTCATTTAGGGACTAGTGGATGCTCACGCCTAAGTTTTTACTCAGGGAAAGCAAGGACCTGTCGAACATATCTATAAAGGAATTTTGTTTATATTTGATCGTCACCATCTTGAACATGCTGGGTTCATCTGTGCAAAGTCCCAATCATGCATGGTGGTTGGAGGATCACGTGCAAATGGTGATAGAAATGTATGCTTCTTCTGTCTTTATACTGATATTTACACCAATCTATGATGATATCTCAGATCAATTCTCTCTGTTGTCCAATATTCTTCAATCATGTTTATAGGGGGATTTGGCATCAAGATTTGCGCAACTTCGAACTCCCCCTCGCGTTCCACAATCTCCTGGTAGAATGCCTAGAGGAGGCCCTCCAATGAACCGTATGTTTATGATGTTTAAGGCCTTCTTGAATGTGTGTTTTGGTTTGATTACATTTTTCTGAAGTTTTTGGACAACAGCTTATTTATTATATAAATATTTTGAGAATATGATATTTCATTTTCGTGTTATGGGTTTGTTTATTATCCAAGGGTCAAATATTTCTCTTACCATTAACTACTTCATTCTGCAGCTGGAGGAAGGTTTAGAGGTGGAAGAGGAGGAGGACATCATTCTTTAATTGGTACAAGCATTAGAGTTCGTCTAGGTCCCTTTAAGGGCTACAGGGGAATTGTTAAAGATGTTAAAGGGCCAACAGTTCGTGTTGAATTAGAGTCCCAGATGAAGATTATAACAGGCTAGTTACTATTAGTTGTTGGAATTCCTTGTTTTGCTCAGTTTTCTTGTTCTTGTAGGGCTTATAGTTCCTGGTATATATTTGCAGTTAATCGGGATCAAATCTCTGATAATGTCAATGCATCAACGCCGTTCCGGTACATAATGACCCACTTTTGTTTGTTATAATGCTTATTATTACATTATTTTTTGATTGATTATATTGGGACAGTGAGCCGCCTAGGTATGGAGTGGGAAGTGAGACTCCTATGCATCCTTCGCGAACACCAATGCATCCATATATGACTCCTATGAGAGATTCTGGAGGTTGGGTTTCCTATCTGTAGTGTTAGTGAACATTAATTACAAAGTATTCTCTATGTTATTTTTATAGTCTTTTCAATGTTTCAGTTACAGCCACGCCTATTCATGATGGCATGAGGACACCAATGCGTGACAGAGCATGGAATCCGTACACACCAATGAGTCCACCTAGGTGTGTTCATATGTAATTATCTTAATTTCTTTCTTTGATGCTATCATGGTAAGAAGTAAATTTTATCTATATTCTGCGTCAAATAGATAATTGGGGAATACACACACACACACACATTTAGAGAGAGAGAGAGAGAGAGAGAGAGAGAGAGAGAGAGTGATTGACTACATCTACTTGTAGTCTAATTTCTTGAATCCAATTACTAAAATAAGAAAGTCCCTTTCTAATAGCTAATTGCAACTTATTGTGGTGTATGAGTTTGATTGTGCCACAGCAGGTACAAAAAATTCTATCGTAACTTCTTATAAATTGGTATAATTTAGAAACTAAATTTGCCGTGGTTGGGTGCTGTGAACTCCTGATCGAAGTCCGTCACTTTGCTTGTTTTTTATATACAGCTGGTTAAGTTAATAATCACGTCTGGCCTTAAAATATGGTTAAATGGCCTAGTTTTGTTTTTTAGAAATGTAAAAATTCTTATATGTGTAGATCCTGTTTAGGTATACCCATGTATACAAGACAATGAGTGGGTTTTGATACATTTCTCTACAAAGTGTAGTTTTTCCCGTTTTAGTATTGTAGGGTTTAAAAGAACAATTTGTATCTAATGATTGATACTTCTGATTAAACAAATTTAGGGATAACTGGGAAGAAGGAAATCCGGCATCTTGGGGTACAAGTCCACAGTATCAGGTCAGTGACTTGCTATTGGATTACCTAAGTATTACCACTGAACCCTCTTATAAATTGATACTTTTTGCGTGTTCGATATTCAGCCAGGAAGTCCTCCTTCAAGAACGTATGAAGCCCCCACTCCTGGTACAGGTTGGGCCAACACTCCCAGCGGCAATTATAGTGAAGCTGGAACACCAAGAGATAGCAGTCCAGCCTACGGTAATTATCTTTAGATTTTTTGTGTTGATCTAAGTCACATGGAGTGATGAGGCGTCCCTTAGAATACTGGGTACTTGAAGAATCTGAGATCTGACTTGTGTGCAACTCAATTTTGGGAATGTTTTACTCTAAAAAGAAGTGACCTGCACCTACACCTATATCCTTATCCGAGTGTAGAGTGTTGAACACGAGTTCTTATTGTGGAGTAAAGAGTCCATGTCACGTAGCTATAGGGTTTGTTATTTTCAAAATCAGGGAAAACAAGAGCTCTCCTTACTTGATACCTTTTCTTATATGGGCGTTAAAATGTTAATTTGTCTCCTTTGCAGCAAATGCTCCAAGTCCATACTTGCCTTCAACTCCTGGTGGTCAACCGCCTATGACACCAAGTTCGGCATACCTACCTGGTACCCCTGGTGGGCAGCCAATGACTCCTGGAGGTGGTGGTTTGGATATGATGTCACCTGTAGTAGGTACATGATCCTACTCTTTTATAGTATTTATTTTTCCTTCTTTTCAGAAGAATATATTTAAATAGAAATTAGTATGACTTTTAAATAGGGTCATAAACATCACCATGTTCACCCATCCATCCAAAAAGAAAAAGAAAAGAATCTGTGTTCACGTTCAGTTTTAGGTATCTTTGGGAAAAGCACTTAAAAATGATGTTGTTTCTATGCTTTCCTTCACATTACAAACCATGAATCAGGGATTTAGCTGGGAACCAAGAAACTGCCAAATGGATTGGATTGAGATTCTATTTCTTGGGGGTTCTCCTTGATTTGCCAATGTGATTCAGGTTGATGGCAAACCCCCAAACCAGCAGAAAATTCAGAGCTCTTCTTAATTGTCCTATTTTATTAATTGGAACCCTTACTTCAGAGTGACCTCTCACCCCCGTCTCATGCAACTCAAATTTGTTTCCTTAGGTCTGTGTGATTGTTTCTTTTGTCCTTGTGGTCCAGTCTCCCGTTTCCATCCATACTTGAGCAACATGGCTAAGCTCAATCTCATTTCATCCCATTTTGTAAATGCCGACTCTGCCATGACCAAACAATGGCATAAGCATGAACTTCATAATTTTCCACCTTCTCATCCACAGGCTGGCTGAGCTATTGATAAAGACTGACCAATATGATTGGTTCCTGTTTTCTCAGCTCTTTATGTAGTCATACTCTGCAATCCCAGACTATGACAATTATACATGAAATTGATACAGATCTGATGATGATCTAGAACACGTCTGACCAAATCAGCTCCTAAAATAGCAACTGAAAGCTATCACGGTGCTAGCCAGAAAGACTAATGAAGATATACAAGAATGAGATCATTTCCAGCCCCTTCTATCATCTGCGTCTTGCTTTTCAACATTTGTGCTACCTTATTACTTATTAAACTCTGATTACTTCCACTACCAATTGACAATCTTATCTCCTTCCCATCACCGTTCCCAGTCCAGACCATGCAAGGTCCTCTAGGTTCAGTGCGACTTGCTAAGGCAGCCAAACAGTCTCCACTAGTTTCCTTCTCTTTTGGACCTTCATCAAACTCAGGTGGTCCCTCCTAGTCTATTGTCTGCTGCTATCACGAAAGACTTGGGACTTCTGCATTCATGACCATATTCATACTACGCTTCACAATAAAAACATATCCTATTGCTATCTTCTCTTCTCTGTGTGCCTCGGTCAATTTTTTGGCTTGACTTCTTTTTTGGATATGCTACTAGAGCTGGCTTACCAGTGCTACTACGTACTGTATTTTTAGTTTTCTGGCCTGTTGAGGTTAGGATTGAAAGCTGCGGTGCCTTGGAAAATTTGTTTCCAGATTTGCAGTTGGCGTGTCGGTATTCTTAGTAGCTTAAAAGCTCTGGAAACTGTTTTTGGTTCCAATAGTTTCACCAACTTCTTACCCTCCTTCAGCCCTACCACAAAGTTGCAAAGAAAGAATTCTTTTGTTAGAAAGTAACTAACATTTTCCACAGCAGGTTTTTCATTGTCTTTGGCAAGCATGTAAATTTATGTATAAAAATTGTTGATGCACATTAGAGTTTACAAGTTAGAAAAGTACTTCATTTAGAGCTCTCAAGGTTATTTGCTTTATCAACATCCAAAATCCGTTATTTCCTAATGGAACATCAGCATAGTATGTGTTTTTAAGTGAGAAACGAAAGATTAGCTGATAAAGTGACTACACATGGCAGGTGGAGATACTGAAGGACCTTGGATCTTGCCAAACATATTGGTTAATGTACGGAGATCAGGTGAAGAAAGTTCTTTGGGAGTTGTTCGTGAGCTGCTCCCGGTACGTATCTTCAAGCATTTGTACAATTATTATTTTACCGATCTGCTGGTTTTAAGGATGATATCTCACATTTGTATCTGTTGTATCTGCATGTGTGTTTGTGTTCCTCTTCATCAATTTTACCGACAGTTCTATTATTTGGTTACAGGATGGTTCTTGTAAGATTGCTTTAGGTTCAAGTGGTAACGGAGAAACCATCACCGTTTTCGCCAATGAAATTGATGCGGTGGTGCCACGGAAGTCTGACAAAATCAAAATTTTGGGTGGTGCATATCGCGGGTCAACAGGAAAACTTATTGGTATAGATGGTACTGACGGAATTGTGAAGTTGGATGATACTCTTGATGTTAAAATATTAGACATGGTCATTCTGGCAAAACAAGCCTAACAACCGCTACTGTTTATACAAATATTGGTTGGGCATAAGTTGGAGCTTTGTTAGTTGGAGTCGACGAATGAAATTATAATGTATATTGATATGTTAGTTTCAATTATTATAGAATAATTTCGTATGTTCATTTTCCAATTTACTCGACGTGACGTCCATTTTTCAAATCAACAATGACAGAATAATGAAACGCTACAAAAAAAGTAAACAAAATTTGAACCAAATGTGCGTACTTGTACTGGAAGATCAATAGGAGGCATTATGAAATTGTATCTATTTGTTTCTATATATGTATCGTACTGTACTGTACGCGTAAATATGTGCGTAATAACATGGATTACTCCTGCCGATTTGAATAAACTTTTTCATTTCGCACTAGAAGAGATTAGATTAAACGTGGAAATATGAAGTTTATCAATGGAAAATAACTGCTTATAAGAGTAGAAGTGTTTTTTCATTTATTTTAATAAGACATTTCGGAAAATATAAATTTATTAGTTTAAGTTGTATCTTATATTGGAAACAGAAAAACAACAGATAAAAACAGTAAATGTTTTTTTTAGATGAGAAAAGAGGGTGTTTGACACTGTATGCAAGAAACATGTATTAGGAGCAATAAGTAGAAATCAAACATGTAAGAGTGTGTTATTTATTTGTTTAATGTTATCTATCTGTAATTAATTTTGAGTGCATACAATCAGAAAATTTAATTTGTTGTGTATATAAGTAGAAATCTGAGGGTGTTATTTATTTGTTTATTCTTATATATCTATAATTACTTTTGAGTGGATAAAATCAGAAAATTTAATTTGTTGTGTGTAAGTAGAAATCTTGCACGAGCAGGTTTGATCAAGTAATTTATCATATTATCCCTATCAACTTTAATAATTATTATAATTCATTGCTGTAACTCATAAATTGCAATTTTAATCCTCTTTTTGACTGATTTACCGTAAGAATGATTAAGAATTAGTTTTTTTTCAAAACCAGATACTTTTCACTTGGTAGCAGTACTTTCTAGCCCTAGGACACAATCTTATACTAATTCTTTTCAACTGCTTATATACAGTAGCATTAGCCATAAATAGTAATCGTACGCAATTTTAAACGCCGTCTTAATAGGTGGACGGAATAGTTGTAACGTTTTGAAATTTAAAGAGGAATCAATTATATATAAAATAAACACTAATCTACTAATTCACAACATGATTCAATAGAACTTTTTAATTTTATTTATTAATATTAATTTATCTAAATATACAAGTTGGGTTGATCATGTCTAATAATTACATATTTATTTTTTCATTATGAATCAGACTGATCAAGAATATATCCATTTACATATATCTATCAATCAAGTTATCTATCTATTTATATTAATATATTAATTAACAATAGCTTTTTACAAATTACATTGATTAATTGAAGTGAACATATTTACCGATTAAATTACAAACAACATTAATCATAACAACAATAAAATTAATTATTAATCAAATGCATGTGACTAAAATAGTTATGATCAAATTGATAATGACAAATAATAATATGATTTACCATAACTAATTAATGCTATCTAAATTAATTATAATATAAATTATTAATTAAACTAATTTATTCAAACAAAATAATTATAATAAATTACTCGTGCTCCACAGGGTCTGAAACTAGTTAGTTTCTATATTGCCACAAATCCCTTAATTTAAATATCAGATTTACTCCCGGGGTTCGAGAAGAGGTCTTTTTCTTTCTTTTTCCCCACCAGAAAACTCTCTGTTAGTCTTCTTTTAATTTCATGTCTTGGTTTTGAATAAAAGGTTCTGTTTGCGAAATTTGATTTCTCATTTAAATGATTATCATAAAAAACAAACGGCTGCACAATCAAATAGATGAACTGTTTATAATTTACTGGAATATATTCAATAGAAACATTGCAATCGAGGAGAAAACAAGAAAATAATATATTATTTCATAGAGAGAAAAGAACACTGTCAAATTACACTTGGATTCAGATAATGCTCATTTCATCAATTTATTTTGAAAATAATAATTAGCATGATCTCATCCAGTAAAGCTGGGATAGAAATTAAACATGGGAACTGGCAGAGGATTCTGCTTCTGCAATCTCGGTAGAACTACCAACAACCTCTGAAGATTTGACGCGAATCCCTCTGCCTAGCTTTTCATTCTTTCTGATCTCTTCTTCGATATGAACATCATCTTCAATTGTTAGCACGACTGCTTGTGCTCCATGAGGTCCCTTTACAATATCCTCTTTAATTTTCATACGCTCATCTACACATACATCATCAGTTTCTTGAACAGTCTTCTTCTTCTTCCTTTGCTTGAGGAAGCAACAGAGAGCAAGCAAGACAAATGCAAGGGCGAAAACGCAACCAAATGATACAAATACGATAACTATGACAGTTGAATTGCTGTCCGAAGATGAAGGGGATGATAAAGGAGACAAGTTTGGGGAGTTGAGAGCATTATCTTGAGTAGAGGCCATTTGTGGTTTGAATGTATTGAAGATTTGGGACTGGATTGGTTTGGAGAATCAGGTTTCTCTAGGATCATATTTATAGTCAAGAGTTTGATTATGCTTCCAAGTTTCAAGAGACTTGACTCTCATTTTAAGATTCTGAAACTTGCTGTCATTGATTATATTAGACAACACTTCTCCAAAAACTTCAGCATTTGAGTGCAGCTCAAGAAAATCTCCTTGCATATATTTAACTAGAACTTAACAAGATTTAAACTGAACTTCAGAATTCCTCTAGAAATAATACAACTTAGTAACAGCCTCAAATCCATGAACTCGTCTTTTTTTTATAGTTCATTAAATACATGTTCACTAAGATAAAAGTACAGTACATATAATATGATTTACTGTAAATTTAGATTCTATATATTCGCATAAAAGAATTTAAAGAAAAGATGTGGAAAACATATTCTGATACAAGGGATCTGCACGGCAGGTACAATGTCCTTCACACATTACAGGATGACAATGTAAAACTTCAACAGGATGAAACATTTCATGAATCACTCTGTACAAAAGAAAATCTGAAGTAGAAAGGACGATGATTTTATCCTTACGGTAGACATAAAAGCAGAATGCATGAAACAAATGAATCAATCGTTAGAAAAGCATACCACGTATTATGTTTGAAGGTTGTAACTTAATTCTGGGGAAAGCAGATACGCGAAAAGAAATTCATTCCACACGTCGGGAACTCCTGGCAAGCACCAATGACTGCAGTCTGGCACTGATGGATTTTCACTCCAAGTACCGACATGTGCATCACTTCGGAAAGCCCCCATAGGAGTAACATGCATCACTGTTACAGGAGCTGGTATGTTCTTTATGACGTTAACAATAATGTTCGAAAATGGGTTTTGATCCTTCCCTTTAGTTTCATTCAAAGGGCATTTTGTTACTTTGCAAGTTTGATGGCTCCCGCCGCTGATAAAGATAATAATATGTTAAATCAACTTCACTTACTCAGACTGGTAGCTGCAAGTATATAGCTCAAAACCAAATGGGAGATGCATGGCAATTTATGCAAGTTTAAGGCTGTAAAGAGAGGAAAGCCGAAAGGCCAGATTCAGATTTAGTTTCTATTCACATTATTATCCCATGAAAAAGTGCCAAAGTAAACAAGACTTTCTTATGGAAATAACAATATTACTTAAATATGCTTTGTCGGAAAGAAACAGGTCAACTGAAATGTTTAACAAAAGCATTATCTGTAATCCTGTCTAATTGAAACAGTTCAACTATGACCATAAAATAATTTTGCGACTGGAGAAGTTCAATTATGAAATTTAAAATCTTTTTGCTTGCTTACAGAACCATGGTTTAATAAAGGCTAGAGTAAAAGGAGATAGCAAATCCCAAGTTATGAAAGGATTTACTGCTAAAGTCAAAAGTTCCCTGAACAATATCAGCACAGAAGTGTACAATACTTCATTTTGAATAACTGTTCATATGGTTGATAAACAGAGAAACAGACCAGTTCAAAATGATATGGCAAGCTATTCACAATTTAGGTTCAAATTTTTGCTAAGCTGTCTTAAGCCTCTACATCAACGATTTAGTTTCAGTAGAGTGCATGAAATGAGACTTTTTAAAAGATGACTGCAAGTTTTGAATGACTTTATCATAATATGAACTGAATAAGCTACTTTAACGCACCTCCAATGACTGGGCTCGAAAGTCCGAAAGAATACATGCGTTCTATTTGTATTGACCTTATCTTTTACCCAAGAAGCCCAGGTAGTTAAAGCTGTTTTATAGGCAGACATGGTTGACATTCCAAGCTTCAACTTCCCGGCAACCTGGAAATAGCAGCTCCTGTCAGGAAACCTAATTAGAAATATTCTCCAGGCACACCTGTAAAATAATGATCATAAACTAATAAAAACTACCGTTAAAGCCTGTGCAAGTTGGTTGGATGACTTAATATGGGTCTTATTTAAGGCAGTGTCCTTTCAACTCAACTAGAAATATCCATTTAATACTAGGGCAATATAATGGGATATTTGTTTGTAAGCGTGTCTGAGATAGAGGAGAGGGGGAGAGGGCGGGGTGGGGGGGAGGAAGGGCGAGGGGTGAGATCAGTATAGCCATAATATCCAAATCAGGTAATACTCTCTCCATACAACAAAAAGACCATTTTGTTTATACTCCATCTGTTCCCAAAGGCCATTAGTATAATCTAATTTTAGTTTGCAGGTTTTAATTTCTCAGGAAGTTGCAGTATTAACTTTTATCTAATATATTAAAGATGTGGCCCTTAGAATCACTACCATGGACATTTTGGGTGATCAATAAAAAAATAAAAATATTATCTACATCCACAACTTCCCACTTATATGGAATAACTTTTTCATAACTTCACAATTTATAAAATTTATTTATTAAATAAAAAATTTAACAAACACAAATTTTCTTTTTTATCTTTCATTTTTTCCAACCATTTAACTTTTTAATATCTTTAAAATTTTAAATTAAAAATAATTATTTACACGCACATTTGTGTGCGCCCCAAAGCTAGTATCAATTAAAATCATTAAATCAACATCAGATTTGAACTTAAGGTATCGTGAATGTACTACCAAAAAAATTCAAATATAACTTTGTTGTCTGAATGAGAAATCAAGTTCATCTTTCAATTATTCTAATATATTCATATGTTTTTCTTTTAAAGGCTTGGATTGGTATATTGTCCTAGTACAAAGACTCACAACTTGGCTACCACTGGGATCCGTCCTGATGTGCTAAACTGGGAGCAACCATATCCTATTCATTGATTTCAAAGTTTGCTGTTTACAAAGGATCCTCAACGACAATAGTGAGCTATGAACGAACTAATGAGTTTGTACGATGATTTGTCATCTTACATTTTTCCTTATATTTCGTATCTGAAAGTTGCTACAAAGAAATAATATCATACAAGTACTGCAGCACTTGTCTATAATTGACATGGCAAATTTTAGTAACAATTAATTTTAGAGACCAAAGCATCAATAAATGATGTCGCATAAAATGCATTTGAACTTGGAAGCTTCTATATAACATATCAAAGCCTCAATCTTCTACAGAGCTGGCAAGAATGATCATTTAGGGTTCCAACAGTATTAGACTGATATAAATTATGAAAAGCTATAATTACTGCCAGGAAAGGGGGAAAATATGGATAACCTAGTGAAGCATATAAGGTCAAAATTAAATGAAACAAGTTTCTCTCATATACGGCTGCACATATAACTGAGCAAACCGAGAAAACCACCACTCTGCCAGAAATTTGAGAACATCAAAACCACCAGTTCATTCTATATAAAAATGAGAACCCGGTCTTCCCCAATTTTGTGAGCATATGAATAGATATAAATGACTTTATTATACCTGTATGTTTTGAATTTAATTACTCAAGTTGACAATTGTCACTTAGTTACCTATTATGCAATTGAAAGTAATTTACCACTTTTCCTTCTTTGCTTCACCTTCTCCCAATCTATCATCTCTTCGGTATCAACATTGTCGCATGAAAGGCATACCCCAGATATGTAGTTTTCTTTCACACTTAATTATTGCTACTCCCTCAATCAAACATCGGTAATTGTCTATTTATTATTTTCAAGGCTTTGGTGACTCACAGAAATACTGACACGAGGATGTACAGAATGTTCCATATAGAAGTAGCCTACTACATCTTTGATCCACCCTGTAGCCTTTGATTCCAAACAGCTATTCAGCAACTTTGCCTTTCTCAAACTACACACTGTATGTTTTGTCTTTACATTATTAGTGCCACCAAAAGTTATATATCAGTGAGTGGGATTGGCTTGTGAAAGCCACAAAACCTTACTTTTACTCTTTATTTTGAATTTGATCTCCTCAATTCTACTTCATATTAGTTATTTCTTGCATCCTTTAGCAATTTCTGAGTATTTTATGAAACAGGTTGGCAGACTAACGTGATAAATAGTTCTCTCCGAAAATGAATAATCAGCCAGATTTTGCATTTACATACTTAGCAAAAGTGAAAGTCAATTTTGGTGATTTCCTAGAGGCTGGAGGAAACCAGTCTACACCAACCATGTGCACCCTATTCTTTTGTATAGCAAGTGAGTGTGTAGTGAGTTATTGAACTAGTCTAAAATGATACTACTTGTAGAGTTACTGTTTCTGTTGTTGAAGATTAGCAGATATGCAGACTGCTTATTGTGGAAGAATATTCTTTTGAAAAATTTGTGCAACACATCTAGTAAATCAAGTTCTAAAAGAAAGCATGAAAATTGGAAACAATTTACTGCAATCAAAACATTCTAAGTAAATAATAGGTTATATAATCAACAATTAGAGAATCACAGTGCATAATGCTATATATATACACACACACACACACACACACATATACATGCTAAGTTAGTAAACTGATACCCTTAAGTAAAGAAAGCAGTGAAAGTAACATAGAAACTCATAAACTCACATGTCAAAGAGCTTCCCAGGTGTCCACCAATGACCTGAATTGAAGATAAGAATGTCCGAATCAATCCACTCTTTGTTGATATCATCCAAGACATCGAGTTTTAGTGTTGACTTGACCCTCTTGGGGGCACGTTTTGGCACAGAACCAGGTTGCACCAGAAAAACTGAACGGTAAAACTCAATTGTGAAATTGAAAGACTCGAACCGAACTGCTAAATATCTACTTCGTTTAGTAATCTTGTTTCCATTGAGTTCATAAACACTTCTTTTATCCTCCACACCCATCATCAGCAAACATATCATCGACTCCCACTGAGTTCTACTCAAAGAATCACCGACAAAAACAACCCGTTTCCCACGAAGATTTTCCAAAATCATATCTACACTAAACCTTGGGATTTCACAGTTCTTTGGACTCCACCTCCATTTTAAATACCCTTCATCTTTCCGACCATTGGCTAAACAATTAAAACCTTGTTCAACAAAAGGACATTTGGAAGCATTGTACAGAGGGTAGCTTTCATCATACACCCAAGTTCCATCAAAATAATTGCATTCCTCTCCTGAAGCTCTAAAGTCATGAATCTCATAATTTCGAATAACTGGCTGAACACCCGGAACCATATACCAATACCCATAACCCGTAGCTAAAATAAAAAATACAAACCCACCCAAAACAATAATTACATTGAATATTTGGGTAATCCAGCTCTTGAATTGAATCCCAGCTATGGATCTGCCAAAACTAAAAATTCTTACAGGAGAAGGTCTGAAATAGCCATATGAGCTCCATTCTGATCTACCCATCATCTATATATCAAAGATAACTTTATAACAAACGCAATTTTCAATAAATCAACCTTCAACATGAAATTAACCAGTATCACACTTTCGTAACATAACTAAAATCCATCAGATTCATGTGCACTGTGCGTAGTAACAAACAGCTCAGTTAATTGCAAAATGCGAAACCGACACCAAAATAACCAGAAGAAATTGTACAAATTTTGAAAGAGCAGCACATTAGACACATTATCTTCAGTAGAAGAAGAAGTGAGATAACATCTTACTGTAACTGCTCACTGGAGAAACTTCTTGGGTGGCTAGATCATGGGGTGGTGTTCAAGATTTGCAATATAAACAGTTGGTGAAAGATGGTGCTGAAATTGATCACAAGTAGAGGGTAATTTTCACAGCTTTTTGTTTAGTTGAAAGTGAAAGCTGAACTAAAAATGGCGAACCTGTTGATATTACAGAAAGAAGTGCTTTGGATTTGTACCAAGCTAACTAATTAAAACTTGATGGTTCTGAAGATGAACAAGCTTATTTTATATCCTGTGCGGAGAACGGACTTAAAATGAAAATGTGGGGGTGGGGTGGGTGGGGGTGGGTTGGGTGGATGTAATTAGTGTTTATACTATGTTAAGACACAGAAGAATTCTTTTCTGACTCTTAAAACAAGTCCGTTATATTTGGCTTTATTACAAACAACATTAATTATTATTTTACTTCAATTTTATTTGAAACTCTCAAAACAGTTTAGTAGTAGTAGCAGTAGTTATTACAGGGTTAGCTCTCTTGTTATATTTTGAATTATGACCATTTTTTACATTAATCTTTGAATTTAATTTTTATTATAACCGATCCTCAAAAATTTAGTCACTGATCTAATCCTTTAAAGAATTAAAGGAGGTAAGAGATTAATAAATATCAAAAAATTTAAGTTGAAAATTTAATGAAAATACTGAGATTTGGTTAGGAGATTAATAATATAATCAATTTATAATGTCAAAGAACCAATCGGGCTAATTTTTTTGGTTAAGAGACTATATCCCCGAAAAACGTAAAAGAATGATTAGAGGGCTAAATTATATGAACTCGAGTCATATATTAATTTGCTTAAACGAAGTACACGAGGTAAAGATAAATTCTAAACTGATATTGGGAGAGTAGCGGATTTATCCAAAGATTTAGAATTTACTTAATCAAGGTCTCAATTTTGAGTTTTAAAAATGTAAAAAGTTTTTAAAAAGTATTATTGAGAACACTTGCTCAAAGGGTTCGTTCAAAATGCGTTTTTATTCTTCAACACAATATAAAAAGGAATAAATTGATAAAAGTTGGTGATTGAATTTTTTATTATATGTCTATATATACATCTATGCATATAATATATAGACATACCTTAGCTTAAATGTATTCAATAATACTTATAAAAAGAAAAGGAAAAAGAAGAAGAAAAATAATTGCAGATGTTTGGCTACAACTATTAGAGGGTTGAACCCTTTGCAACAGAGGTGTCAAGCATAAAATCCCCCACCAAAACATCAGTGCCAAAGAAACCAACAGCAGCTCTCTTCTTTCCAGCTTCCATCTATTTTCACAATAAAAGATAAGTCATTGTTTTGTATAAACTCTCAATGAAGATAACTGATCCTGCAAAATGACAATCAGAAGAGACTGATTTAGTGTTATGCAATCCCATTTTTCTCCATCTTACGTTACTAGCCTCCCAGTCCCTTACCAATTTTTTGGCTTTACATATGGTGTTACTAAAACTCCCTAACACCATCTAATCTGCGACAACCAGGTTGCTGAAAATATTGCAGGCTAAACTCATTGAAAGAGAAATTTTCAGCAGTGAACATCAAAATAACGTATCATACAGCCTGAGTGAAAGAACATTGCAAAAACCAATGGTTACAAGTTCCTGTAATTCACAAAAACAGCAGGAAACCATAAATTTGGTGAAATACAAGCTCTGTTTTTAGTTAACGGACAGAATCATGAATTATTTTCCATAGAAATAACTGGATTGATGGTGGAACTTTGAGTGACCTGCATTGCCAACAAGAAGCATTCCAACATGGTGGGTGACTCCTTGTAGTCCCCTTTTCCATCACTCAATACTCTAGGCATCCTTCTTCAACCTGATTATCTGCTCATGAGGAAAGATATAAATATGCAGATTTAGCTGCTAAGGAGCCATCTTGAACATAAGGCTAGCAAAAGAATCTTGGCAGCTTAACACATAATGGAGATTTTAGAACAAGATCCCTTTGATGTTTAGCAATTTGAATAAAAGAGTTGATGACTTCCAAGTTATCAGATCGTCCTTGTTTATTAACATACTAACCCTCTGCTGTTTGTTTCATCATTAGACATAGGTTGGCCGGAGGATGAAGATGAAGAATAGTTCCAGGGAAAACCCATGCATTCCTTCACAAATGCATACTATAAGTGATCAATGTAAATACTTTCTTACCCCATATGTACTTGTTTGCAAACATTATTGAGCTGAACCAACGATGTTCAAGCTTGGTTCATTCAATTGACCGAGTTTAGATTCAAGCTTGATTAGTGTTCAATCTTCTAATGAATGAGTCAAGGAAGAGTTCAATACGAGCAGAGTCCCAAGTCTTGAACCGCCAAGTACATTTGAACCTCTTATGTGAGATGTACTAGTAATCTAGTATATATATAACTAATTAAAATCGCTTTTTGATAATACAGGATTTAATCTGGAAATTACATTTGAGGATCTATTATTTTCATTTTCACCATTTTAGCCGAAACAAAATTCTTCCAAACTATTTTCTGAAAAACATTATAAAACTCTGTTGAGCCAATATTTTATACCAAGGGAAAAACCCTCAATATCTGTGCAAGTTTCCAGAAACAAAATAGAGTCAAGTTCATTGAATAACCAAAAAAGCCTGAAGACAAAAGGCTAATTCTATTTTATGGTTTATCCCGCTCCCAATATTTTACTGCCTTTGGCACTATAGAAATCTCAACTAAAGCATATTAATCAACTCAAAATCCCCAGGGAACGTAATCCACTTGTTTATGAGGGTGAAAATGGAAAAGAAAAACACAAATTATTTCTATTTAGACAACAAACTCTAAAACAGACTTGGGAATCAGATAAAAAAAATTATATCTCACCTGCATAGCTTTCCCCTGTAACAAATAAAATCACTCTTTTTTACAGCTGGAAACTTCTCCAAGCTTTTCATCCACAGCTGTAAAAAACAATGATATTAAGTTCAGATCGTGCCATATGGGACTAAAATAATATATAACGATCAACAAACAAGAATATTAATCATTTAGTTGGTTGCTTAATGAAAAATTAATGTGTGATTCATTATTGTACCATACATGCTTACAGTTCTCTAACTGATGGAGTCATTACCACAAGCATGATCTGACATATCTTCGAGTATAAACATCCGAGACCAGCTGAGACTCAACAACTAGAAGATTTAATCCTACAACGATACAAAGGAGTAGAAAGTGATAAACTGATAATCACCTCAAAAGTTTTCATAATGAAGACATTGCTATAAACGTCAGAAACATGAAAATTTTTACTTCTTTAATATTCATATATCTTTAGTTTAAGCTTTCCCTATGTTTCAACTTATTAGATGCACCTTGTCACCTTTATTAATGGATTTATAATTTCTCTGAAGGCATCAGCCATCGCTAGGGGGAAAAAATGAACCTAACTCTGAAGGCAACCCCATCAATTGAGGAGCATCCTGAGCTTGAAAATAAAAATTCCAAACCAATTTAACAAACCACAAAAACACAATGTGGATACAAATTTGTTGCTTCTCATTTCAATGAAAAGTTACGAGAAATTTCATGACATTGAAACCATTTAACTCTTAACAACTAACATATAAAATGAAAAATAATTTGCCGACTAATTTATGTTGATTGAAATTTGTGACTAATATGTTTAATCAGAATGTTTTTCTCAATAGATATGGTTAATTAGGCTCTTCTTTAATAATCCAAGCTATGTAGTGCACCTCAGTCATAAATTTTACTCGACATAAACTACTCTGCTTATATAGATGGATTCTAAGTTCATAACAATGACTAACAATGCATTTGGAGGCGGGATTAGTTCTACCCTAACCCTATGGGCCACACACAAAATGCAAGCTGGTCATTTATCAAGAAATGTAAACATAAAGAAGGCACAAAATAAACTTTATAAAAATATCTTTTTCTTCTAAAACTAAGACTATTAAAAGTGGTACTATCAAGTACAATAACAGCCCATCAAAAGAAACAAACTAAGAACCCACTTCACAGCTTGTAAATGCTTAAAGCACTTCAATACACTTTTTGGAAGAATCAAGTATAAATTCTTTGTCGAGTTTGCATTCTCATTAGTAACAGTATAATAGTATAAGAAGAAATGGTGGAAAGTAAACCTGCATTGCACCACAGAGTGAAGAAACCTCCATTTGGTATCAACAGACAGGAGGCAGTCAAGTCTTCACCCATCGCCGTGTAAAAGGCTCAATATTTAAAGCCAAATGTGATGTTTCAATGTATGGATACTCAAACCCAAACCCTTCAATGTTCATATAAGATTCAGTCTCAGCAACAGAACCATCATCTTTCATCACTATTGCTAAAGCCTTTAAAAGAGCAAGTATTTCACTGGAACTGGGATGACATTTATCATCAGCAATAAATAAATTTGTCTTCTGTCCCAATACTATCCAACTACATCCAGGGAACTTTCTCACTCGCTTTTCTTTCATTTCTTTCCTTACAGAGTTGACCCCATCCCAGTTTCCTGATGCAGCATATATATTTGAAAGCAGCACATAAGGAGAAGAACTTTGAGGTTCCAGTTCAACGAGTTTCTCAGCTGCACGCTTCCCTCTTTTGTCATCCCCATGTATTTTGCAGGCCGCTAGAAATGTAGCCCATACCATAGCATCATGTTCAAACTCTAGGTTTTCAATCAACTCTTCTGCTTCTTTGAGAAGGCCACATCGCCCAAGGAGATCAATCATACAGGCACAGTGATCAACTCGTGGCTGAATTCCATAATAGCCAGTCATTGTATCAAAGATTTGGCGGCCTTCAAAAACCCGCCCGGCATGACTACATGCATTGAGGACTCCAAGGAAAGTGACTTCGTCTGGTTTTACATTAGCCTGCTTCATCTCATAGAATAGATTAAGTGCATTTTCTGCTTGACCATTTTTAGCAAATCCAACAATCATAGAGTTCCATGAAACGACATCTTTTATGCTGACCATTTCACCAAAAATTTGTACAGAACTTTTAATATCACCGCATTTTGCATACATGTCTATAAGGGAACTACAAGTCAATTCATCCAAGTCAAAACCAGTATGAAAGACGAGGGAATGAATCTCCTTACCATTCCTTAGAGAAGCTAGAACTGCACATGCTTTGAGTATACTAACAAATGTTGCTTGGTCTGGCATAGCATTTTGGCAACGCATCTCACTGTATAAGATTAAGGCCTCCTCATTACAATCATTTTGAGTGTGCCCTGATATAGCAGCTGTCCATATTATCGTGCTCTTTGGGTTGGGTAATTCTGAAAAGAGAAGCGTCACATCTGCTTTTTCCTGTGAATTGTTATACATACCGAGAAGAGAGACAGCCAAGAATTCATCTTTTAAAGAGAGTCCAAGCTTCAGAAGTAGACTATGTATTTGCTGCCCTATATGAAGCTTAGAAGGTCCAATACAGGCATCTAAAAGGCAAGCAAAGGTGACTTCCGATGGTTTGAGTTCTTCACCCTGCATAGATTTCAATATATTAACAGCTTCCTCAATGTTTGTTTGAGCAAACCCTGAAATTAACGCATTCATACAGACCACATTTCTCTCAGTCATGCAAGAAAATACTTCATGTGCTGCTCTTATGGAACCACACTTGGCATACATGTCAATAAGAGAGCTTCCAGCAAAGAGGCTTGTTCCTAGTCCAGATTTGATCAAGAAACAATGCAATTGTCTACCTGTTTCAACAGACTGAATATTTGCACAAGCATTGAGTATACTAGCTAACGACACCTCATCAGGTGCAATTCCATCTGACCTCATTCTACGGAACATGTCAAAAGCTTCTTCTTCGTCTTCATTCTGTATATACCCGACAATAATTGCATTCCAAGAAACATGATCTGGGTTCTGTATCAGCTCAAATTGTTTTCTGGCATCACTTGGAGCACCTGATTTTGCATACATATGGACCAGTGCATTTCCTGCAAATAAGTTTGATCCAAACTTGTTCTTGATAATAAGAGAATGTAACTGGCATCCCATGCTTACACTTTCCAAAGAAGCACATGCACTCAAAATGCTAGTATAGGTAAACTCATCGGGTTCAAAACCAGAATCTCTCATTTGTAAGAATAATTCAATAACGTCACAAGCATATCCATTCTGAGCATAACCACCAAGCATTGTGTTCCACAAAATAATATTTTTCTCACTCAGTGTATCAAATATCTTTCTTGCAGCTTCCAATTTTTGGCACTTCGCATACATATTGATTAGCGAGCTCCCTGCATAAACATTAGAGTCCAATCCCAGTTTAGTTGCCAGAGGATGAACCTGTAAACCATAGTCAAGATTTGATAAATTTGCAATTGCACTCAAAACGCTGCCTAAGGTTGATCTAGTGGGCTTAACACCAGAAATTGTCATATTCTGGAAATATTTAATAGCTTCTTTTTCATAACCTCTTTGAGCATGCCCTGATATCATCACATTCCATGCGACAGCATTCGGGATAGGCATTTGAAAAAACAAGCGGCAAGCATCATCAATCCTTCCTAAACCCATGCATGCACTTATAACAGTAACAAATGCCACCTGGTCTGGTTCACGGACCTGTTCCTGCATGTCCTCAAAAATGCTCAGCGCCTCGTCAAATAGTCCAATTTGTACATACCCAGCAATCATTGCAGTCCAAGAAACCGTGTCAGGGTCTATAGACCCTTCAAATATTTTACATGCATCAGTAATACAACCACATTTAGCATACATGTCAATCAAAGAACCTTCACAAAAGCGATCAAATTCAAACCCCATCTTAACGACATTACAGTGTACTTGTTTTCCCAGTTCTACATCATTCGATCTGGCACAACCCGAAAAAACAATAGCATAAGTAAACTGATTTGGTAACACCCCACAATTCTGCATACACACAAAAGACTGCGCAACATGTTCCACCATTTCCCTTCTCGAGTACATAGACAAAATCGAATTCCAGGCCAATGTATCTCTTTCCATAAGCCCAACAAACGCCTTCTCCGCAAAGTCCACATTGCCACATTTCGCATACAAATCAAGAATGGCATTTCCTAGCTTACCCTGTAATCCAAACCCAAGTTTTAAACTCTGGGTATGGACGATTTTATTGATTTGCAAGGCATATGAAACTCTTTGGGGAATTTCGTCGAACAGTCGGCGTGACTGAATTTGCTTGCAATGGCGTAAGCATATCCTTAAAAGAAGCTCCCGAGTTGAAAAGGATTCCGTAGGTGGAAACTGGTCAGTAGTGAAGAAACGCGGTTGATGAGAAAATAAATCAAGTTTCGCAGGCAATACACCTCTATAAGCTATGTGACGCATGGACTTGGAGTAGAAACACTACGACTAGATTTATAATAATAATAATGATAATCGCCCTCCTCCGCTATATTCAAATACAGAAACCTCTCTTTTTTCTTCTCTTTTGGAGGATATATTACTTGTTTTTTCTTTTATTATTATTATTATTTTATTTTATTTTTACAAAAAATAGGCTACTGTCTCGAAGTTACATCACTCCCTTAGGCATGGTAACATTGTCCAATTTCTCGACACATTACTTAATATTCATGTATGTGTGAGGTATTCAAAATTCATATTTAAACATTTACTTTTTAATAAATTTAAAATTAACTAAAAGTACAATATTTGAAAATATTAATATTGTAGAATAAATATAAAAACAAATTATTTAAGAATAATTTTGATGTATCTCACACAATCCAAAAAACAAATATTGTGTTTTCTCTGGGGCAGTTGTAGCCATAATGTGGATAACAATAATGATGGTGATCATAAAAATAGAAACAAAACACTACATGAGCAGCAGCATGTAAGTCCAAGTTCTCTTATTGCTTTGAGAGTTGATAGGCATTCCCATTATTTTTTATCTAGAAAATATATTGACTGATGTATTTGAGTTTATTATACGTAGATAATTTTTAAATAATATCCATCATCAATGTACGAACGGTCTCTAATTGATAATAGACACGTTCATCATAATTAAAAATTCGAGAAAAAAACTCTACATAATTTGCTATCACATATTCAGAAACCATATATCTAAAATTTAAAATGCTCCTCCATATCATTAAATTTCAACACCAATTAATTTCTCATTTATTCCATAACCAAAGCAACAAATGAAACCTCTAATTGTAATAAAATGAACCCGAGAAAGTTCTTTTTGCTATTACAGAACCTAAACCTACATTTCTTATTTTCTTCTCTCTTTTTCATTAGTATTTTACTGCCTTTGGCATTATAAAAAGCTCAACTCAACAATGTTGATCATCTTTGAATCACCAGGAACTGTAATGTATCTCACATTCATCTGTTACATGGAAGGGCTAGTGGTATTTGGCAATCTATGGCCTCGTACAAATGAACTGAACAGATGCAAAGCTCGTGACGGCTGCGCATAAGGTACCATATGAGCTGCACCTCTTACTGTTGCAAACGTTAACAGATTACCATATTCCGTTTGCCAACCTCCCACCTATTTAGAAATTTAAAAAAAATCACTTTCAAGAAAATAGATAAAAGATTTATGAAGAAAAAAGAGAGAGACAATACAATAATCTGACTTCTTGTTGAAGTTCAACACTAGTTTTACAGATTTGGTAACTCAATTTGAATCTGACTGCATGAAACTAACAACACTCGAAAATGAGTGTCATATAGGTTACTATCTAAAACTCATACACTCAAGCACACACTCATAACAACTGTAGCTAGTTTAAACTCCCAACCTCTTCACTTTTCTGAAGAGATGGTCATATGATCATCTTGGACACATGCCAGGTCAAATGAGCGCTATATTTAAGTTAGCAGATGAATGTCGAATGTTGAACAACAAATACCTGTTTCTGGTGAAACCAAGCTCCATATGGCACTGTAACCTTGAACTGTAGATCATGTGACAATTCACGGACTAGTGTTCGAGAGCCAAGCAGGGGTACAACTGAATCTTGATCCCCACTACAGTTGTAAAAATCAAATCGTAATATCGTTGATGAGCTATGTTATATCACTAATTTTGTTTTATTTAATATTCTCACCAATCTACCTGAAAATCCAAACAGGAATGTGATTTTGGATTATCGTCTTAAGCAGCGGGAGGATGTTAATGTTTCCATCAGTGTCAGTATAGTTCAGTTGACTGTAAAATTATAACAAGTTAGCAGAGTCAGTTCATTAAATCCAAATTGAAAGTTTTGAATAATGACAGACACAGCATATTGGAAAAGTACTGAACTACCCCACAAATTTTTTAAAAGATTTTATTTGATTTAGTCAAGTACATAATCTGAATGACGATTTCAAAGACAACAACAATGGCCATTTAAAGGTCAAGACCAGTTTAAATCTTAATTATAAAATATAATTGTCAAACAAATGAAAACTGCAGTATGCTATATATAACTATGTTATTATGATTATCAGTGTTTGTTTTTCTTACTGCGAATAAGGCGTTGATGAACTTACCCACTGCACATAGACCATTCATAATTTAAGTTGGTCCTATTTGCATGAAGAGCTTTCTGAACCTCTGGAAGATTGAAATAGAATCGTCGTTCATAGGTCATGCAAACATCTACTCCAACACTAATTTTAGTAGCCTGCAGTACCATAATCATTTTGTGAAAGACTGAATTGCTGGATATAAACTTACTAGAAACTAAGTGGAAATTTTCCTCTTCTTTTTTTATTTATTTATTATTTTCTTTGGGGATGGGAGGGACGTGTGTGTGTGTGTGTGTGTGGTGGGTGGGGATGTGCCGGGGGCAGAGAGAATGTACCATCTTCCGTAGTCGCAGCTCTTGCTCTACTATGGATGGGTAGCACACATCAAGAATCACATCGTAATTGTTAATATAGTCGCCGACTACGCGATTTGCTTCAGATATGGCATTGCTGCATGCATCAGTCACATTATGTGGACTATCAAAGGTATAATCCTCAAAGTCACACTCATTCATGATAGCAAGGCCGACCTCATCGGAGATCATTCCATGTGACCAGAAGAACTCATATGTTGCTGGAACATCACGATCTAATTTGAGAAGTGGATTCCCTATCTGAATAAGCATGAGAGTGTAAATATGTATGAATAACTGCTAAATTTTAAAAAAAGAAAAAAATATACGTTGAATCAAGCAGGAACTGGGATATCCGAGCATTCAGTCAAGTATTTCTTACAGCAACCCCTTTGATGTTGAACTTGTAATCTTTTGAATGCTCATTGTGGTTCAGAAGAGCAATAGCTAACTGAGGAATGTAATGTCCTGCATTCCAAGGGGTAAAATGACCATTTTATGCCTTTTTTATACCTCTAGAAATAATGAAATACAATAAAAGACTTTCTAAAATGACCATTTTATTTTGGTTGGTAAACACTTCCTATAATTGAAGTGATTGACATGATCTAAATTCACAATTCAGGAACATACTTCCAATGCCCTGAAACTTTCATGCAAATGCTAGAGAATTTGGAGGCCTCTCTAGTCTCTTATTGATGATATAAGTTTTTATGTATTTTCAGGACTTACGATACCTTTTTCAAATGACATTCCCTATAACAAGACTAGGATTTATACTACGTACAACTTTTACAACTCACCTGCATAGCTTTCTCCCGTGAGAAAAAAATCTGTCGTTTTGAAAGCTGGAAACTTCTCCAACCACTTCATCATGAAAATATGCATATCATTGGCTGCCAAAATTAACAAGAGCAAGCTTAGATCCTGCCAAATGAACCTATATATGCGATCATGTATGAGAATGTATAGCAAACTGCAATTAAATTGCAGTTTAATTCATTTTCAATATCATAAAAATTCTGAAACCATCAAACAAGTCGACAGATACTAAACTTTCTGGTAATTCTCTTACCAGTAGAGGCATCACCGCGAGTATAATCTGAAGTTGTGTTTGAGTATGACCATCCTACACCAACTGGAGACTCCACAAATAGTAGATTTGATGCTACAATTGATACAAGAAAAGGTCCAAATTGATAAGTACCTTAAAGTTACTAAGTCTGAATTAAAGTGAAGCTTTAGCAAGATAAAGTACTTTCATTTCAAATATTCAATTTAGCTTGAACTTTTCTTGTTTATGACTTTTGAACTTATGAGGGTATACCTTTATTCCATGATTTCGAATTTCTTCGAAGGCCTCGGCCATCACCTTTTGGAAAAAATGGCCCCAACTCTGTGAATGCACCGCCACCAATTGAGGAGCAACCTGGGCCTGAACAAAAATTACAAAAACTCCATAAGAAGAAATTCATGGTAGATATAAGAGAACTATAAATTTTTATTTGGGTAACGTGGGCATCCATTCACTTCCTCATTCTGACAAAACGTCATGACAATTTTCAAGCAATGGGAAATTTTCACTCTTGACAAGTGCATGGTAGTGTATGCACAAACATGACAATGACTGTCAGTACAAATGGAGGCAAGAGTTTTTCTCTAATCCCCAAAAATATTCAGATGGAACCTGGAGACCTTGAAACTTTAATTATAAAAACAAAAAGAGAGACAAGTACAAACAAGCCCCATTAAAAAAAAACAAATTGAATAGATGAAATAATTTTGAAATATGTGCTAGACTACCTAAAGTGAAACTGTTTACCTCTTTGAAGTGAAACATGTTGAAAAACATGAATATTAATTTTAAATACAAACTTTCTTATTTTTATAAATTCATATCACAATGAAATCGGTGAAATATTTTGAATATTACTCCCTACATAAAAAGGCTTTGAATATTACTCCCTAAAATAAGTACATCATAAGTATTGATGTACTTATTTTCAAATTAGTCTTAAATTGATATTTTTAGATTTTGTATATTATGTTTTTTTCTTTTTCTTATTTACCCTATTAATATAAAAAAAATTATTGGAGAACAGAATATTTATTGGAGAAAAAAAATAGTTTTCAAATTTCGTGGAGAATTATTTTAAGTATATTATATAAATTTTACATTTAAATTCCTGAAAACTCTAAAAGATTTGAGAGAATAATATATCTCTAAATTTGGAAAAGCATGGAATAACAAAAACACTAGGATAAGAGACAAACCTCCATTGAGCCACAAAGTGAGGGGCTTATGAAGAGGGTCATGATCAGCCTCAACAAAATAGTAAAACAAACTCCTCCCAGCTTTGACATCCACATCAATATACCCAGCATACTGCTTAAACCCCACTTGTGGTTGTCCTGGCAATCTCACCACCAGATCCTCCGCCGGGTAACCATTTCCACCCACCACCAACAACCCCACCACCAAAAACCACCAGATACTACTACCCATTTCACAATAATTTATCAATCACTTGACAACAGATGTATTCTCAACAAAAATCCCTCTCTATATATATATATTTATGTATATATTATTAATACCCCTTCACCATACTAATGAAAATGGACAAAAGTTGAAGCTATAGAAAAGGGTATATGAATCTATAAAAATCCATGTAATCTGGGATGGAATGTGAGAGAACCACGTGAATTCTGTTTGTGTGGATAGCTTTAAGTAACATATATAAATATGCTAACTTTAAAGAATTAAAGACAGTTGGGTATTGCTATATATGGGCGTTGATGGTCTCGTTTTGTGTGCATTTGCATTTGTAAGAAGAAAAAGTGTGAGAGACGTTGAGAAAGTGCAGCAGGGAGTCCTTTTTGCAGGCAAGGAAGGGGGAGAGTAATGTCACAATTGTAGCCTTAATATTGGCAGTCGTTGGTGGCTTTCTCTTGTACCAACTGTGTTTGTTATAGTGAGAGAAAATGTATCATACTCTTATGCCATATCCATGTCATTGTATAAGCTTTTTAAAAGTCTTCACACGTATTAAAAAATTGTTAAATATTATGTAACATTTATATAATATGTCTAAAATAATTTTTGATGAAATTTTAAAACTTAAAGAATATGAGAGAGAAATAGATATTACGTGCACAATTTAAAAATACATATAAATTAATATTAAAAATAATTTAAGAATAAATACATTAATATTATTCTTAAAATACACGAATGTCTTATTTAAAAAAAAAATTAAAAGACTTATAGCAAAAGACGTATTGTAAAGTGTAGATAGAGAGAAAGAAAGAGAGGGGCGAGGGGGGAGGGCCCGGAGTGGGACCGGATTAACTTTGTCCCCTTGGAAGTTGGAATGTAACAGAAAAAGCCAAAAGAGAAACGAAATTGTCCGACTAAAATTTATAGCGACTGTGATAAACGTTAAATAAAATAAAATTTGTCACTAAAAAATACTTTACTCTTTTAAAATTTGTGATACATCGTAAAAATTATAATTTCATTTATAATATAAAATTATTTAAATATCAAAGTATGGACGTTTGTATTTAAAAGTATTTTTCATATATTATATAATATTTCATCTCAAATTTATTAAAATTAAAAAATTTACTTCAATTTTGAAATTTAAAATTCTACATACGTATTTTGTGTAAACTAAAATGTATCTTTAATTTTGAGAATGCAATGAGTATCATAAAGGTTAAATCATGATAAAGAAAATGATATTCTCTTTATTATACATAAAAAGCTATATTTTAATTTTTAACCGATACTAATATTACATATTTAATAGAAAATTACATAATCAAGTAATAATTTTTTTTTTAGGAAATTAGTTATAAATGTTCAATTAATAATAAATTAAAAATATTATAATGATAAATTTTTAATAATCTACTCTAGTCTCAATAAAAAGAATTATTAAAAAGTAGCTCTTTTTCTGAAAAAATCTTATTTGCAAAGATAACTATTCCTTATGTTCATCGGTGATAGACATTAAAAAAAATCACACACTAAAGAAAGTATTAATTGAAGTACTTGTTAATATTTTATTCATTATTAGCCTTCTATAATTATATGTTCTTAGGAATCTATGTAATTAAAAAAAGTCATATTATAATTATTTAGAGATAAATTAAAAAATAAATAAATAAAATTTCTTAAAATAAAGAAAGACTATTAATTAGAGCTTCGACAACTTTTTAGATTATTATTGTCGAAGGAGAGAGCATTCTTAGAACGAAAAGAAAAACATAATTTTTATTCGGACCCAACATTAAATAATTTTTAGGGACTACTGTAGAATGGATAGCGACATATTTCAAATTGTGGTCCAAAAGTCAAATCTAACTCAGAATTACCTTGGACTAGAAATATCCGCTATATATATATATATATATGTTATCTCTAGAAACTCACACGTACAAAAGAAAATTATTTATTTAAAATTAAAAATATAATTATTTTAGTTCTTTCAAAATTATAAATGTTCTTTTGTTTTTTGAACACTAATATGATAAAAAAAAAATACAATATTAGCACGTTACTATCAGTAATTCAATTGATCCACTATTTTTATTATTCCCGGGCCCCCCACCCCCAACATATATATATATATATATATATAAGTTGTTTCAAAGGTTGTCCGTAGCGAAGGTAGTAGGTAATAATATACTCCGTATCATTTTGAAATTCAATGATTATGCAAAATTACTTAATTACTCTTTAAAATAAATCTATAACTATGGAAAATTAAATAGATATATTAAATAAAAATGTAACTTAAGTAATTGCATCTCTAGATTTTTAAGTGTCTTGTGCTAGCGATAATTGTATTAAAATAATTTAAAACAAGTCAATGAAATAAACAGAAAAAATAATAAAATCATATACAAATCAAATTTACGTGTTCAATAATTAAGGAAAAGCATATTACTACTGAAAATTAAAAGGTATTGTATTCAACGATACTTTACTAGTTTTTCCGCACAAATAAGATCATAAAACGATTCAGAATTTAGTGAAAATATAATACATTATATATTTATTGACATTTTTTTACTAGGTGCAGTTATATTCATTATAATTATATTAAATTTTAATTATTATCATGTGTTTATTTATCTATATAGATTTACTGATAACGTTTTTTATACTTGTGCTTCACATTTAGAATGTACTTTTATCATATACGCAACAAAAATTATCGATGTAAATTATTTTATAAAATTATCAAAAATTCATTAATTCCTTAATTATACAAATATATATATATACACACACATAAAAGTGGCTATATAGATTAGTTTATTTCACCTTAAGATTATGATATTTAAATTATAACAGTATAAATTATAGTATTAAAATTTTTAATCTCAAAATTTTAAATTCAAAAAACATCCCTTCCACGGGATAAGCTCAAAGTTCTGTCCATCGATTTCGACCAAAGAAAAAAAGAAAGAAGAAAAATCTTCTATCCGTCCATGGGAATCAAAGACAAAACTTTGGTCAAACGTCCGAATCATGGAGCTATTTAATTTCCACGTTACAATTCTCATCTCGTTGTACTTTGGAAGTTGCCTATATTCTCACTTTTAACTCTAAATTTAGCTAATAAATTGGCATGAAAATGGAATATTTTGAGCCCCGTTCTAATATAATAATTCATCCGGTTCAAAATGTCAATCTTTTTAATCCAAAACATTAACATATTATGACTAATGACTAATAATAAGATTCACTATCTTTTGTGTGAAAATGACTAATAATATAAAATTTTAAAGTTATTCTAAAGAGTATTATTATGAAATATGAAATATGAACCGGTGGTAGTATTAATTTGGTTATTTACGAGCTTAGTATTTTTTTAAAAAAATTACATATGAGACCGTTAATCAAATTCAAGCATTCACCTAACTACTGATTCAACAGCCTGGACTCACTCATTTAATTTTATAAAATATTGGAAATTAAAGACATAACTACTCGAAATGAAATTGAATTATAAGTAAAGAAATATAATTAATATTTCCAGAACATAATGAATTTGATTAAATTAGGCACATAAAAGAAGAGTAAAAGGAAATAATAGAATATGTCTCTCTCCAATTAAAACAAATAATGAAGTGCATATTCAACCGTATATAGTTGTGACTGGATTCCTTCAATGGTTTTATATGAGAAATCAGTATGAATATAACTTATATGTTTAATTAAACACTGATTTGTTGTCAGACAATTAATTAAGATCATGTTTGATACACGAAAAATATTTTTTGAATTTTTTTTTTCAAAAAAATGATTATATAAAAATACCGAAGAAAATGCTTTCTAAAAAAATATTTTCTGAAAAAATTATTTTTCAAATTTTTATTGCTAATTATAAAAAATGAGTATGATAACGACGACGGGATAGTGGTGACAGCAATGGTATGACGGGATGGTGTCGGTGACGGCGACGATAGTGATAGTGGTACCAGGGGGTGGTGGTGATAGCGGCAACGACATTGTGATAGTAACAACAACATCGTGGTGGTGACAGTGTCAAAATAGTTGTTGTGGCAATGGCGGTGATGGGGGCGGGGTGTTGGTGACGGGGTGGCTTTTGCTTTGGTGGGTTAGTGGTATCTGATTAATTTTAGAAAAATATTTTTTATAACTCCGTAAGTTATTTTACGAAAATACTTGAGAAAAATACAAATAGTGTAAAAAAATATTTTTCGAACTTAAAATTTTCATTATACAACAAACATTGGAAAATATTTTATGAGAAAACATTTTTTGTTTTCAAACAATAGAAATAATAGAAAAAAGATTTCGGATTTTTTTTTTGTGTGCATCAAATGAAGCCTAAAACGAAATATTACATGTATATTTACTCTTTCAAAAGTCCGAAAAGATCCAACACTTAAATTAAATTCTATATTTTGAGTTTATAAAAATCTCACATATATAAAATAAATATTGTGATAATGAATGTGTAATTTTGGAGAATTGTTTATAAAGAGGGAATAATGAAATCCCATGGGGAGATTTTTTATTGATAAAACATAAAGAAAGGAAAAAAGAATATACGTGAGAGAATTTTTTTAGCGAAAATTTACGGAGAAAAGCTCTTGGTAGATTTTAGGCAATGAGAATAAAACGAGTATGAAATAGGGAACTCTTTCTCAAACAACACACATTAGAAATGTAAAATTTTTCAGATCCTTGCACATTGAAAATGTAAAAATCTCTCGTTTACCCCCCCACCCCACCCTCTCACCACTTCGAACACTCGACCCAAATTCGTCCCATTAACCCAAATTACATATTTTTTGATTTAAATAATTTATTCATTTCTTTGTTCTCTCATATTTTTCTTATATAAATCTTTTAAAATTAAATTAAGTTATGTTTTATATATAATTGAGTTAGAAATATGATAAGGCAGGACCACAAGTATTTATATATCATATCTTAACCTTATAAATTCAAATAATTGAGTCATATTAGAGTTGAAATTATTAGGGTTATGATAAAGTCAGATAAAACTAATTAGATTACACGAATTTTAAGAAAATTTTATGTCCTAAGCTAGGGCTTTTAGATATACAAATGTGTTTGTAATTTTATATCGATCTATCTTCATATGTAAAGTCACCATAGTTTTATCCTAGTTTAAACCCTTTCGATATTTATAATTTTCTACATAGTATAAAAAATTTACAATATAAATTGTACTACTTACCATATGAATTGAAACGCAATATTCACACATAATATTTATTATCTCCCTCCTATCCTCCTATATAAATTTTAACACTTTAGTTACATATAAATTGTAATACTTTATGTCTCACATAAACTACCATATTTCTCTTCTGTTTTTTTTTAAATTCAACTCACATGCATTATCGAAAATACTCCTCCATCACATTAAGTAAACCCATGAACTTATACTACAAAGTGCCATGAACTTTCCCATATACACAATTTTAAACTAAAGAATTTGAAATTACACCCCTTACCCCTTTCTACATACAAAATTTAAAATAAAATAGTTCTGTTTCAAATTAGGTGACTTAGCAGCACACACTTTTATGTTAAATTTACTATATATTAAATATTTAAAATAAATTTATTTTTTCAATGATATTAATCTTTATATTCCAAACTTTTATTTCATTATTTTTATAAAATAAAATAAGTTATCTTAACATATATTAAACTTTAGATAAACTTACGTGTAAAAAGTGTGTTACACTACTTAATTTGGGATGAATTGAATATGTTAGTATAAGAGAAAAAAAATGAATCTTATAATGTATACAAATATGTGATTGCTGATGTAAGTAATTTCTTATTTATCTTTTTCTCTTATATTAATCATAAAAATTCAAAAACTACCTTTACACAAAATTTTACTTTCTCCTCGTACCTACCTACCACCCCACTGTTATATAATGTTTAAAATCTCCAGCCACATGAAAATATTATGGTTAACATGCCACGTGATAATTAAAGGTGCTAGAGCCCCATGCCCCATCACTTGTGTGCCAACATTTTGTATCTTTACTGGAAAAAGGTTAACAAGAATGACAAATTGACATATTTAAATATGGTACACCATTATTCTCGATGGATTATATCTTTCCATTATATATAATATAAATGACATTATACATTACTAATCGATTATTCTCGATCGATGATTATCTAAAACATGTTATTTTACATATGGTTTATGGCAGAAATGCAGAATACTTCATTAGTTTTTAATTAAATGTTATATATCCTTTATTTTTCAATTATTTTATGTACTCATTCTAATCGAAATTATTTGGATTTAGGAGAATTTGATTCTCTTTCTTTTCTTATAATTTGATTTATTACATGAATGAAATTTCAATATGTACATACATACATATTACCACAAATACTTCCTCCGTTCCAAAATAAGTTACTTAACACACTTTTTACATGTGTGTTTAGGTAAAATTTAATATATGTTAAATATTTTATTCAATTTAATAAAAATAAATACAATTTTGGAAGATAAAGATTAATATCATTAAAAAATTAAATTTATTTTAAATATCTAACATGCTAATTTAATGTAAAAGTATGTACCACTATAGCAGCTAAACTATTAGATAATATATATATATATATATATATATATATATACACACACACACACTAGTTTTGTTACATGTGTCAAATACGATTTTTATATTTTATAGTTGTACATTTGTATAAATTAATTATAAAAGTTAAACTAATTTTTATATTTTTAATTATTGTAAATAGTAATAATGTTTGACTTGTTGATTTAGTTATTTTATTTTTTAAAATTTTTTATAAGTATTTTTTAAATTATTTGAATGTATGTTTAATAAGTTTGTTTACATGGTTTCTCATAATTATATTTTTAGTACATATTTTAATAAAATTTTATTACAATAAAAAGTTAAAAATTTAAAACTCTATAGAAATTAATTTATTGCATAAGAATTATAATTGATTATAAATTAAATTTTAATTAGATAAATGATAAGTAATTTTAGTTTAATATTTCCTATCTCGTCAATGATTTGTTTTATTTGATTATATATATATATACACGCGTGCGCACCAAGTCGCCAAGAAGGGGTACCATTACTACAAAACAGAAAGTGTGTGGTGGGGGTTATACCTAATAAGAAAAGGCTCCAAAGTCCATTAGGGCCTTAGGGGCCAACACTTCTTACATCCTTTTTATTCCGGAAAAACTATAAACTTATTATGCTTTATAAAAAAGAATAATGGGGGAAATAAATTAAAATTTAGTAAAAAATAATAATAAAAGGAGTGACGAAGAGAACTGAGATTAGAATTATAATGAACAAATAAGAAACGATTCATTTCATCATCATTTTTCATAGAGATTATAAAAATTTATAATCTCTTTTAGTAAATACACATGTATTAAATTTTTTCCCCGCATTTCGTCTCATCAAACAGAACAAACCATTAAGGTAATTTCTACTATAGTCTGGTATCTCTTAACAGATTCCATATTTTACAGATTAAATTATATTTTTTTTATATTTTTCACAATCTCTATTTTTTTAGAATTATATCACCATCTCATTATACATATTAGAGATATTTGAATAATAAATGTTTTAATGAGAGTTTTACCGTTCAAATCTCTTAATAAATTCTCTATTTTAAGAATTTCAATACAGAGATAATTTTTAGAATTTTTAACATTTTACTCTTTAGAATAGAGATCAACAAATTATGGAGAACCCTTGTGAGTGCTCAAAAAGTGAATTTGTGAAAGAGTAGATAATCATGACAGAATATGACCTCAATATATCACCCACTTCTGATTCCACCTATAATGTTCAAGCATGCTTCACTTTTGTTGTTTGAGAGAATCCAATAATTAACTTTCTTCTGGATTTCAGGTTGGGGGAAAAAGAGGGTAAAAACAACAAGAGAAGAGCTGATCCCCATCAATCAATCCGAAGATTGATATATTGCAACTTCATTCATACTCCATTAAACTCAACAATAAGATATTTAGAGTCCCACGGATAGTTTCAGTAATTCTATCAGCTAGCCTATTCCGAAAATCAATATAAGAGACGATTTCGGAATATATGAGACAGTGGGGATTAGCTAGCAAGGTTGATATTTTTGTCATTTTGGAATATTGAAAATTTGCACTCAAAATAAATTTGAGAAACTCATGTTTAAAACTCATTTAACAAGAAAGTACCCAAAGAAATTATTTATCTCTAACATAATTTTATTGTTCGATCCAATCAATACATTTACAAGCAAAGTTACATTGTCCAACACACATACATTTCCATGTATATTCCATATTTTCACCAATATTATTTTAATACTATCGAATATTTCTAAATATAATCTTCAATAGACTTTTGAGATTGAAAATTATTTTTTCATAAGCTTTTAAGCTATAAAGCTTATGATATACATAAATGACACTTCTAGTTTTATAATAGAGAAGAGAGACTTTTAGAACTTATACAAAGCTGAGATTTATAAGTATACAAAGATACTTAATATTTTTAGCACAAAATCATTTTTGAAAATGATTTTCAGAGATTGTAATGTGTGTTTGTGTAATTTTTTAGAAAGTACTCATACAAATATATATATATATATATATATATATATATATATATATATATATAT
>CM025786.1:16793282-16822539 GCA_014636745.2 Centella asiatica
ATATATATATATATATATATATATATATATATATATATATATATATGTATGTATGTATGTATGTATGTATGTA
This sequence comes from Centella asiatica, assembly GCA_014636745.2. Taxonomy (NCBI): domain Eukaryota; kingdom Viridiplantae; phylum Streptophyta; class Magnoliopsida; order Apiales; family Apiaceae; genus Centella; species Centella asiatica. The sequence continues at coordinate 16,793,356 of CM025786.1, forward strand.
TATATATGTATGTATATATACTTGATTAATATAAAAAGTATAATATAAACAAGTAAAGGGCCCAAGTATTTCACATTGCACATAAATCTTATAAATTATGAGAATTTTCTACCTAATTAGTTACACTTGAAATAACTCTAATTAATTTTGATATTAAAATTAAAATTATTATCAAAAGTGAACCTAGTGGCAATGACACTTGAAATGTAAGCAATGAAAAAAAGGAGAACTCGATGTGATTATTTTTAATTGGTTAAATGTCGGTAATATATCTTTTTACACCTAAACTACGAGTTTCAAAGAGGTTACCCTATATTGGGAGCCCTCAAAGCCCTCAAAATTTGGACGATAAAAGAACATTTATAGCATACATTAAAACCAACTATAAATTAATATTCGATAAATTAATAAACTCTCTAAATTAATAATTTTATCTTGTCCCAACTTGGATCAATTATAAAAATTACAAATTTTGATAAAATAATAATTTTTCAGGAAATTCTTATATAAATATATGATCCCAATAAAATTATAAATTAATAATTCTTCAAACTTATAAATATACCCAAGATAATTGAATGTTTTTAATATAAGTATAATGAATCATATTTAATTATTAATAAACAATACACGTAAATTTTGATTAACATTAATTTTTGATGTAATTAAAATTCAACTTTATTAGTATAAAATCTCTATAAATTAATAAATATTAATTTATCGATTAATTAATATCTCTCTAAAATAATAAAATTTTCGGGTCCCAACATTATTAATTTATAAGATTTTACTGTATATACAAAAACTGCTCGTGATCTTGGTTCCTCATATTTGCAAAATGTTTAAATTTCAGAATAAATACGCACCAGTAGCAATGAATCGTATGGTGTTTCCAGCCGCCATTCGCGCTGTTTTTTGTTAAGTGGTCTCCCTTTACCTGCTTTTTCCCTGTTAATCTTAACATCTGCTACACCCCATGTACAACAATTTCTTTCCGGATCAAACGACAAAAGCTTGAAAACACCATCGGAATCGCAGGGTGCACCACTTTCAGCTGCTACTGTGCTGTATTTCACATACATATTTCTTTCTTTGAACCGGTCAAGATCTTGTGGAATTCGAACTACCCTTTCGACACCTGGTGATGACACCTAAAACCACATGTATGTTCGTATTAATGCCAATTGTAATAAAGGACTAATGACAAAAATCTATTCATCTTCATAGATAGGATGCCTAAGTTTCGCTCTGCAGTACGGTCCAATTGCCATAAACCCCACAAGATAGTAGGGACTAAAACATCAATACTAACAGTAAGTAAATGATTTATATTCCGGAAAAAACTTCTGCCTCAATAATGCTTACAAACATGTCATAATAAGAGGGGGAAAAATGAGAAATGAGAACTTTTGCCTGAGACCTACTTTTATCTAGAGCCAAGCATTGCATGGCAACTACATCGCAATTTTCGATAGGGAGAAAAAAAAATCAGCCCATGTATCATCACTCCTAGTAATATTGGGCGAGAATGGGTGCTATTCATGATACAAATTTTGCCCACTGTACAGATACAGGGGACTATTTTCAAAACAAAAGGAAATTATCATAAGACTGAAAAGGATTAAAACTAAAAGAAGGTAAAAAGCATATAGATACAGATACCTCTAATGATATGTTTTCTGGAATTTTTCCACCAAACTCTTCATCATCCAGCCTTGCTCTGTAAGCTTTTGAGAAAGCTTCAATATCTTCCAAACTAGGAGAGCCGGACCTGTACATTATCATTGCATATGAAAGCCTTAGAAAGTTTTTCAATTATCATTTGTTGCTAATAGTTTACTCATGGTAGATTAGATAATAGGTGTTATACTATGGGGGCTGAATAATCTAATCATCAAAAGATCCCTCTGCAATTATGTTGAGGAAAATCAAGTGCACTTGATACGTGTCGTAAGCTTAAGCTTCATTCGTAACCATTTAATATTACAGTAATTAATGGTCCATTCATTTAAAGTGGAAAGTTGGGACATTCTTCCTACTATGACAAGATATTGATAGTCAGAGAAATTTTGCTCTGTAAGCTTTCACAGTACACGACATATTTACTATTATGACATGATATTGATAGTCAGAGAGTTCACTTTTCAGGGATTAAAATAGAAAAGCAAATAGTTATGAGCAAAGAACGACATAACAGTTCCACTCATCGGTGTATGCATGGAATCTTACAAGGTTTGAATTAGAAAGAGAGAGAGAGAGAGAGAGAGACTGGTTGATCATGAATGATGCTTGGTGTATGCATGGAATCTTACAAGGTTTGAATTAGAAAGAGAGAGAGAGAGAGAGAGAGAGACTGGTTGATCATGAATGATGCTTACTTGAAACATTAGTTTTTAAAATTGATGGCCACAGGTGCTTACTTATTTGAAAGTTTTTCAATACGCACACGAATGGTACTATTTGGTAACGTCTTAAAAGCATATATTCCCAAATCTCCATCAAATGATAAGGAAACTTCTTCTGCAATTGCTAATGCTTCTTTATCCCAAGATGTCCCAGCAAGAGATATCCCACCTCCTCCTCCTCCATCACCAATCTGCAGTAAAAAGAACACAAGGAAATTATGACAAAAACAATTACATACTAACCTTTGATCTTTTGAATTTTCATCTAAGTTACATGGACTTGGTAAAATGTCCGGTCAGATACGAGTACTTTGAAGAATCCGACACAATACGCCTCAATTTTGACACATTTTAAAACTAAAATGGAGTGTCCCACAACTACATCCTAGGTTGATTGTCAAGTGTCAGACACGGATACTTTGTGGCAAAACAAAGAGTCCATGTATCATAGAATTTCACAAGTAAATTATCAGGAAATTAGAAACAGAAAAAAATATCCACAAAATGAAAATAAAAGGTTGACATATGTTCATCGTAATTTTTTTTTTCCTTTTCTTCTTAAACTTACATGTGGTTCGTCGTCTTCTTCCAAGTATTCATCCTGAAATGTATCATCATCATCCACCATTTCCACTAAACAAATAGGAAACACGTAAACATAAATAACCATTTCAGTTATTCCAATGTACTGTATAACGAATGATAGGTATTAGAAAAAAGTAAAAAAAGAAACATGTGAAATAGTTTATAGTAATTCACAATTACAAACCCATGCATACAAATGTATAGCATGAAAACAGCGGCAGAAACAGAATTTTTAATTTATGGGTGTACTTTTATTTATTATAGTCGGCTTTTTTTCTTTTTAAAAATGTTGTGACCAGCCATTGTTTTCTTTTTCCATGAAGTTCTGTCACATTATGTTTCAAAAAGAAAAATGTGGACAAGTTCAACACTTTGATTAAGTCTCACAGTTTAATGGTTGCTGACATATTATAATTACGTTTTAAGCGGTTGAAATAACAGAATTAACCTTACAGAAAAGAGGGTTAAAAAATGTGTGTCTGTGTGTGTGTGTGTGAGAAAGAGAGAGAGAGAGCAGCTACTTTGATTGATCACTGGACAGCTCAAAAGAGAAAAATATGACCATCAAGCTACTGAGCAAGTATGTGTGTAATGCTTCTAAGAAACTGTAAGATTTTTATGTCTGCGCTACGCTAGCATACATTTGCACAAGTGCAGGTCCGCCCACACGTGAAAGTGAATGCAACATCTCAAAATCAAATCACACAGATGAAGATCTTTCAAACTAAAACTATAAACTTAAGAAATCAAAAAGTTCTGAAATATGCAGAGACGTGAAAGTTTATGTTCTACACTCACCACTCAGATAGTCAAACATCTCCTATTTGATTGGCAATAGTGACAATGTGACAGTATTTAAATCTTTCTATAGTGTTGCATGGAGGCACCCTAGGTTACTTCACTTCCACTTGTGTTCAGAATCTAAGGTCAGGAAGCATTCATTTCCAACCTCTATTATGTGAAGTGTATTACTGCAAGGCACATGCTCCAGGCTACCGGAATGCCCCAAGGGTCAAATCACAAATTCATCTACAAGGAATCAACAGGTCAAGTTATTTAGTCCACTGTTCTTTCTGTTTTCCGTTTTTTAAAAAAGTTATCACTGAGCTAGCCAAGTAGCCAAAGTGACCATTTACTCAAATCCGTATACATTTCAACCTTCAGATGTTAGAAAAATAATATACGGTCTAGAATTGAAGAGACAAAAAAATCAAAGAACACTACTTAACTAACTTATTCGTCGTCTTATGCTAGTAAACTTTACAACAATAAAAAATTAATATATTACATTCAAGACCACATAACAATATTCAAAACAATTCTGTGATGTTCTACACAACTATAATTTGTGAAGATCATCTATAACAACATTCTCGAATAACATAATCTACAAGATTCTAGAAAAATCTGCAGGTCTCTAAAATATGGTGTCAATAAAAAAATCTGTGGTCATCGTTGTCATCGTACGCCCCACAAAATTTTTCTAAGTATCTGTAGCACTAATTTTCTCAAGTTAAAAGATGAGATATGACACTCAAGAACACGTTATTAGAAGCATATTTAGTTTTAGTACTCTAATTCCCTAAATTTCTTCAAACAATCTAAAACCAGAATAAGCACCAGACACACCAACTTAGATGCTATAGTATGGATACATACACAAAAATAAATGTGAATTACCCTCGGCGAAACTAAATATGAAGTCTTAATAGAGACCTATCTTGCACAGTCTATCAGAATATCCTACATATGCAGTTTGAAGAGGAGAACAAATTTATGGGTTGCCCACAGTCCACACCATGTTCTGAAACATAATTAAGCGTTGCCTATAGCTCATCAATCCATTGCCACTAATCCATACTAAGATTACCAATTCATTCTCTGCCCGTTGCAAATGGGACCAGCATAAATTACAAAATATCAATGCTTCAGTTTGTATTAGAGCAGAAACTGAGCTGAGTTTGAGTCAATCAAACAGGACTGGATTGAGCTTGACTCATTAAGAAACTAGTTGAATTTGAGCCGAAGTTCAGTAACATTTTAAGATGAATTCACAATGGAACTTGAGTACTCGCGAGTCATTTAAAACATTCGAACATATTTAAGCTTTTAATACAAAATTCTTTTGAGTATCTGCCTATCTAGTCGAGTCGAGCCAAGTACCATTGTAGGGTCCAAAGTCAATCAACCTAAATCACTTGAGAAGCTAACAATAACAAAATTGAAAACCAAGTCACTAGGTTCCTTTGAGTAGTAAAAGCGGCAAGCGAAAAAGCTTTAAGGATTTTCGGAGCTCCCACTGGTATTCAACCTTCCTCAAGGAGCAAGTAAACTACTCGTGCACTTTTAGTTTCAACAATTCCGTGGCATTAGAAAATTGTAAAATACGGAGTAACTGGGGGAATGGACCAAGTCACCACCAACATTTGTAAGGTCTTACAATAGCAACCTTAAGATTTGATGCAATCTGAAAATTTCAATTTATTTTAAAATTCACTGGATAGCAAAATAGTGTGCATTTAACTATAAAGCAAACAAATTACTGATATAACAAACAAACAAAATGAAAAACCCAAAATTGAGCTAAATCTTATGCTGATAATCAGTATAGAACTGAACTCGGTCTTCCTTCCAAGTACAAAAAAAAGAACTTTAAATTAGAGTCTTACCATCGTCAAAATCATCGATAAGAAACCCATTATCATCCTCATCATCTTCTTCTTCAGTTGATACTTCTTCAACGATGGATGGCTTAAGAACAGGTTCAGATTGTGGGTTCTTCTTCGCACCGACAGTAGAGCAGCACTTGACACTAAAATTAGTAAATTGATAGGAACAAAAGGAAAAAGGAAGGAAGAAGTGGGTTTGGCGAAGAAGATTGTAATTCGAAGGAATTTTATGTGAAAATGGAGAAGTGGGGTGTATTCTGAGTGTAATCGACTCCATTTCTTCGAGCAAAATGGTTTGATACTAGACTATGGTTTATTTGGAGGGTAACAAATATCTGCGTTTTTTGGTGCATTTCTCTTACACGGAGTATTCTGTTATTGAGTTTTTTGTTATTGAGTTTTTTTTTAGGATATAAAAAAAAATGGTGAGAAAGTTTCATTTTACTATCCAATTCTTGTATTATATTATTAAGATTTTACGGGTTAAACACTTTTCTTTTATATGTTTTATAGTTAGAAAACTTTGTCACTTACGATATAATATTTAATCTATTAAAATGGTATAACCGTAAAGTGATTAGTTTTTTTCTATTCAACTCGGAAACATGAAAATAAAATTTTCCTTCTTTTCTTTTATCAATAACATTACTCAATAGAAATTTTAAGTTTTCTATTCTTTTCTTTTTTATTACACCAGAGTTTTCTATTTCTTTTTTCATTCAAAACTCAGTAACACAACGTTAATTAAAATGAGTCGAGTCGAATTGAGTCAAATATATTTTATTTAATAAATAAAATAATCTGTTTATCGTTTAATAGTTGAATGGGCCAAACATGAATTGAACTCTATAAATGAACTGAATTTAGTTGAGTTTTGGAGTTCGAATCAAGTTTAAAAACTTAAACTAATGTATGTATTTATTAAATTTTTATATATGTAATTGTATATATATAAGGTAATATTTTTAAATTATTAACCCGTTTTAAGTTAAAACTATACGGTATTTGTTATAAACATATCATAAACATGTTCAAAATCAAAATTAAATAGTGTTTGTTTAAAAATGAAAGCAGAAACTCATTCAATGTCAAACTAAATAGTATTTGAATTTAAGTAAATAAAATTACTTTTAGTAACAATAAAAAAAATGAAATAATAATAAAATTGACCAAGTTAATAATTGACTTAGCAAAATCGTCTCTATCTAAAACATGATATGTCAGTTAATATATAGTAATATATAGATATATTATAATAATTAAATACTATATTTATATAATAAAATTTTTATATATTTATATATAAAGCATCGAACAATTATTTATTACTATATACTATTATAGAAAAATTATTTGGCCTTAACGGTAATCTTATTTATCAAATTATATCTCATCTCTAAGTGTCAGAATAAAAAAAATATTTTTTAGATATTTAATTATCATAATAAAAGGTCAACTAGCACCCATTACCATTACCATAAAAATAAAATATTAAATAAATTATTCATATCTCAAAATTAAAGGATCACAACAAAAAATAATAAAAGACTAACAAAATATTAACCAATTAAAAAATAAAATAAAATAAATTCTACAAAAAATTATAGATACACCGACCAAAAATAGAATATCACAATAAAATTATAAAATTAAAATATAATATATAACGAATTCAATAAATTTAATCAATTAAAAAAATTAATATTGTGCACAAGCAGACATGCTAGTACTTTATATTACCAAATAAACACAATCAATAATTACATCTTTCAATGAATATAAAAAATCAACCAAAAATCTTATCTCTAAAAATTCTCCAATTTATCTTCAAATTAATTCAACATCACTCATCTTTTTTTCAATTAGAATTCAATTTATAATCAACTATAACTCGTATGTAATAAAACTAATTAATTTGGAGTTGCTGTTTTGTAACTTCTTGCTTAATTATAATGACGTACAAATACTCAAAATAAAATATATTACATGATAAAAAAAATATTTTAAAAAATATAATTGAATAAAGAAATTTAAAATAATATTTGTTGGTGTTGACACAAAAAAAATTATAATTTAATATGAAATGTTATTAGAAAAGAAAGAAATAAAACAAAACAAAACATTTCCTTTTACAAAAACAGCCACAAGTTACAAAAAAGAGATAAGAAATTGTATAGATTCCCATGCGATAAAACTATTGTGAGGTATTATAATTAAATTTTACTAATTATAAACTACACATCTATTTAAAAAAAAATATTTTTCTTATGGTACTAAAAGTTACACTTAAATATTTAAATACAAAAAATAAATAAATAATTATATTTTTTAATCAATATTTTTTAAAAAATCTCTGTATATTATCATTGTTGTAAAAAATTCCGTCTAGATAAATTAATCTCTTCGATCAGGTGATAGGCGACCTTCTACTGTATACGTTTTATTTCGATTATCTCTAATTAATCTCAACTAATCTCGATCAAACTTCCGTTTAAACGTTAGACTTGAACGCATAAGTCTCTGCAACATTTTTTTTATAACATTGCATAATATACGAATAACAAACTATAATAAAATACAACTTTAATTATTTTTGTAACTAAAATTAGGTAATTATTAGTAACAAACTTATAATTCTCCCGACACAAAAAGAATACAACTCAATAATTTAATAGAACTTTTTTTAAAACAAATATTATTATTATTATTATTATTATCACACATTAAATTATCGTACGGATTTAAAAACTAGTATTAAGAAATATCGCAACCAAATTGTGTTTAATTTATTTGTTAAAAATGATTGATTTCCATATTGATAACTGAAGTCCTAGTTTCCTTCTAAGAAAAGGAATATTACTTGTAAAAACACGGAAAGCGAGAGGAGTCTCGGTCGGCGAAAACAAAAGGAAAATCAAAATCGATCGCCCCTCTTCTTTCTTCTTCTTCTTCTTCTTCTTCTTCTTCTTCCTATTCTTCTTCCATTATCTACAACAACAGTCGACAGGAAGAGAAATAGATTGCTGAAATCGACGGTACACGTTGTCGCAGCCTCCACTTCTCAAAGTTCCATGGAATTAACGGGTATGTGATTAGATTTTGAGTTTTTAACAGAAATTGACATAGTCGCGTTCTTCTGATTTTGCGCCGGGCGCCATTGGCAATAGCGCGAGCCCTAACTACATACACTATGATTGTTCATATTTGGTTTACCGTTGAATATTTCACTACTAATATAGATACCGGAAGAAAGAAAGTGATTATGTTCTTTATAGTTGCTCGATTTTTCCCATTACTTTGAAGGAAATTTATTTGATCTTGTGTACTTTTCAACTTACAATTGTTTTCTGTCTATGCGCGTTCTAGGATTATGTTCCTTCCCTTGCTGCTTGTGCATTTTCTTCTCAACAACATAGTCTGTCTACTGGACTGTTGTGCTATATTGGTGCTAGTGTTCTTATGTAACCAGAAGTCTGTCAAGACATCCCTACACCAAATTTGTTTGTGGGTCTCTGTTGTTTCATTGGAACAAGGTTTCCGTACAGTCAAACTATATTGAGGGTGAGGTGGCTGTTCTATAATAGTATCTGGAGGTATTTTCTATGCTTTTTCTATGTTTTTTTGGGATTAAATTCTGTGTGGCCTTGACTTTTAGCCGTTCTATAACCAAGTTGTGCAGATGGAATGTTGAGGGGAATTTATTTTGTTTTTGTTTTAGTGTCATTTTGGTTGAATCCTCAAACAGATCAGCGGCTATGTGGTCAGTTAGTTTACATGTTGAGCAGACGTCAGTCTACACCTGGACAATTTGCAGCGCTAGCATATTTGTACTCGTTGCTCTTATTCTATCCATGTATCTTGTCTTTGAGCATTTGGCAGCATACAATCAGCCTGAGGTTTGATATTGTGCTTGAATTTCATCTTAGCTCAAACTTTGTTCATTTAGCAAAGACCCTAGGATTGTCTTACTATATTCGTTGTTTTCGAATAGAAGACACTTTGTACTTGTTTCTGGTTTTACCTTGGACTGATAGCTGGAAGGTTATTAATTACAGGAGCAGAAGTTTATGATTGGACTCATTCTGATGGTTCCTGTGTATGCTCTGGAATCGGTAAGTGGAAGCACTTTTTACTAGTTCGATTTTTTCTCTTCCTTTGGATGGTTTAGCTTCTCTTAACTAAACTAGTCCTTATAAGTGCATCAGATACATTCTGAGTGATGCTCGTGTTAGATGAACTAATTAGTGGTGGGTCTTTGTGGATTGGTCATGCTTCAGAATATTAGATTCATACTCTTAGTGTCAAGTGTGGATTGGACTCTGTGCAGACCTCCGCACAATTTTTAATTTTTCTTTTAGGATGAATAGTTTTAGTGTCAAGTGTGGAATGGACATGTGTTAGTTGTAGGTGTAACTGGTGCTACTTGAAACCATTTGTTAGAACACACGTGTGGGTGCCTGTGCAGTGCCTGCCCCCCTCTGCTTGCTCAATGGCTTTGGATCAATCATATTCGTCATTGCTAAGTAGCACAAGCTAAAAGGCTCAGGATGTTGTTGAAGATGTTGTATTTGGTGTCCATATGTCAATACCGACTAAAGAAAGATTTTACAGCCATTAGTATTTAGAGGTAGGCAGTTTGTTATCAACCACATATTGTTTTTGTTAAGGCATGTAGTCAGTTAGTTAAGGGGTAATTGTGACATTATTGTCCAACTTCATTCTTCACCCCTATCCAACATCTTAGCTATTCTTCTTCTTGTCACTTGTTTATCTGTCCTTCAACTGTCGAATCATTTCTTCTTTCTGTTGCATGTTTCTCTTATAATTGATTATCAACTGTAGAATCATCAAAGGGTTCTGTTAAGCATTGCTATCTATTTTTTGTGTGTCTGTGGATGAATGATGGGTAGCAGACATAGCACATTAGAATTAAGAAAACTAGGGATAATTGAGAGTAAATAACTTTTTTTCTTTGCTAACTATGCGTAGTTAAATACTGCAACCAGTCTTCATTCTGTTTTTCCCATTTATTAATATAGCGAGAGTGTGAGACTAATAAAACAACTAAATACTACGAGGACTGTAATCAGATGGCTACTACAATTATTACATTAAATTAAATCAAGTAGATCTAAATTAAAAAATGATCTTTTTCATCAACTATTTTACATGGGTTACCAAAGTCTTTTGCGCTGGTCTGACTATGTCGCGCAGGCTCTTTATGCATCAGTTTTCTTCTGCTGCTGAGTTGCTCAAGTATTTTTGAAAGACTCCCTTCTCGTGGTTTATTAATCCTAATAGGTTCAAAACTTATGGACAAATATTTTTTTTTCCTTTCCGCCAGAGGCAAGAATGATGTGGAACAAGAGTTGAAATAGTTAATCTATCTTTATTTCATACCGTTTTGTGGAGACAAATCTTTTAATTAATTTATAGAGTAGTATTCCATTTTTATTCGGATATTATGGAAGCAGGAATAGGATAGTTACAAGAGTCTTATTTATTTAATTATTGTCATCAAGTAAAATTTTATCAGATTTGCCCTCTTTATTTTACAAGGGTTTATCTCCTATAGCGGAGATGTAGTCTCTTACTTTATTTGGTATGGAATGTTAAGTTCTATGATGCGTTTGGTTCGCGGTGGGTATGAGAATGGATGGGCGGAATAAGACAATGAGGGAGTATAGGAATGAAGAATATGATATGGGAATAGGCTATCCCACCTAGGAGGCAAGGATTGCCCTTTCTGGCACACATCATATTTCTCAATTCCCATTCCTAAAATCCCTCATTTTCTCCATTCTTCCTTGCCATCACCATTTTCCTAACTTAAAGTCATACCAATTCCCATTCTAACCACTAACCAAACACACCAAGTCTAAGCCCATGTTCTTTGGGTTTATTCTTGATTATACTTGCCTTTTCTCTCTTTATTCTTTCTCTAATCTGTCCTACATCACTTGCTAGTGTATTTTGTATGTGACAAAATCATCAACAATTACTCTCTAGCCCTTTCACTTAATTAGGTAGGTTACTTCTATGAGTACCCAAATAAATTCAGAGTGTAAATAATCAATATTTCCCACATATACATTTAATTATCTGCATTGGTTAAACATACAGATAATGGCTTCTTTCTGAACAGGGGGTTTTCTAGGTGCTCCACATATTGTTGATGGAGCAAGTGCCTTTTATTAACTTGCAATACACTGAAAGCACCTGTTCAATTGGCAACCTGCAACCCTATGACTGCAACATTATCATAAGAACCTAGTTATTTACATTGTCGCAGATATCGTGTTTAAGTTGCATTTCCTTTTTAGTTATATCCGAATCTTTGTTTGGTATATTTGAGCTTTCTACTTAGTCTGAGATTTTGTTGGTCTTGGGTCCTTTTCCAAACTTTTAAATTGGCACCAATCTCTGCATTGGTTTTATCCACTAATGTAATATATTATCCTTTAGGAACTTTCTGATGGGATCTTCTCATCCTATACATATGTAGTTCTGCATTGTCTTGTATGACTAGCATCTGTTCATACAAATCCTGATTTTTTATTTTATTACCACCTCGTCCTCAAAGTCATCTCTGTATATTTGGTATGAATATTTTAGCGAAAACAGAGAATGACTTTCATATAGGGTTATTTATGTGATGCATATTGCATATTAAACTGTTGTTCATATGCTACTAGAAGTCTAGAAGTACTAACACACACATGCTCATGACTGTTGCTTTAGAATTTGATATGTTACTCAGTATAATGTGGACCAGGAGTGAGTAGCCTAGTCTAAGGTAATTATTATGCTGTTTTGCACTTTCTCTATATGCTTAAGTAAAATTAAAGTTGGCAAATTGATGGGAAACTGGAATACGGAAGGATGAAGAGGAAACAGAAAACGAGCTATGCAAAGCTTTTTAAACAATATAATTCAATAACTCAATTCCGCCCAGCGATTGGAATTACAATTCCTTGAAATAGAAGATTGAAACATAATCTCCAATAAAAATCCTAATCAAATATGAAAGAAAATCTTCCGATAATTGTCTAATAGGTAATAATCATCTAATCGAGTAAATTTAGAATATTCTATTAGCTGAGCTTGTGGCACTTGTTTTCTGGGCTTTCGTACTGCATCACTAATGGGTTCATGGATAACATTTTTAATCATTAAATGAGTATCAATTACACATTTATGACCCTTTTAGCTACTTGTTTGCCAGATCTAGTAAAAAACTAAAATATTTGACAAACGATGTGTTTCCTTTAGGAACTTCTGGTAAATTACAAGAACTGTCCACCTTTATATACTTCTCTGCTGTGACCTTATTTGGCTAGTACCATGTTATTGCTATGATACATTCTGTTACTCAACTTTCCTGTTTTGCTAGTAATACATCAGATTATTAAAGCATGGCAGTACCTTGATGTGGACAGTTCTGATTTTCTTTAAGTCATGGTGATAATCTTCAGTGAATATAAAAGCATATGGACTGGATTTATTTACATAGTAAATGAAATTTATTTCTTTCCTGTAACAGTTTTTTTCGCTACTGGATTCAAATGCGGCATTCAACTGTGAAATAGTCAGGGATTGTTATGAAGCTTTTGCACTGTACTGCTTTGAGAGATATTTGATAGCCTGCTTAGGTATGCATATTTGACAGCACATTTTATCTTTTCGTCTTTTCATATAGTAGCTATGAGACTGTCTTGAAGTTAAGTAATTCAATTTCTATTGCTATTCATATTTAGGAATGCGTTGAGTTTTATTTGTGATATGGCATTGCTTCCTGTTATAAGAAATCCCACTGTTACTGACTGAGACTTCTGATGATAAAGTGAAAGATAAATCTTGTTATCGATTGTCACTTGCTTTTGTTCCTAGATATTTAATCTACATTTTGTTGGCCAGAATATAGCAAGTGTACACTGTTAAGTATGTCCAACATTTTTGTTTACAAGTGATTTTTTCCAACCTGCTCTTTGTATAGACTGTAGATAGCATGTAACTTCAAGATGGATAACTGCAAGTGACATATTTATGCATATAGGCATTCGACATTTGCAATCTTGAGAATTCTGGGTTTCCGCTTAACAAATTACATGCTTAGAATTGATTAATAAACTTCACTGCTTTATAAGAGAGATTGTTGACATTGTGAGTCAAATGGTTGATGAGATCTTGGGCTCACTTATACCCAGCTTGCGTCATGTTTTGTACATATTTTTGATTATATACGTTGAACCATATTCTCTGCTTTTTGCATTTCTCAAACAAAATAATGTTGGTGACAACATGCATGTCATTTCTTTTGTAATGGTAAATGTTTTATTTATGATGTTTGTAACTTGTTGTCAATCACTTACAATGCTCCCTTTGTTCCCAGAAGATTGTTCATTTGAAAATTGAATGTAGTAAGGAAAAGGTTAATAGCTTATGTTTCTGATTTAAAATTTCGTTAACCTCAAAGTATTATATAATTTATCGTACCTGCAGAACATGTAATTTAATGGTATATTGTTGCACACGGGAATTTTTATAGCTGGACATTTTAAACGGGTTTGGGCCCCTCGAACAATGTTGGACCTTTCCACTGAAGTTGTTGGAGTATGATAGCAGACTGAGTTTAATTTAACGATCACTTTTTCTAGTTCCCTTTGATGGATTTCGTGCCACTTGTTTTTTTGACAAGTTTACTTACTTGAAGGTGGTGAAGATAATACTATCAAATTTATGGAAAGTCAAAGCATTATCAGCTCTAGCATACCCCTTCTGGAAGAATCATATGCTTATGGGATTGTAGAACACCCTTTCCCCCTTAATTGCTTTCTGAGGGACTGGCATCTTGGTGCCGACTTTTATGAAGCAGTTAAAATTGGCATTGTTCAATATGTATGTAATCTTGTTGAAGTTATGATTTTTATTGGGTTGTTCTTTTTTGTTCTTATTGTTGCCTATATACACATTGCCATAATTTGCTAAACGTCTTCTGTCTAGATGATACTAAAGCTTATTTGCGCGCTGGTGGCGATGGTATCTCAAATTTTTGGTGTGTATGGAGAAGGGAAATTTGAGTGGGGATATGCGTAAGATTCTCTGTCTCTCTCTCTCTCTCTCTCTCACACACACACTCACCCACTCGCTCACTAAAAAACAAGTAGTGGTGATTGCACTTTGAGTGTCTAGCTGATGTCATGTCTTTTCTTTTCCTTGTTCAACTTATGAAATTACTATCAGTCACTCGGTCCATTGTGTAAAATAATATCATAAATATACACCTTTGTTTCAAATGTTAAGATCTGACTTGACTTTTGAAAATCAGTTGACTCAATTTTAAATTCTAAGATATAAGTTCATCTGAATTAAGGGGATATGGCTGTAAATTTTAAAGTCCCTATAAAGCACTATTAATTATGAATATACTGTTCTGGTATTCTGTTCATACAAGTTTTGACTTGACTTCAAATGTTAAAAGTTATATTGGATTTTGGAACAATAGGGTAACTTTGTTAAAATGAGAGCTTCATCTTGTTATGAAGTTTCTTATCAAATTCAAGCCTTTCATGTTCCCCCTTTTCTGGTGTTAATGTGTATGTTTCAAACGTCATTTGCTTGCAGCTATCCATACTTGGCAATTGTTCTAAATTTCAGTCAGAGCTGGGCTTTATACTGTCTTGTACAGTTCTATTCTGTTATCAAAGAGAAGTTGGCACCAATTAAACCTCTAGCCAAGTTTCTCACCTTCAAGTCCATAGTCTTCCTGACATGGTGGCAAGGCATAGCGGTTGCGTTTCTTTTCTCCATGGGAGCCTTTAAAGGGTCCTTGGCACAGGAGTTAAAGTCGCGCATTCAAGATTATATTATCTGCATTGAGGTATGTTACCATTTGCTGCTAACGGATGTTACTGTTTGTTGCAAATTTTATGACAAAATGATATTGCCATCTATCCTAAATGCGTATTCCTTCTAGTTATAGCTTTTAGACTAGCTGATGCTAGTATGGTGGTTGAGCTAGCGAGTCACTTTCCATTAGGTTATAAGTAATATTGTGATGCTGATGACCCACAATAAATAGATCTAGATACAAGTGCTTAGTTATTATCCAACACTATTTAAAAATCTTTTTACACCCTGTCAAACCCCTTTCAGATTCTATATTCTCAATGTCTAGGTTTTCCTTACCTATTTTTATATTTTGAATTTGATGTTAAAAAACCTAGTCGGAGATCTTCTCTGATATTCTTAATCTTTTGCTGTTTTACAATAGAATTCCCATGTAAGCTGCTTGAAAAAACCAAATGGAGATAACAAATTCAAGGGGAACAAAGTTTTCTTTATTGATTAGAATTGTCAAAAATGGAAGGATCCTCTTGAATTATGAATTCACAGTTTTTTCCAGACTAGAAAACTGGATCAGACCTATATGAAGATTATGTCATCAGATAAAATTTCTTAACTTAAAATACCATCAACTTAGAATACTCTCATTTCTCAGCTTTTGCTCACTCATTTCTAAGCACTTCAATGTTTGCTGCTTCTTCTTTGCCCATTTAGTCGTGGATGGTCAAAGTCTACTGAACCATCTATGTCTAGATGTCGTTTGACCTTTTAGTGGTCTTCTCACCTTCATTCTTGGGAACCATGCTTTCTCAACCGAACCACTCTAACTACTCTGTTTTTTCCTTACACAAGCTTTCTGAATTTTTGGAAGTCATAGTTCTTATTGGCAACTTAATTCAAATTAGATGACACTGTGCTCTAATCTTGTAGCTTATGCAGTCAAGTTGGCTAATGGACATCAATTCCTTTCACCACTTAGAGATTATTTCACGTTCTAAACAGTGAAGTGCTCTATTGAACATCTGGATTTATACCTATGTTACTTAAACTTGTATACAGTGATCTTGATACCAGAAGCATTTGAGGTTGAACTTCCCTAATCTCAAATGATAGTGTACAGGGATATGATGAAAAGTTATCCAAATGTTACACATGGGTATGTGGTTACAATAACATCTTAGTCGTTGCTATTGCATAAGGTTTAGTTAAAGAATGTCGAATAATTTGGGTTCATTTGAATATACATAAAATATATCACTAGGATGAATGTGTAAAACCTAGGATCTCAAGAATTAATAATAAATAAGCATATCTCAAGAATAAATAATAAATAAGCATATTGATATATCATAAAAGAGATAAGAAGTTTAAATTGTTCATTTGCTCATGTGGAGTATCTCAATTATTAGTTCTCTTTAAAATAAATTATGTTCGCTGCATTAGTTACCATAAGCTATGAGTGAGCTCTCGGACTTCTCAATTAATTTCCTAATGTTTCTTGACCAGTTGGGTGGATCACTGACTAGCAGTGATGTTGTTTTACCAAGTTCTGGAAGTCATTTGTTACTTATTTCTGTTTTAGCAAAGCTAGTGACAGAACTGATGACCTTGACACCAACATTAAATTGGTCAATGGAGATCTCTTGCCAATTAAGAGCTATTCAGTAATTTTAGCTCCAAGAAACAATGCAGCATTGAATGCATTGACTTCTTCTGGGAATTCTCTGCTTTTCTTCATCTTCTTAATAATTTCTTGAACTCCACCGGGTGAGGCCGTGAGGGTGCCTCACCATACCTGTGTAAAATAAAAGTTACCACTCCCTTCCTTTGAATATAATTGCATTCTTTTATAACTTTTGAACATCAAACAGATGGGTATTGCTGCCGTTGTGCACCTTTATGTTTTCCCAGCAGTACCATACAAGCGTGGAGAGAGATGTGTACGTAATGCTGCTGTCATGTCTGACTATGCATCTCTTGGAACAGATCCAGATCCAGAGGAGGTCAGAGACTGTGAAAGATATACAAGGATAAACCTTGGTCGACATAATGAAGAAGTAAAGCGTCTGAATTTTCGTCAGAGTGTTCGTGATGTTGTCGTTGGAAGTGGTGAAATTGTTAGTTTATGTACCTTTTGCTCTTTTGTTGCTTCTCAGTTTTCAACATTTGCGATTATATGTTCAATTATTTTGGGAAAACTTCACAAATTTCGTTGACATGTTTAAATCTGTGTTGTCAATGTTCCTTCTTAGATTGTTGATGACATGAGGTACACAGTTTCTCACGTTGTAGAACCAGTCGAAAGAAGACTCTCGAAAATTAATGAGACATTCCATCAGATTTCTGAAAATGTCAAGAGGCATGAAGAGCGGAAGAAGAAGTCAAAGGATGACAGTTTTATAATTCCCTTGAACTCTTGGGACAAAGAATTTTCTGATGTGCATGAGAACTTTATAGAAGGTAGTTGCAGCGATAGCAGTTTGCCTGATGTTAAGAGAAAGTATACGGAATCAAAAGCTTCAGTATCTCGATTTAAACACAAATAGATATCACCATTATCCATAGCAAAAGTAGGATTCAACTGACAACCGTTACTCATGTATATTTTGGATATATTGTGAGTGAAGTTATTTTTAATTATTTACTTTTTCAGTGCTAGATAAATAAATTCAAACTGAACTCTCTGTCTCTTGTGCAGAGTGAAGTACCTGGAAGATCAATTACCTTCACTCCTTTCATTGAAGAAAAATATTAAAATAATAATAGTAATTAGAGATGCTTCCTGATGAGAATTGGTGATGATGTTGACAAGGACCCACTAAAGGCAAGACAATTCATATGGTGACAAACAGGTACTGACTTGACTTATACTAGACAGGATGACAGTTGTACAACCAAGGGTGCGATACAGGGCATGTCTATGAGCTCTACGTTACCTTTTTCCACGTGCAAAGAGCTTACTGATTTTTAGACTATATATGAAGGTACTATATTCATGCTCACAGAGATGATTATTTAGAGTTGTTTGTATGCGTCGTCGTGTTTCATGTGGAGCAAAAAACTACTGTATAGTATTGGTTTTCATTTCATTTTTCGTGTGCGTTCTAATGGTTCTTTTGGTGGCCAAAGACAAAATACTGAACAGCAGCAAGTTTCAGTAGCTTAATTTAGTTGACATAGGAACATTGACTACAGGTTTATCTAATGCTTGAATGAGGATGTTATAAACAGATTAGTTTTGCTGCTGGGCTGCTTCTTGGGTGGGCACTCAATTTGCATGTATGCTTAGTGCCGCTAGATATTTGCCTAGCACGTGAGAGTTGTTTGTGTGAGTAAATACTTTCAGCGCAGGAAACTATCTAAGGGCCAAGGCCAATTAACTCTGAGCTTGCCCTTTCACCCCCCAAAGTACATACATTTGGAGAACAATCCATTGATAAAAGAGTAAAGTTACAACTGTCTGGCCAGATGCGGGGTGACAAAATCCAGTAATCTTCCGCCCAATTGTTAGGCCGATGGTTATATCTACCTTAAGGTGGCTTATGGATTAGCCAATAGATTCTTCAAGTGGTTATTCGGTACCCATTTAGCTAACCATGTGGCTGATCTAGTCTACCAGTTGTAACAAGTGATTCATATCCAAGTTTCTGAGATCATCAGATTAGGCAAGTGGTATTCGTTACCCATTCGGGGAATCTATTCGTTTTGGCCTTTTATGACAGAGAAGTGCGATTAGAAAACTTTTTTATATTTTAATTACTAGACTTTTATAGAATTATGTAAGAAACAAAAGGGAGGCATCTGTGTCAATCTACACATTACTATCTGATTACGCAACACAAGCGGCTACCATGTAGAATACTGTAGTGCTATCATCTTTCTTCCCACCCTAGTCCCTGCCCTTGGCAGTTTTTGTCAAGAGTAGTCATTCTTCTCATGCCTGTAATTTTGTCATTTCCAGCACTTCATTGTTGACCAATTCGTGCTCCTTGAACTCCAACGTGATCTAAATCTGTTATTTGACCAGTTTTCTTTATTGTCTCAATCTCTGAAACACCCAAGTCCATAATCACAAATAATTCCATAGGCACACTTTCAAAAGAAAACTCCGTACTGCTACTAATTGCCACAATCAAATTGTCGTATAAACCAAGTAGCAAAGCTAACAAGGAAATGGCCTTATACTCCTTCATGTCATGACTTGTGGAAGCAATATTACTCACCAAGGTATTGAATTCATGCAAGGGCGCCGAGAACAATCCTACTCCTTTATTTGTAGTTTAAACTTTTTCTTTAGAAACAAGTAGTTAACTAAGCATTTTTAATAGAGATTCCCCAAAATTTGTTCAAAGGTCTCTAGTCAATATCATAAACCTTATCACGAAGTAGGTATGATGCCATATAGATGTTGTGAATCTAGCACAAGATTTATTCGACAAACTCGCGCACAATCAAGAACATAAAACAAGATAAATAAAGGAGAAATGAACTTAGAAAAAGCACTCATATTTCCGCAAGTTTTTTTCCAACTTATATATAAAACTAGGTCTTTCCAAGTTGGGAACACACTGGATCTAAAACTAAAGTCCAAAAGAGAAGAGAATGAAATAGCAAAAATAATAAAAGAAAAATATTATTACTACTGTCTTGACTCGATTTATGAAATGTCCGTATTGATCACCCTTTTCTCCTCTTTCCTTACTACCATTGTAGGAAGGACTAATGTCACGGCGTGGCCGTAATAGCCCCATCACGAATTCACGACCATGATCTCAATCATGTCATGGCAGAATTCCTTATTACGCTCCTTGTTCTTCGTGTTCACGGCTAAAAAAAATAAAAAAATAAAAAAAAAGAAAGCATGCGAGGCATGAATCAACTCTGAAATTTGCTCATCTTATTTCAAACGACAACAAAAATTTGAATTTGAATATACATTACATGAACACACACGATTGTACGTAACAGAAATAGGCCCCAGTTTTTTTCTTAAAAGAAATGGGTATCATAATTTTTTTTAATTTTTGTAATATTTTTAGGAAAGCCGGCCTAATGAATGAATATAGTATTTAAAAATATGAATGATTATAAACTTTTCTAATTTTTTTTTCGGTGATACATAAAATAATTTTTATAACTACAATAATATAAAAATGTACTCTCGAAAAGTTGTTGAATTTGCATGATTATAAAAATTATGTTGCATATTATAAAAACTTGTGAAATACAAATTATAAAGAATAACTACGGTCTGCTTTAAAAATAAAAAAGAAGAAGCTATTTCCCATTTTTCATATCTATATGATTTAGGAAAGAAGAGAAATAACTAAGAACTAGAATATTATTGTCTAACCAGACACATGCTACAACTCGACAAAGCTATAGCACTTATTATTATACTATAAAATCATTAAAAATAAATATGTGGTTATCTAAACAATTTGTGTCAAATTACCAAATGCATCAAACAAAGAATTTCGATAAGTTCAACTGATTAAGAGCTACCAACAAATAGTATACAATTACTATTATAGAATGCGAAGATTCAAAAGATGTCAATAAGAAGAAATTGAAATATGAAGGTAGAAATCTTATTTGAATTAAAATTATTTTTACTAAGAAAAAAGCGAAAAAAAATCTCATTGATTGAGGCAATAAACCGACTCAACAAAGATTTCAGTTAATAGAAATAGATTTTTCTTAATATTTAGAGGAAAAATGAAATCACGACAAATATTATTACTTTTCATCCACAAACGTGGGTCCAACCTCTAATTACTAATTAGACAAATGGTAATATCATCCTTTTCATAGGATGGATAGATTTTTTTTTTTGCTTTTTGAGAGATCAATACAATTATAGAAGCATCAAACTGATACTAATATATGCATAATTAAATATTTTAGGGTTCATGTTAGAATTTATATACCCCAATTTTTTTTGTCTATAAATTAATATCATCAACAATTAACACTATCCGAACGTTATACATTTTATCTAGTCCTCGTCCACACATACATACCTACCCTATTTTAATTTTGTAACTAAAATATGAAGTGTTACAAACCCCAAAAGTAAGCGTGAGGACAACTTCCTTTTATCTACTTTTACTTTTAAGTAATTTTTTATTGTTTAAATGCTTGATTTTAACTTCTTTCCATTTTTAAAAGTTATTTTAAAGTTAAAATGAGAAGTTTTTGCTAGTAATTTTTTAAGCGCTTGATTTTAATTATTATTTTTTACTTACAAATTGGCTTAAAGCAAAAATAAGAACTAAAGGGTGAATTTTTGTTGTTCAAATTAAAGTTGAAAAACTTTTTTTTTAACTTTTAACTTTAACAAAAAATAAAAAAATAGGTCCCGAACATGCCCGAAACCTCATCAGAATAAGAAGATAAAGCTCCGGTGAAGCCGGAGATAGAGAGTTCATCAAAATGGCGGCACGTGTATTTCTGTGTTCTTCCGACATACGCTTCCTCAACTCTCCGAGCACGTTTCCAACATCTGGGTCTTGTTCTTCTTATGTAACATCATTGTCATCTTCATCATCATCTTCATTTTTTCCTCTGAAATTGAGTTCATATTCTCTGCAACCGATGAAAATTTTACCAACTCCGAGAAAGCTGATGATTCGAGCCGCCAGAACTGAGTCCAAAGGAGTCTCCCTTGGATTCAGACCCCCTGAGTTCCAGGTATTACAATTTCCTTCCCTTGTTGGTATACTCGCCCTATCATAATTAGAGACCATTTCGTTTTAGCTCTGCTGAATCTGTCAATTTTTGCAATCCAAATTGTTATGTTCCCGTTCAAAAATTAGATATACATTTTAGTGCGCACAAAATACGTTTGCCCTGTGTAAAATCCTATTATTCGAAATTGAAGTATTAAAATTTCTTAAATATAAATTTTAATACTTTTTATTGTTATAAATTCACGTCATAAATGAAATTATGAAATTTGCAAATAACGTTGTATTAAAAGAGAAATGTATGATGTATCTTTTTTTTTTGTGTGGAGGGAGTATATGGGTTTTATTAAAATGTTAGAAGGATGATTGAAGTACTACATTTGAGGTAGTGCACAATATTACAACTTGTTGTGTTAAAATTTTTTAGTAACTCCATATCATTTTACAGGATTAAACCTTGATCAATGAACTAGGAAGAAGGCTAATTAAATTTCTAATCTTGAATGTGAGTATGTATTTGTATGTTTATGTTTGAATTTATTCAATAACTTTGACTCACTTTGTGCTTCTTGTGAGTTTGAATTGATTCAGCTTCCAGAGCCACTTACAGGAAAAGTGTGGAAGTTGGAAGATTTTGAGTCACATCCTGCACTATTGGTAAAATTTCTTTCTTTAAACTCAATTTCTGTTCATAATTATGTATATTTACATGTATACATACATCTGTGTATTGATGCGGAACAAGAAATCAAGTTATTAATTTAAAATTATTTTGTGTTATTCATTGGATATAAATAAGGAGTAGGGAAATGAGCTGTTGCTCATTTTTAGTCCTTACCCACTCACTTAATAATACTACCCCGTTTAGAGAAATACACAGTTCTACTTTCATCGTACCTCACTATCTCCTCTGTCTATTCTTCTCATGGACTTGTTAACTCCATCATATGTTTTCTTTGTCCCTGCCATTCATCTAAATCACCATAACCACCATGACAGTCACTCATTACTCATTAAACGCCAATGTGTGCATCCAGATCCAAAATGACCATTATTGATGTAAAATTAATGAGACCAAACACTTTTGTGGGTGTTACCCTCCCCTTTCATATCTTTGATTCTTTCTTCCTCTATTCTGTCATTCATCAAATTGGTATCAGAGTTGAATTCCTAGTATCTTTTGTTACTGCACCCAGTTTCTTTCTACCCAAATTATTTTCTGGCCTTTCTTAACATTGTTGAAGTTTGCTAGGGAGTTGACATGCCCAAAATTTTCTTGTCGAAGCCGCATTGTGCTTCTTGTGGGCTCTGTCACTAATATCTCTTCTTGTTAACCCCTATAATTCTTTCTTCTAGTTTGTCCTACATCACATAATGTGGCCGCTCAAACTTGATCTTTCAAGTTTGGCTTCTTACCTTGTTATGATTTGTCAACTTTTGTCCATATTGGGAGCCAATTATTAACAATTTCAACATTGTCTTTCTGCAGGTTATGTTCATATGCAATCATTGCCCCTTTGTAATACACTTAAAAAAAGCGATAGTGAAGCTTTCAAATTTTTATATGCAGGTGGAACATTTGTTGATCAGTTTCCTTCCCAGTTTGGTAACTAGTCTTTTGGAACATGCACTAAAGTAATTATATTTTCTCCATCACTTGTTTTCTGCTGCAGAAAGGCCTTGCAGTTGTTGCAATTTCGTCAAACTCTGTGGTGACTCATCCACAGGTTCAGCTATCCTCGTAGCTTCAGATTGTGCTGCAATGAAGTCATCGTATGATTTGTTCAACATTGAATTATTCCTCACAGGATGGGCCAGATTTTATGGCTGAAGATGCTAGAACGTTTGGCTATCCGTTTCCATATCTCTACGATCAGGCAAGCCATTTATGTTGATGCTATAATGGTTACTTTATGATTTCAGCAAAATAAATTGCTTAGTTTTTGGTTGAAATCCTTAACATAATCTACCTTTGTGCCTTCCATGTTAATCTATCTATGAAGAACTTATTCTTGCTTCTCATTGAATAGTTTATCCTTGAAGTTGACATTTACTTGGTAAAGTGTCCTACTTGCCATAGCTTATACTAAAAACTTGTGATGCATATTTGGCAAAAAGTAAAAAGAAAATTGTGATGCGTAGTCTCCGTGATAGCTTAGTTGTTAACTGGACAGACAAATTAGATAATCTAGTATAAGAGACCTAAAATATCAACCGTCTCGAATATGGGATGCTATATAGTTTCCTTATAAAATTACAACTTTTATAGTTACAGTTGATTTATCTGTACATAATACTCTAAAAGAAATTTTGGTACATTCAAACCTCCTTCGGAATAATATATAATCCATTATCTTGACTCAATTTTTAAGAAACCTTGAACTTCTACAGGTCACATCGATAACTTGAAAACCATAAAGACGTGATTTCATAGCAGACATACTCTAGAGATGACTTGCATCAGAGAAGGCCTTGCATTATGCACATGTTCTTTTCCCCCTTTGTAGAATTCACTTTTGTTCATATTGTTAACTAATTATGGTTTATTTTTTAAATTCAGTAGTACTGCACAAATTTGGCAAAAATAAATGATGAATTTTTAGCTGTTAAAGTAAGTTTTGCATCTAAAAGCCGAGCTGTAATTTATACAGATGAGATGAGTCTAGAAGTTGCTAGAATGATTCCATTCACTTCAAGATGACAATTCTAAAGATTATCAACAGGATTGCATTTGACTGGTTGTTATAAAATTTAAACTACGTTATGATCCTTTTATATCCCCCTTTTGCTTATGATTACAAAGTACAATTTATAATGTGACGTGTGAAACTCATGCCATCCATGGATAACCCATTGTGAAAAAATTAAACAATTAACCCCCATAAATGATAGAACAAACAAAATCTACACTAAACAACCCCATCCAGATCTTTTAAATGGGAAGTACAATATAGAACTTTTGCCATTAAAAGAATCTTTCTGATGTTCTGAATGCAAAGTTGTGAGATCACAAAGTTCACTTGATT
Source organism: Centella asiatica (assembly GCA_014636745.2). Classification (NCBI taxonomy): domain Eukaryota; kingdom Viridiplantae; phylum Streptophyta; class Magnoliopsida; order Apiales; family Apiaceae; genus Centella; species Centella asiatica. The sequence continues at coordinate 16,818,576 of CM025786.1, forward strand.
TAAAAAAAAAAAAAAAATTAAATGCAGAAGTTCCCATTATATTCTTGAAAATATGAAACTGATCCATATCTATATTTCTAACTGAAAGTTGGATTCACCTAATGTATATATGGGCAGCATTGGATATTTCAAATTGCTGCTTTGCCATTGCATCTCTTTCCATTCATAAGATGCCAAAGGCTGCATGTCAAGTTGTGAATCTTTTGAATGTCCTGAACACCAAGTTTTGAGATCACAAAGTCTACTTAAATTAAATTATTTAGTAAATTCTATATTACACTTCTAGTTTGGAACGAATGCACATTTCCACCTGCCATTTAAGAAAAACAGATTAACAACTTGCAAATAATTTTATTGTGGTAAAACTATGTGTGAATCTTTATCTTGGAGCATTATATACTTGATGTACCTCAATGCTCTCAATTAGCAACTTGCCATGTATCTTTTATTTATGTCAGGCATTGAAGACCTCTGGAAAATCAAATATATCTCCTCTCATTGGTAGATCGATTAGATTGGTGCCTGCGCTTTCTATTTTTACAGCAAGTGCTGAAAGCGTATTTTCAAATATGAACATTGTTGAAAGTAGTCTTCAGAACAAAATGAAAGATGATTATCTCTCTTTATTTAATTGTGAGTGTTGAGAGAGAAATTGTAGATAATAATTTGTTTAAGTTGTAACGAAAAATGAAAACTGTTAAATTTATCATAGCACATTAACTAATGTTAGGATTTAATTATTTTTATTTGAGCCTAAAACATCGAGTTCAGGCCACCCTAAGAAAAATTTTCTCACTTCGTCCTTGTTGTGCCAACATCTTTTTCCATTCGTAAGATGCCATGGCCCGTTTTTAACTCCTCATCCAGTTAGGCATTTGAAATTTCATGCATTAACTTTATGAATTGTGTATTGGCTAGCTAGGACATTTTAGGTCCAGTTACTTTGTTCAACCCCATTGTATATGATCCTCCAGACAATTGATGCCAACTGATTTTCTTCTTATTCAAATGTGTAAATTGGTTAATGTCTTTTCCTTATATGTTTTTACTCGGTATATTTGTTTGCAGTCACAGGATGTTGCAAGAGATTTTGGAGCTGTTTGCACGCCGGAGTTTTTTCTGTTCAAAAAGGTAACAGGATCTTCACCAACTTTATCCAGCTTTGCTCAATTTAAGTTGTTAAGGCTCACATTTTGCTCATCCCAGAAAGTCTAATTCAAGAGCACAAATATTTTGAATCGAGTTTGAAGCACTTCTTTCCCTAAACTATGACAATAAATTATCAGAATTTCAACAAAAAGTAGGACTTTGTAACAGGATGGTCGCAGGCCCTTTGAGCTAGTGTATCATGGTCAATTTGACGATTCACGACCAAGTAATAATGTACCTGTCACAGGAAGGTTGCTTTCTGCTTTATAAATTACATCATATCGAAAATACTCATAATCAGTGTGTAAAGTTCCTTATCATACTATTCAATATCTCTAGGGACTTGGGCTTAGCAATTGACAGAGTTCTTAGTGGCCAACCTGTATCATTAGCACAAAAGCCGAGGTAAACTTGAGAAGCTACACTAGTTGTTCTTCTTCTCATCAAAGCTTATCTGGCGATTTGTAATTCATATCCATAACAATCTGAAATCACTTCTCTCCTTTTTCTAAAAAGTCTCGGATGCAGCATAAAGTGGCATCCAGGTGAAAAGATATAATCACTTGTGTTGGTTTCACCGAAGGTTGGATTTGCAACACTTTAAGGTTCGTTGTGATCTTTTTATTTTTTTTTATTTTTATAAACTGCTATGGTTTGGGGAGCTGTTAATAAGTTGATTATCATTGCATCATAGAGTGTAAACTTATCAAACTTATCAAGCTTGTCAAGATTTATCCTTGATCCTCTGACTATTCTTTTGTGTATGCTTCAGTATTTGGAGCATGGATTGCAATGCACAAGCAGATGATGTTATGAAAGGTCATCTTAAGATTGTACATTGCCCCCTTTTATATATGTAATGTCTGAAGTTCGTTATGACCATTCTTGTTCAAAACAAGAGACCACACAAACTGGTTTTTACTTGGTTAATTACTTAATCTGTTGAGAGGCATGTAACTGTTGTGGTTCGTGAACAAGTAACCCATTGAAGTGTTTCTTAATTTTTTTACTTTAGTTCCCTTCCCCCCTCTCCTCCCTTCCCCCCTCCCCTCCCTTCCCCCCTCCCCTGTAACCAACATAACGTTCATCTATTCACATCTTTTGTTTCTAAGTGTGAGTTTATTCTTTTTTTTTTTACTTTTATTTGTTTGTCCCCACTATTGGAAGTAAATTTAAGTATATATTGCTTTGAGAATTTTTTTGGTCTAATTAAAAAATGCAATCTCCATATTAAATTACAAATAATGATTATTTGTAATATTATTTTTTTGAAAATACATCTCAAGTTTAAGGGATAGTTTCTATTAATTTTCAGAGATATTGGCCATATAAGTTTGTAAGATCTTTATTTATCATATCCACTAGTTTATTCTCTCTTTCCCCCCTAATATTTTATATGTATTTTCACAATATGCTTGTGTTGAGACCTTCCAATATTGATTTTTACGCATAATAGAAGATTGCATTTAATTAAGTTGTGTTTGATGGTCTCTTAACACCCCTTTTAACACACCCTTTTAACACATTTACCTCTTAAGCCGTAAGAGACTCTTTAAATTGGTAAGAGGTGCATATTATTTAATAAAAATATTTATGAAATCTAAATATTTCTTAATGTTTTAACTGGTAAAAGAAAAAATTGATGTTAATTGAAAGAGATATCTCTCAACGAGAAATTCAATAAAAATATTATCTTTAAATTGGAAAAAATATTATTTTACAAGTTTTATTACATAAACTAATTTAAAAATTAATTTTACTTTGATACTGTCTCTTTTAACTTTAGTTTTAATGTTATTTAGATTATTAAAATAATTTTATTATCAAATAGATTTTTAAATTCAGATTTATAAACTATATTATACAGATATCTTAAACTTTCAGTTTTATCAAATACAACATTAATCCAATTAAATATCTAAATTAAAAATTAAACAAAAAAAAGAAGAAGAAAACTGGAAAAGTAATAAGAGAAGCATGATTTGACTTCATCAAAAAAATCTAAACGTACAGAATTAAAACTTTAAATGTAGTTACAGTGTCTTAAAATTCGTACAAGCTCTGATTCAAAAATAACTAAGTATTCTTTTCTTTTTGCATATTCGAGTTTTCTACTATTTCATTTCCACGCCAAAAATATATATATATATATATATACATATATATATTTAAAAAATAAAAACATCCTACCCTACCTTTTCAGTTTAGTACTCTCAGAAGTGTTGAGAAAAAGAGTGGGGACGTTTGTGGGAAAAAAGTTTTCCTTTAGTAGATAATCCTAATTTTCCAATAAATATACCATGTCCACTTTGTTCTTCCTTTTCCAAACACATCTTGTCTTCAAAATACAACTCGAACCATACTACAAAATCCTGACCTCCAACACATAAAAACAAAATCTACCAAGTCAAAATAAATGGCTTCTAAAAATGTCACCTTTCAGTAGTAGATCTCCGACGATGTCATTTTGTTCATGTGTTGATTTTCCTTTAGAAGAGCGACCGTAAGGGCATTGAGCAACTTTGTGTCCAAACTCTCGACAACCGAAGCAAGCTCCAGTATTCCAACAACGACCGAGGTGTTTTCTATTGCATCTCGTGCACTTTTGCTCGTTCCCTTGGTATTGATTAGCGTGTGCTTTCACCTTTTTCACCTGCCTCGTGTGACTCGGCTCTCCATTACGTTGCACATTTCTTTTGGAATTGAAGTTGCTCTCCATGATTTTAGTGTTTGAAAGTTCGCTTCCAATAACCAAAGCCTTGTTGGGAACGGGATTATTTGGACATTGTGCAATTTTATGGCCAACATCTCCGCA
>CM025786.1:16829833-16891417 GCA_014636745.2 Centella asiatica
TATATATATATATATATATATATATATATATATATATATATATATATCACATTTATTATAATAATTATAATATAATATAATATTTATATTATATAATACAAATTATAATAGTATAGATTAATATATTGTACTAATGTATTAATTAATCCCTATAATAAATGGAGTTAATGAATTTATATAAAAATAAAATATTCTTTTTAATACAAATAACATATATTTAGTACAATAGGATAGGATGGTATAAAATGTGATAAAATAAAATTATAGTTTTGATGAATGTGAATAATGATATTATAGGTTTAATTGTTTAAGGATGCATTGTTCAGAATCTCAAACTAACTTTAAGATAAGGATACAAATGCAACTCATTTTTCTTTACTTTTCATCAAGATTCTCCAAATATACATAACATGATCGAATTTAGACAAACTGATGCGAGTGATCTAAGTAGCAGGGATTCTTATAGAAGTTGGCGAATCCCCGAATTTGATTCTTAGATTCTAGGATTATTCTAAGGGGGATTATCTGTTTTTTTTTTTTTTTTTGAATGATGAAATAATGCAAACATAACTAATTCTATATGCTAAACTAGTTAAGGTAATGCTATATGAGAAGACTACCTATGAAACTAATACAAAAATGAGAACGATTATGTTGTTCTTGTATATTTCTAGATATATGTAGTATGTACATATTGATACAAGTGTTGAATCCACAAATCCCTATCATTTGAAATATCTCAAATGGTCAACCTGCCAAATCTCTATATGACGAACCCAAATCCCCGAGTCCGAACCCTTGCTCCTTAGCAATCATGTGTCAAATACATCTTTTTTTTTTAATTACAAGAACCTTATGGCAAAGGGAATAAAATGTGAGTTGAACAATAGCAATAAGAAATTCATGAGTTGTCTTTGGAAATCGATTTGAACTTATTACTAAATATGGAACTTTGAGGGTCAAATGCAACATACAAGAACAAGTCTGCTACAACATATCATACTTTTCCCACCCAATCTTCACCCCCATTTTTTTCCTTGCTAAAAATATAGGATCATTATTGACTTTTGCATCCAGGTAAGCTGTTTTCCAATTCAACTTATGATGATCTTATTTAATTTTTAATTGAAAAATACATAAAAGATATTGTAAACTACGGTGAAAGTACTAGAAAACAAGATTTAATATTAAAAATAAAAATAAAAAATTGCAACTCAAATTATTCGCGTCAATTTTAAGTTTGAGAATGTCTCAAATTTGAAAAGTCAATAATGATATTATACTCCGGACCTAATGGAGTATTTATGAAGATCGACTAATGTGCGAGTTAGAGGCAGAGACAGAACGATTGGGATTTGGGGACAAAAGCAAATTGTTTTGTTAAGCATCTCAATCTTTGTCACACAAACACCAAGACAATAAAGTAAATACTGGGCCAATGGGATGGAAGGGAAGATCTTCCGGTTTACTCTGTATCCAAATTAGGGTAAATTATGATTTGCACCCTACTCTTTAAACTCGATTAAAAGCATTCTACTGTTTTACCGGAGAAAACAATTTGCACACCACGTCCCTTTTTCGATCAAAAACTCACTGGCAGCTCAAATAATGTAAAAATAAAGGGTATATTTGGAAATAAAGGGTATATCTAGTTATTTCAACACCAAATTTGTCTAAGCTAACTAGGTTTCAAGTTCTTCTTCATCATTACATTCCTCTGTTTCTTTGTCTCTGTATTGCCTTCTGAGATATGATTCTGATTTTGATGAATCATTTCTAACATCAGCTTTTTTGCAATACCAAATTGAAAACACGAGACCCACTTGTGCCAAACTGGTTCTGAGATATGATTCCATTCCATTCCAAAGTAATTTTTCAATAGAATACCAAACATATCAATGAAAGTATCCATTCCGATTCCATTCCCATTCTCATTCCATCGTAAATGATTCCGTCAAACCAAACGCCCAGTTAGAGTGGAAGCAGATATTATTGGACATATTTTGATGATTATGTAATGATCTATAATTGATGGAGATTTGGTTTCAGATGATTTCTATATGGTTGTGTATCCCTTCTCACTCATGGTGGCCCCAACCCTCAAAGCACTGTGTTTGCAGTGCGTCACCTTAAAACTGAGACTGGAGACATGCTTCCTAGGTCCTCATTACTAAAATAGAACTATTGAACATTGTTGATAATCATGTAATTACGTAAATGATTCCAGTAAATTTGCATTGAGATATATTTATTTCCTGTGATTACTTGTTGGTAATGATGCATAGATTTTACTTTGTTGTGAAAATGTGGTGAACTTTTTGTTGTTACTCTTGTTTAATAGCCAGGACTAATTATACTTTGAGGGTTTCAAATTCTAAGGAACGACTTTTCTAGTTTTGCCTTTACTTTTCAATGTGGGATTTGCTCACACAGCCACAATTTTCTTGAAGCAAAGACAGTGGTCTAACACTTCTTCCCACAACTGATTTAAATATGTTGATATTTTAATATCTTAAAAGTATTTCAAGAGAACACTTACATTTTAGGTTCTTTCTTATTCTTGTTTTGTGTGTGTGTGTGTTTGTGTCATAAGTTTCCATTTCACTGGTAATATATTTGGTCAGAAAGTCCTACATATTGTCAGTTCAGACCATGCATATCTCTGGGCTACAGGGAGAAGTGGAGAACAATTTGAAGTCAGTTACATATCACATCACATGTATACGTAATACGCCAAGAAGAATGAACTATTGTCTAGAGTGAAACTTTTTAACTTACTTAGGCATTTAAAATTGCATCATGTCAATAAAAAATATTTGATAAACAAATTGAATAAGTACTTTCACTATTTAGGGCAAGATTTGACAGATGATCTTATCCAATGGAACTAGACCAAGAAACAAGTTCCGAAAGATCAATAGATTCTACAGTATCTCTCCACCTGAAGAAACCTGCTCTGTCATATCTCCAAGCACATAACACAACTAAAAACGGACACTTTTTACCACTACCCATGTGATGATTCTCCTAAACACATAATCCGAGAAATTACAAAATCCACAATAAAAAAATGAAATGCACCATAAATCAAAAACACATTTTTGAAACACCACTGCATCTATGAAATATGGACAATGAGCAAAAGCAGTAAGTCAGTAACTAAGATTCTTTGACAATGATGCATAATTTCATTCATTCTTCACAGAGATGCACCCACATATAAATCTATTTCCATTTATACATATATATAATGGATGTAGCCTATTTTTGTAAAGGTGCGCTGAAGTAAAATTTTCTATTTTCGCGATACTTCTAAAACACACCCTTTTATTCTTTTATATTCTTTCTATTCGTACAATCACACACACATATATGTCTCTAAACTATATTAGTTTTACAAATTTGGTACCCAAACTTTGTTCGCAACTAGTTTGATACATAAACCTTTTAAAACATGCGCAATCAGAAAATTTCATCAATTACTTATTAAATTTAATAAAGAATACACTCATGCGAATCACACATAATAAAATGGTTAGTTTATGTTATATGTAAACTTTCTTTTCGACTATTTTCGAGTTATATCAACTTTGTAAGTTTAATCAAAAACTTTTTAAGAGAATTTCTTAATAAAATAAAGACTAAAAATTAAATGTATGACTCGTATTACTGTATTTTCTTTGAATCTAGATATTGACAAAATTTACCTATTGCTCATGTTCTAAAAAGTTTATGTTTCAAACAAGTTACTAAAAAAAGTTCGGGAACAAATGCTCAATATATAGTTCGGAAACTGTCAAAAAAGTTTTCCCAATATATAATATTAAATTCGGAACAGGAGATAACAAGATTTTACCATGGTGGCAGAAATTACAGGTCCCCAGCTTCAAGTTTACAACCAAATCTTCCTGAGAATCAAAAGAATAAAGAAGTAGAATAGATTAGGGGAAGTAACGGTATGGGTTTTGTAAGAGGAAGAAATAGATTATGTTGTGAAGAAAATCACAAGTTGATTACAGTTGCAAATGGGTTTTGCAAGACGACAGATTTATGTAGCTGGGCTATGCACTTCTTCGGAGAAAGCTCAGATGGCACTGGCAACGATGGCGGCCAAGAGGGTGAATTTTGGTGAAAATTGGATGGGTTTTGGGCGATTATAATCTTTTCTTCCGTTTGTTTTGAAAAAGATAATCCGTAATAATGCACATTCATTCGGAGTTGGCTCATCATCATTACACATTCCTCCAAATTTTCTTATGAGCATATTATAATTTTAAAATATTATATCTTAAGTAATTTTAACTACGTACATGGAACATAGAAAAAAATATGAAAGTGTACAAACAATTTAATGATATAAACTATATAAATTTAATAATTAAAAATTTATCAAATTTTAATTATTTAAATTATATTAAATTTTACCTAATAAAATAAATGTGTTTTATATTATTAAATTATTTTGAAACTTAATAAAACCTCTTCTTCTTTTTTTTTTTTATCCGTGCATACAATTAAAAATACACCCGTGCATTGAGAAAAATTGGAGAAAATAATAATGGAGAAAAACCAAGTTCCATTCATTTTCAACTAGTATAATACGAAGTATGTACTTTTAATTTAATTTTTTCATAATAAATTTTATTTAAAATATTTTTAATTATTAATTTTCAAAAAATCAATAAAATTTTTAATGTATAGAAGTTCACTCAAAATTACATATAAAAAAGTCAAACAAAAACTAAAAAATTGATTGAGTATTACTGTTAACAGTGATTAAATATTTCACAAATTACTCAATTTGTTCGAATTTATTTGTCACATTTGACTTTTTAAAAATCAAATTCACTAATTTTAAAATTTATAATTTATCTAATATATCATGAATTTTGAAAATAAAAAATGTTGATTTTGATAATATATTAAGGTCTCTAATTCGGCTACACAAGTTATTTTTGGATCATAATCAAACTTTACTTAAAAATTAATTTTTAAAAAGGTAAGTAAAATTTGCATTTATTTTTTGGATTATAAGTTGATTTAAAATTCTTAGTGTTCATCTTAAAAAATGATTTTTGGACTAAAAGCTCATTTTTAGGAGCTCTCAAATAGGTCATAAATTACTTTTTTCAAATATAGTTACGTGTTTATTTTTAATTTATATTAAAAGTTATTTTTATTTTAAAAATAATCGATTAATAATGCAAATCAAGTGTGAACAAAAAAAAGAGAATGGAGGAAGTATCATGTGATCTAAAGAAAGAAATAAGATTTTATTTTATTAGTTTAATATGACTTGACTACTTTTTAATAAATTAATAGTCTTTAAACCAAGGTAATCCATTAAAATTTTGCATTTGAATAATAGATCAATTAGATTTTGAGAATTTGAAATTGACATTATAGGTTAGAATGGAGGAAATATAAACTTTAAACATTAGTAGAACTTTAAACATTAGTAAAATACTTTAAATAAATAATCTAATGAGAGCAACCTTGCTTTGGACGGACTACGAGCAAACCCAAACATGAATTTGAGACAAATTATTTTGTTCTGAAATGGATGTGATGTAAAAATAATATTAGTGCTTTGCTGTTGATTAATGCTTTGCTGTTGGGCTGAGAAAAATAGTGAAATATTAAAAATTAGAGTGGCTGCTCATACCCAACACAAGCCGTTTTTTAGAAGCAATTTTTTTTATTATATTACAATTTTATTATCTTTTTCTCAATTTTATAATATTAAATAAAAAATATTTTTTTATTTAAACTGATTAAATATTTATATTGTAATTATTTTATAATAATAAGAAATTAGACATTAAATCTTATTTTATTTATATATCACATCGACCAAGTACATATCTAATAGTATTTGAAATTTTATTAACAATATCTAAAAAAATATAAAATTTCAATTTACTTTATTTGATTAGATAGTACTGTAATTTAATTTATTTTATGATTAATTACGGATAAAAATATTTCTTGTAAGAAATTTTGTTTACTTTATTCATAAAATTAATTACAAAAAATTTAATTTATTTGAGAAGGGTTTTCTTTTTAGAGATGTCCTTATTTTATATTTTTCTAATTTGTTAATTCCATTTTAAAATTTCATTTGCTCATGTTACAGATTTTTTGTTATATCAATTTTTGAAAACATTATTCACAACTAAAAATTTCAAAATTCTACTAATTATCTAGTAATTCTAAAAGACATTTAAGTAAATTATAAAATCAACAATTTAAAAATAAAAAATAATTGAAAATACACATAGGTAAACTAAAGTCAAATATTTAAAATTAAAAATAATTAAATATATGCATGTAATTCGGTTGAGTCAATATACTCAGTAAGTATGTTAAATCAATTCACTGAGTTATCAACGAAAAGTGATTGCTAAAAGGTTGAGATCCTATATTAATAATACAATATATAGATTCAACCATATTTATAGAGTATTCAAAATCTAATTGTATCGTATTTAAAAAAATAATAATATTATCTGTATTTGTTTAAAAAGTAAAAATTAATACAAATATGGATATATGGCTACTAACCTCCTATGTGTGCTAAATTTTATTTAACATTTGTGTTATTTTTCTATATAGAACTGATTTTTTTTCTTCCAGTTATGCGAAAAATCATAATCAAATTTAGTTGATCATTTCTAATAAAATGAAGAACTATATGTATGAAAATTTATATGGTTTGCAAAATGCAAATTCTTTTTTATATATCACAAATTACTAATTAAGGATAATTTATTTTATAGCATACAATAACTCCGTGTTAATATTTGATACATATTATCCGTATTGTAAATGGATACAATTCCGACAATTCCGAAATATAAGCATATCTTATTTCCTGGAGATAATGGAGTATATTTGGGAATGGTCTAATTTATTCCAATATATGCCCTATCTTATACCTCATTCCGTTCGGGTTGACACGTGCCTCTTTGTATTTTAGTTCTTTCAATAAAAACAATTAAAAAATAAATACCTGTCATTTTGTCAATCGAAAAACAAATGAAATAAAAGATAAAATATATATTAGAACATACTAGTCACTCTTGTATATTTGTATCATTCCAAGAAAGCCATTTTAGGCTGATATATTTCATTAATTCATATCAAAATGTAATTTTACAATAAACTCTCGATATCAATTGTTCTGATTTGGTGGGAGTACAGAACTGGGCAAAAAGATTACAGATGAAACGAAGTATACAAATGAATCAACAGTAGAAAATCACATATTAAAAACCTATTTCTATTGCATTCATACCTGGAAGACTTGTGGAACAACAAAATGGTACAAGTTTTAGAAAATGCCTATGCAATTGCTGACAATATTGTCTCTACTTCTGTGGGACGCCATGATGATTTTTGTACACACAACAGTCCCTCATTGTCCTTTGAGTAAGTTAACTGGATCTTCCACCGGAGAGACTTGGCCATGTTCTCTATCTCAGCTGTTGTCTCCACGTTGTCGCGGACTATCAATGTACCTTTCGGCCTTAAGATCCTGTCAACTTCTGCAATCGCCGCTTCTAACTTGCACCTGCGAAAGGGAAAAAACGACGACGAAGTGCTCATGTTAAAGTTCACATGTGATTGAATTGTTCCACATTAGTTGCTAAGTGTGAATTGGAAGACTTAATATAAGAGGTCGTTGTTTTATCTTGTCACCCCAAGTTTTTGAGTCATGAATAGGTCTAACTTTGTGAATTGGAAGACTTAATACACGAAAGTTGTAGTTTTGCCTCTTTTAAGTTTTTGGGTCACGAATAGGTCAAAGTTCGTGTATTGGGTGCTTTCGGGTTCCCCCGTCTCTCCAACAACTACGACCAGAAACAAATATTGTATAGAGAAACACATTAAAAGGGGCAACTACCATATCCTTTTGTAGTGAGAGGGACCTAGTGAAACTAGCAAAATAAAAAGTAAAGCAATTCAGGATAACAAACCTCTTCTTGAGATCAGAGAAAAGATGATCTGCATGAACAAGATCATAACTTCTTGGGTATGTGCTGAATGATTCACACCAATCATGATAGATCCCAAATAATCCGCGCTCATATATTATAGGAAGTGTGTCTGATGAAGTAATCGGTACAACATTCATAACCCACACTTTCAGGTCTTTCAGCGCTGCAGCAAATCTACAAGCATACAGATAAAACATATTCAAGATACGAGAAATTTGGACCAGAACACTGAATGGAAAAGCAGAAGTTTTTGATAGAATGGGAGTGATAATAAGCATCACAACCTCATCAATCTACTGAACAATATTGTCATATTTAAAATTGAATTTTTTTTCAAAAACATTGCAATCCTGTAAAAGATAGAAAATATTACCACTTAAAGTAAAATTCCTTTAACTAGATTTTTTTCCCTACCATTTCCTGTAAGATAAAGGTCTACATATTACAGTTAATTCTTAGAGATTACCTTTCCAAACAAATTATTATATTTAAGTTTAATATTGGAAAACTATTATCTTACTATTAATGTTATATTTAGGTGTATAATGCAAACATTAATATTTCACTATAATGTACTTATAAAAAAATGTAAAACTAAATAAAGAAGAGAACAAACAATTTGATGGCTAGCGTATTAGAATAGTTCAAATGATGTATACAGTTACTAAATGATATTTGAGAGCAGTAGTGACATTATTTGGAACTCAAAAAGTTAATGGAGGAAATTACTATCTTCATGCCGAATGCTGACAAGGAATAAGTGCTTACCCTCCGTAAACAGCTTTCATGTCCATCACGTTCCTCACCGATGACCAGTCAATTCCCAAACCAGTCAGATATGATGCAGACACAACACGTTTCCAGTGCTCATAGTCAGCAGTGAAGTCTTCTGGGGCTGCTTTGCCATATACTCCAATCTTAGAGCTTTGCAACCAGTAAGGTGCTTTATCCAACCTTTGTGGCCATTGTTCCGGCCATTGATTACCACGTTCCACTGCATTTACCGGCACTTTGTGGATGCATGCTTGAAGCTGTACATTCCTGATAAAGAAGCACACAAAGACATTAAGGACACATAGTAGCATGGTTTAACACACAGAAACACACAAAGACATTAAGCAGTCTGTGTTATTATGATTACTTTTGGGAACTTCACACAAAACATTCTTAAGATACAGAATGGGGTACTTTCTAGGGAAGGCAAATTTCAGTTTTCTTCCTAAGAACAAGGAAGATGCCTTTGAAGTTTATCTCATTCAGTTAAAAAAACTTCTCTTAATCCGCAAAACAAAAAGATACATATGCAGGCGACAACTTAGAACTTCAGTATGAAAACCAAGAAAGGCAAGGAGAAAGAATATTTTTTGGCACTTGGTGCATGCTCTTAGAAACATAAAATCATATTGTGGCCATTAAAATAGATTCAAACGCTTCTGTCCACATGATCCATCTCAGACTTGCTCTGAAAATATAAAATTATTCGGGGTTTATGCATTCAAACAACCATATCCAACATATCCACATACTTGCTTAGAAACATAAATGTCTATAGACATGCAGAAACCATCTACACTATCTTTGGCCACCATCCCTCTTTTCAACACAAAGTGAACCTACAGGCACACCAAGAACCATCTCAGGTTCTCATTCACAAAAACAGTCGGACTTGTTGTAGGAATTAATTTTATTACTTATTTACTTAAAAGGAAATTATTATTTAAAAAAGAAAAACGAAGCATTAGATATTAATGGATTAATCACTTATGATTTTGAAGCACAATGATGTTTTCACAACTTTTGTTCCACACTTATTTATATAGTACAATAATTCAATACAGAACTCCCAGCATACAAATAGCAAAGTTTTAAACAGTTAAAGCAACAAGAAGGAAAAAAATCTTTACACAACTTACAGAGACAATTAGCATTGGTTCTGCCTAAAAATCCCTACACAGATAAGTGCTACATCTGGTAAACTTCTTACTTCATAATGTCCTACAAACTGGAAAAAAATGTACGATGGATCTAATAAATCTCTGGGACCTAATGATGCTAGTAACAACGATTAGCAACAATGTTCAGAAAAAAACATGACATACAAGGCAATATTAAAAGCAAAAGACAGTCACAACCACATCTTATTTCCACTAGGTGATAGGATGTCAGGGTTTCAAGTAGCACTACAAGGTAGTGGTAATGGGTTATGGGTGTGTTTTATGTAACCAGGGGAAACAGAAAAACAAAAAGAAATATATAAGATAAGCATCCAGAGTATAATACCAGACTGCATCTGGATCATCAGCTTCATTGCAGAGTGGTGGTTCATTTTGTGATCTTTTCTCATAGCAATCATTGGAAGTTGGTTTTCTGAATATTGCTGCTCCTACTTCATTTAATTGATCACTGCTAACCTTTACTAGGTCCCAGCACATGGACTTTGCAAGCTCAGATGTAGCTGCCACAATAAATGAGTGGAGAATGATATATTAATTCAGAAAAAGATGTATGGAGTATGAATGTAAGTCAGTAACATAGATGCAGGGGCATTTAAGTTTAAACGTGCCAACGCTTCCTTCTAAGCTACTTACAAAGTAGAAAAGGGGCATCCTACCTTTCCATATTTCGACATTTTCGGAATCATTTCTGTAAACTGGAGTAGCAGACCACACAAAGTAACCGCCAGGTCGTAAAACACGATTAAGCTCCAAGAGAAGCTTACCACCTACAAACACCATTATGTTATGTGTAACTGTAGACCTTTGAAGAAGCTTCACTCAAGCAAGGCATATGAAGCAGATAGAAACATTACCTTCAATGTGCCAAGGGACTCTACAGCGTGCACAATGGACAATGTCAAAGACCTTACTTGCGAAGGGTAGTCTCTTTGTACCCATTACAGCTGATATCGCAGGTATGCCTCTTTCAAGTGCAAACTGCACTTGAGCTTCATGCTCATCCTTAGGAGCAAATGACATTGCAAGAACATCTCTTTCGAAAAGATAACCCCCTAAGCTAGCCACTCCACAACCAACATCCAAAATAACACGACTCCTTTTCCCCCATGCAATATCAGGAAGGGACTGCAATTTAAAATTACGAATTATCAGTGATAAAGAAGAAATATTGTTTCAACTTGCATTTTCAGAAATTCACTTTCAAAAGGCAGTCACCACTTTCGCATTAGGATAACTCAAGTGCATAGTAAAACTTGGTATACCAACATTAAAAGGGCAATAATGGAAAAATTAGATACACAGAAATAAGCATTCTGGAGAAATTCATTTGGAAAAACACTCACTTGCTGAATAAAATCAATGTAGTGAAGAGCACCATGGATAAACTGAGTCCCGCCACCAGGAAAAGTGAGGTGATCACCAGTAACTTTCACCCAATTCTGATGGCCTTTGACTTCTGCGAGCTTGGTGTGGGGCACATTATAGTACCAGATCTGCAGATCATCATAATCTCTTTTTAGATTACACAAAAACATAAATAGCAATGGAGGTTAGAAATAAATTGATATTTCAAAATATACCTGCTCCCTGCTCTTTGGCCACTTGATGGACTGTCTATATCCTTCAGGAAGAGAGACAAGGCAGGTCGGGGCTTCATCTGGGCAGTGCCTTTCTCGGTGTTGATAGTGATTCCTGTTTGGAAGTTTATAAATAGCTTGCCAGTTGTCAAGGCACGGAATATAGTCTGGACCAGCAGTAACATTACACAGTTTCCATTTGTATTCACTAGGATCCTTTAACAATTTAGATTTTTGTGACTTCTTTTCACTTTCCGACTCTGCTGCTTGAGTAGACCAAGCCCCATTCTCGGTAGTAGTTTCGTTTAAAATCTCAGACTGGGCCCCAGCAGGAAACTCCTCCTGCACCTTGTCTTCTATCTTCTTCTTTGGTTCTTCCACACTTTCCTCTGAATCTGGCTTATCACTAGCCTCATCTGAGTTTGAGTTAGTCTTGGTTCTGTTAACCTCTAATTCTGATTGCTCATTGGCATTTGTTTCACCATCTGAATTGGAGCCCTTTGCTTCAGTATTGGTTTCCTCACCTTCTGAAATTGATTTGCCATCTCCTTTTGATTCTCCATCTCCTTCACCTTCAGCCTCTTTTTTAGAATCCTCATTATCATTGGAATTCTCTTCAGAAGTATCCTGCACAATCTTTTCTTCTTGAGTTTCCTCAACAGTATTATCAGACTCTTTTTCGGGTAAATTCTGAGTGTCATTGAAATCAGGATTGCTCTCATCCTTAGATACAGGTTTAATATCTTCTTTGGTTGCATCCTCTGCTAGTTCACCAGAGCCGTCTTCAAATTGTTTAGAAAATTTATTGACTTCCTTTTGTTCAAAATCTGCTTTTTCCTGAGAAGACAAATCTGAGCTTTGAAGAGGATTAACAGATGATGACATTAACATCCAAACACCAACTAAACAAAGACCCACAAACACCACAAGAGTAGCTGTTGAACAGTAACTTGTTGACTTCCTTCCATCAACTCGAGAGTGTTTTCCCACAGCCATGTCTTATATATATTACAACTGTATTCTGTACCTGAGAAAGACGTAACATTGCAACAAACTGAGATAAACTTAACAATACAAACATCCAAACTGCTGACAGATAATGCATGAAATGGTACAAAGCAAAGTGAACCAACTCATGTTGATACTGCTGCAGCTATAAAGATCTACTGCATATGTTAGAGAGCAAGAGGGAGGGAGGCGGAGAGAGAGAGAGATATTGCATATGATTGTAATTATTAAAAGCTCATGAGTATACACATACACATATACTAAATCTAGTATTCCAAAATCAATGAAAGCCAACAAAGTAGTAAGACACTAAAATTTTTCTGGATAACACATCTAAAGTTTAAATGAGCCTCCTTCACCCAAGTTATGAGTTGCTTAGATAGTAAGATTCAACCCGTACAACTTACACAATCTAGCATAAGTATTGATCTATGCTTGTTAAGCTATCAAGTTGAGCACATCTTTTATTGAACCCAAGTAGTTTGAGTACAGATAGAAAATAAAAATTTGAAATGTTTGAGTGATCAACTTTAATTTTGCTCATTGTTCATATCAAGTATATATCAAATCGACTCCTAATCGTTCTTTTAGTCAAGGTACCGAACGGGCATTAAAGGCTCAGTTCATTTTACAGCCTTATTGGTTATTACAAATATACATCTATATCTAACCGTAGTATACTAGTATGAAAAGTTTATTACAAGCACTTAATCAAGATCTTTAATAGGAAACTAAACCCTAATATGAGGTTGTATTCTGCCAGTACATATAGTATATGATGATTAAAATATATTTTAATATATCTATAAGATAAGTGATAATAATTATAAAAATTAAACTCACGTACTTCAAATTTTGTCATAGATTTAGGAAGTAGTAGATGTAAAACAACTTAGTTAAGGACTAAAAATCATATAAATATTGAATAGTGTATCGTAAAATGGGTATCAAGATTCAATATTAAAGTTTATAGATTGAATCTATCATCCCCTTCAGAAGACATATACCAAAGCTCTGCTCAATTAAAACCATCAAAATCCAAAATTTAAAGAGGGGTGGGATGTGGTGGTGGTGTGTGTTTTTTTTTTTTTTGGGGGGGGGGGGGATGTCAAATCATATCTGCATTTCTAATAACCCATTATAGTTTTATAGTTTACTTGATATTCCAATTCGAACAAGAGAATCAAATCTGCATCTGATTCACTTGCCAAGCATATAAACATCACAACATATCAGCGTCTAATATTAGTAACTCACATGAATAAATTCTACACAGCTTTTTAAAAAACTTAACAAATTAAGAAATAAATCATTCGAAACACCCACAAACTCAAACCAACAAAGATTCAACTAGAAGATAAACTAAAAGCACTGCACTAACAAAAACAGCACAGTACAAAATGATTCAAATCAAGATTATAAGCCGAAAAACATCAAAAAGAGAGATTAACAGGAGTACCTTCAATTGGGTCTTCCAGATCTGAGCAGAAATCTAGTTCTCAAAGCTCATTTTTCACAAAAAGTGGAGATTATAGGAAGATGGTAATGAACATATAAACCGTTTATTAGTTGCTTCAGCTTCAGATCTCTACACTATGAGCTTATTATTATATAATAGTGGAAGTAGAAAGGGTGCAAATTAGGCAGGGGGAAGAAAGTGAACTCAACGAGTTGACTCAGTACGGATGTTATACAATGAATATAGTTGTGATCCAACTGAAAAAGTTACTAGCGCGTAAATGCAAGAGATGTGAGAAGAAAAAGTCGGTGGCTTTTTAAACTCTTGTTTATATATTTACACAGCCAAGAAACTCGTATACATCTCATCAACTATGTTGTAATATTTTTTAGTAGTCCACAATATTATAACCCTTAACATTCCCATTTCTTAGAGCACCTTCCAATTTTCAACATTCTAACCCTTAACATTCTCATTTTTTAGAGCACTTTACAATTTTCAAAAAATATAATTGATGATTAACATTCTTACTTTTTAGAATACTTTACAATTTTCAGAAAATATAATCGATCGACCAGTTTTAAAATTACTCCCCTCCATTCAGATGAAAATGGTGAAATTTTAATTTGCTTGTATCAGGGGTTCTAAAATTATAAAATTCAAATTGTGATAAATTTTTAACAGTATTTATATATAATAAGATTTATTTTATTAAGTTCTTTTATAATATTAATTATTTAACAAATCCAAATTTATTAAATACATATTAAATCCAAATTACAAAAAAAATTGTAATGAAAAAACATTGAATTACAAAAAAAAATAAAAAATCGCGTAATAATTCAATACTAAATTATAAGAGTTACACTGATTTCACATGTTAAACAGGTAACGATCCTAAGCAACTTGTGAAATTGAATTATTGCTATTATAGCGAATTTTAGTTATATTTATGACAGAAAGATGAGTTTCTATACTTTTTAAAATTTAAGATTGATTTTTATAACTAAGTGCATATTTTAAAAGTAAATTATACCATTAACGCTAATATAAATGTGATTTTTCTTCTTTAGAACAGAAGAAGTATATGACGATATTTTTTGGAGTAAAACATTTATTTTTGCTTGGATTGTAAGTTTGTAAACCAACTTTCCATTTAAGTCTTCTTTTTAATCTTTATCATGTTGTGATTTGTCGGTGGATTTTATGAATATATTATCTGTCTATCTGATGTTACTTGTAAAGACCAGTTCGGATTTGGACCTTAAACTTGTAAAATTCTTCTTCTTACGTCAAACAATGATATTAAAATTTAATCTTGTGATGTATAAAAAAAATAATTTAATACTTTAATGATTAATGGTTTTTACATAAATTATAAAATAAAATAATTATATCACCTAATTTTGATAAATTCAGATCAATTTAAAAAGATAATACTTTATACATTTGAAAAATGAGTTTTGTTCCATAAAATAAATATATTTTTATAATTTGTATAATGTAATGTTATATTTTCTAAAATTTGTTATTATAACCTTCTTATTTTGTCCTAAGTTGAACATTTACAACAAATTTTATAAAAAAAACTTATTAGTTAAATATGTAATTTTTAATTAAAAACATTATTAATATCTATAAAAAATTTAATAAATTCATTTTGTGAACCAAATAGAATGCAATAAGTCATCGTTTGACTTCCGAAAATCACAACAGCCTATTTTGGAATTTCACATAAATATACTGGTAGCTTATGAATTGGAAGGATGGGCGAGTATTAGTGCGATTTTATCCCTAAATCCGCTCGGTTGCAGTTTTTAAAATTCTAAACCATATAAAACCGTATGTGTGTGTGTGTGTATATATATCTACTTTGTGGCCTTCTTCTTTGTCTACTGATTCTGACCTCTCTATAATAAATACTCAACTGATTCCTCCACTCAATCTATGGTAAGGGCTATCGGTCTTGAAGGAACTTCTGTTAATATTGTGGAAGAAGTCAATTGTATGTCTCAATCCAGTACTCTAGGTTTGAACCTTAATAATGTCTCAATACAAGGATTTTACTAGTACAAGTAATCCACCAAATTCACCATTTCCAACGGTGTCATAAATTTTACCATATAATATTTCTTGGTTCAACATCTTAGTTTAATTAAAAAAAGATTATGCATTTATTACTCTCTCCGTCATTTTGTAAAAATCTTTTAGACTATTTTTTTATGTCGCATCATATAAATCATTTAGATTTTTTTTTAAAGAAAATTTAATGATTCATTTCATAAAATACTCTTAATTAAATATGATAAAAATTAGTCATTTAATAGAGATAGAATAAACAGTTACTCTTGTACATTAAAAAAATATATTTTCTTTTTAATAGTCCATACAAGATTAATATGGTAATTAGTAATTTTTTTAATGTTTGTGAATTGTCAAAAAAAATACTTATATAAAATAATGGAGGGAGTATTATAATCTAATTATAAAAGACAAAGCAAAAAATGAACATAATTCATACAAAAATGCATCATAAAATTGCACGAAATTAAATAACTAATATTAAATGGAGTAATATTTAACAAAAGGTAGGGTCAAATCGACGTTTGCTGCACAGTTTTTCTCCCACACACCATCCGGTAGAGTCATCCGCGATACTAACGCGGTTGGCGTTATCGTTAGTTTTTATCGTTTACCTTGCCGTAAAGATATCCGAATTTTTCAAACGGTTAATGTCTTATATTCATACGTGGCACTCTTCCATTGGCTAGCACCCATGTTACGCGGTTCGATGATTCTGCCAGCTACACGGATCCCAATGCTCTATTTATAGCTGGATACTCTCTCTTTGACCTTGATTCTTGTTACCCCTTCTTTTCATTTTTAATTTCAATTCACAAAAAGCTCATAAAACCCATATTCTTGGCTCTTTATATATTCTTGTTCTTTCTTTACATATTTTTTTTAAAAAGAAAATAAAAAAGAAACACTACAAACATCTATATATACAACAATCTCCATATCTGAGTTCACTGCTTCAAAGGGTCAGTTGATTTAGTTTCTGGCTTTTTAATTTTTTTTGTATCAGCTCTGCTTTCGTAATTTCGTGGACCAATCCTTTTGCTTTTATTGGTAATTTCTCTTCTGGGTATTTTTGTGCATGTTGAAATCTTGGTTTTTGTCTTGGTTCATCACTTGGGGTGAAATTTTATTTGTTGGTAATTTTAGTTCTTGAATTTGTTTGGTTTGAATCGTCCTCCGTATGATTGGTTTTCTTTAATTTCAACCGGGTTTTGGTAATACACTTCTATCTATAAATTTCATGTATAAGTGCGTTAGAACAGTTTAGAGCCTTGCAAAATTTTTAACCATCCTTTTTTCTTCTTAGATTGTTTAATTTTGGATCAGTTTATATTGATCATGCTATCTGGGTCGGTGACATATATTTTAGACAATTGTAGATTTCTTTTTTTGGTTGGGTTTGGGGTGGCGGCATATGTGCAATTGTGTATGCGGTAGTGTTTCCAGCAGCTCTGCAGATCTTTCAACCGCCCTTGAGTTCTCATTTATTTTTCTCTTAATAAAATCATCTCATAATGACTTCAATTAATGTTTTTCTCTTAGCAACTCGTTATGATTTTGTCATGCTTATGAAGATATTTAGTCCTACAGTTATGTATTATTGAGCTGAAATTAATTTGGTTAGTTGTTTCTTAATCAACTTGAATCTTCTTTAGGTATTGTATAATGGCAGTAAAAACAAATGGGTACATTGAAGGTAGCCTACCAGAGGAACTGCTGCAGCTACTACTCTCATTAGCTTCAAAATGGGGGGATTTGATTGACTTTACTATGTTGAAAGTCATCCATTTAAGTGGCGCAATGACTAATGAGGTTTATCGGATGAGTTGGCCTACCACAACTGAAGGTATCCTAAGAACTGTTCTTGTTCGGATTTATGGCGAAGGTGTGGAGATTTTCTTTAACCGGGATGAGGAGATTCGGACTTTCCAGTGCTTGTCGATGCATGGACAAGGCCCTCGCCTTCTTGGGCAGTTCTCAGAAGGGCGTGTGGAGGAGTTCATTCATGCTAGAGTATGTGCACTTTGTTTCTACCTTTAGAATTTTAATCATGTTTGTGTTTGGTTTGTCTAGTGGTTTATCCTTTAATATCTAGCAAGAAAGAATTCTTTTTGTTTGTTTTTTATTTCACTATCTAAAGGTCTAATTTGGTTTTACATCTTGCTGAAATATAAATCCTTTTGTTAGTCAAGTTTATGGATTAAAATAGCTGCTTTAGATACGATAAACTAATATTTAAGGGTGCATCTTACTTTCTCTTCTGTTGTTATTGGTGCAAAGTGGAAAATTGGTATAACTTTATCATCCCACTTAGTTTTATATTTTAAAGTATTGTGTTAAAGAAGAATGAGTGGTGCAAATAGGGAAGAAATGACGTTTGGTCATTTCATCACCAGTAGAAAGATAAATTTTAGATTTATTTTCTGGAATCCTTTTATTTTGTAGAGCATAGAAATGATAAATATGTCTATAATTACATATAAACCAGGAATATACTTGCTAGCAGAAAGGAAAACAAAGACTACAAGTTTTACTGACAATCTTGTTTGCTCAATAAAATTTTCAGACATTATCAGCTAGTGATCTTCGTGATCCTGAAACTTCTGCTCTGATTGCAGCTAAATTGAGGGAATTTCATAATTTGGATATGCCTGGTTCAAAGAATGCGATTCTTTGGGACAGATTGAGGTATTGATTTGTCAGAAACAATTGAAAATTCGCCTATTCAACTCGAAGACTGTTTTTACTGAGGAAATTATATTCTTTCACAGAAACTGGCTTACAAAGGCCAGAAGCTTATGCTCCAATGAAGTTACAAATGAGTTTCGCTTGGACACCTTAGAAGAAGAAATTCATGCAGTGGAGATGGAGTTGTCAGTGGACCACCAAGATGTTGTGTTTTGTCACAACGACTTGCAGTATGGCAACATTATGATCAACGAAAAAACAAATTCGATTACTTTAATTGTGAGTTCCTTGTTGACCCTAATGGTAGAATATGTAACGCGATAGAAACAATTAATTTGAAGTTGATATAATGACATTGATAGACAAAAAACCGCCCACTGTAGTTAAAACACCTGATATTTCAGGACAATTCAGTTACTTTTCAAAACTGTGTAGCTCTGTGCTCGTGCTCTTAGCCTATTTGTTTGGAAGTTTTGTAGAGCATAACTTTTTCAGTTTTTTCCGACATTTTCACAGTTTTCTATCCATGCTGAGCATGAAATGATCTGCAGACAAAGAAATTTAAGCATTTATTTTTTATTATTAAATTAAACACTTTCTGTAATGACGTTCATCATATTTACTTATTCTTGTAACAGGATTACGAGTATGCTAGTTACAATCCAGTTGCATATGACATTGCGAATCACTTCTGTGAAATGGCAGCAAATTATCACACAGAAACACCTCATGTTTTAGACTACAATAACTACCCAGGTAATTCAAGCAAAGTGTTAAGAATCTGACAACATCTTGATTTCTATCCATTTTCTTTCTTTGATATGAAAGCAAGACATACATGCTTATTATTTTCTCTTTTGCTTCTAATATGACAGGCCTTGAGGAACGTGAACGATTTATTCGTACATATCTCAGTTGTACAGGTTAGTCCATTTTTTCTGCTAAATTCAAAACAGATGCCATTTTCCAACATTATTCTCAAATTCCTACTTTTTGTTTGGCTAGTTGCATATATCTTTCTTTCATTTAGATTCTTAAAGCATGACCCATCTTTTGTTTAGTCTTAAACTCTATATGGACGGATATAAACTCCGTTTATTTCAACTTAAATTTTAAAAATTCTAGATTTTGACAATGTAAATATCAAAATCAAACATACGGGGGCATAGGTTATGATGTTGACAGCTAGATTTAACTTGTAAATATCAAACAGACTTGCGCGAAAGCCATTGACCTTAAGGAAGTTGCTTGAATTATTCACACAAGCAAGATAAGAAGTCAAGGAATCTCCAAATATGCCTTTAAACTATGTTATAAACAAGTTTTCACTAACACGTTATCTGCAATATTTCAATTTCACAACAGTATACGTTGAATGAAATCTTCAACTTTTTGCTTGATGGTGACCTGTTTTTTGTTTGGTTTGGATAAGGAGAAAACTAGAATAGATATTTATACTTGAGGGACCTTTTATCACGACTTCTGAAACAAATAAATGGTCAATTTTCAAGTATTTTTTTCTCCGCCAAGACCTGAATTATATCCTTTAGTCACTGTTCTTTGAGCACTGTCAGCAGATATTTTTCAATCAGATAGCAAGAAATTTGTCAACATGCAAGAATTGACCGAAAACAACCAATCATATTTCTTTCTTTTTTTTTTTTTGAAATAAAAAAGAAGAAAGAAATCATTTCTTTGCCTGTTGGTTTTTATTTCTGTAAAATCTAAATGTATCTCACAAACATATATACATTTATAACTGCAGGCCATCAACCCAGTGAAAATGAAGTAAAGAAACTGGTGAATGATGTAGAGAAATACACTCTAGCCAACCATCTATTTTGGGGCTTATGGGGAATCATCTCTGTAAGCATTTTCCATTTGGCCTTTTTTTTTATAGCATCAAAGTCTTTAATTCGAAATTTATAAAAAAGAAAAGAAAAAAATAACATATTTTTTTGGATCTGGTGCAGGCATATGTGAATAATATAGACTTTGATTACATGGAGTATGCAAGGCAGAGGTTTGAGCAATACTGGCTGAGAAAGCCCCAGCTCTTGGGCTAAATGAGCGTGCTAGCTGCTGACGTAGTGTCTAATGATATGCTGTGTCAATGGCTCTGAAGAATCTACTGCATGGAGTGTGATATATTTTCATATAGGTGTCGTTTGTTTTGATTTAAAATTTTTAATTTGAAAATTTTAGATTTTAATAATGTAAATTATATTATTAGAATCTAAAATCTCCAAAACTTAATTTGATGTAATAGAAAAATAACTTGGTTCTTGGAGCCCATTTGTTGGGTGTTGTTCCTCTTATGGGAAACTTTTTTCTTGGCGATGTTGCATAGCCAAAATATTGAGTAATGTAATGCATTATTGATATAAAGAATTGTGGGAGGATAGAAATGTACTTCCCCATTTCATCTCAAAAGTGGGTGTTATGAAAAAAAAAAAAAACTATATGTAATCATAAAAGGAATTAAGATTTTTTTTTTATTAATATAGCTCTATAATTCGGAAAGAAGTCCACTTTCATATCCTGTTAATAAACACAGATTAATTTTAAAACACAGATTATTTTAAGGTTGTGTCCATTTCCTTTAACGTTCATGACGATTTATTTAAAACTGACATTGGTGTTAATGAAAGTTTTTTGTTATTATTTTTCAATTACCAATTTTCACTTAACCGATTATAAATGCACTAGTTATAAAAATACTACTGCTTTTCAAAATTAGAAACATATTTTGATGTTTTGGATTAAAAGACGACATATTATACTTTAAAATTAATATAATTTATAAAAATTTGAATTCAAATTATATCGTGATAATTTTTTTTTGTTATAAACCATAAGCTTATAATGATTGTAACAACTAAAATCAACTAAATTAATATTAATTTAAAATTTAATATGTCGACATTTGATTTAAAATATTAAAATATATCTCTACTTCTATAATTGAGAATAATATTTTCAAATGTTGTAAAATTCCTATCTAGGCCATACCTCTGCGTCAGATTGGAAGTTGATCTCCTATTGACATCATGGTGTGCGAAATTGGAGCCAACAAATAAGAAAATGGGACTCATTTAAAATGTAATGGGGAATCACTTTGTAGATATCTTCATCATCTTTGACTTGCTATGATATTGAGTACTGCTATAAAACTATTTCTGGCCCCTCTCACCATTCCCATCCCTTTCTTTCATAATGAATTCATTGATTAAATAAAGTCATTGATGTTCATTAAGATAAATGAAATGTTTAAGAAAATATATACTTAATAACTTTAAAGAAAGATTCCAATGAGTTGGTCCATCAGAAAATAAAGTTTGTAAAGAGAGGTTCGGATATTAACTAATCAAACAATCATTTAATATTATTGCACTTCTTTTTAAATGATAAACTACATACTAGGACAATCAGTAGTAGATACTCTTACAAGAAAGTATGGGATCAATTTCTTTACATGTGATTTGTGAGAGCACTTTGAAGGGCTTATAACAGTCCTCTCTTTTCAAAAAAGTAGATGGATGCTCTTCCCAAACCATGGCTCTTCAGCCTCTACTATCTAAAAGTAAGAATCCACACATGTTCTTTGGTTTATAACAAGCTTCGAAAGCACTCAAATGCAAATATTGATTGAAAATGAAAGTAAAAAACATATCCCTTCAGCCTAATTTTATATGTTGTATTTGATATTGTCACTTACACAAATATAATTATCACACACATTATTCTAGTAAAATTTAAAAATATAGTTTTCTCTTGCATTTAATGCACCACTTTAATTTTATATATTTATAACTTTTATTATAGTTTAGGGTACATAAGTACTTTTAAATCAACGTTAATTACAAAATAATTATTTTAATAACATTTTTTAATAAGTCTGTAATTTTTTAAGACGACAATTAAATCTAAACAAATGAAGTAACGTTTAGATAGATATTGGGAATGAATATTGTCAAAAGTTATGATTTTTACTAAATTATCAAACTATGAAGGTGAGACTTGCTAAGAATATCAACCTATGAAGGTGAGACTTTCTCCATTCTTAGCAAAGACTTTACAAAAGTTACTGATTTCACTTGTTTAATTGGTGTTTAACGGAATATTTTGCTGTTTACCACATAATAGGTGCATTGTTATTTTCACTTTCTTACTATTTCTACAATTTTCCTTTCTCACATGAATCTTCACTTTCTTTTTAATGTTATATGGTCTTTCTCTATAACGACGAGGATCGTAGAAATAGTAATTATGTTTTGGAATGAATTATTTTTTTCTCAAATCTACATAATATATAGTTTTCAGAGAGTAATAGAAAACTTTCAAAATGTTAGTTGCACCAATCGTCTAGTGGTGGAATGGTACCTAACAAGGGTAGACTTTGGTTACATAAAATGCTTTTCTTACGGTGTGCTGCTTCAAATGTTGTTACTTGTTAGCATCAACTATTCAACTATCAAGCATCTGTGCGCTCATCTATTTTATAAATTGTAGATTTTATTTTTTATGCTAAAATCTTGAAATTTCAACCAAGAAAATAAATTCAAAACAATTATTCAATTAATTATTTATTTGATATTTGGGTACGTATTGTCTAGGAAATTCACCATTATCAAAACTCTTCGTACTTGTAGAGGATATTAAAGTGTCTAAATTTGTATGGAGAAAAATTCTCGGTCTCCTGTAAAGCTTGAAAAAAGGAATGCTACAAAATGACTGTTAGCATCATGAAAAAACTTGAAGAATAGAAACAGAACAGATAGCATTATTTACTATTCTTTCCATTCCATTTCACAAAAAGAGTACCTTTGTATGTGGATGCTAAACTTCTATAGTTCTATATCTGGGAAATTATCATCTGTGCGGCTACAAACTCTTATTTGACATAAATTTGTATCTTCACTATCCATATGCATTTACTTACCAGCAGAAGGGCTACACATCTTGTTAGACAAATACACACTTTAACACGCAATAAACAATTTGCGAACAAATCGCGCTGATTTTCACCAGGATGCACCTTTTTTCCATTGACAGAATATAGGAAGAACAGATAAAGTTGGCACCAAACAATCTATAAAGCCAATGTGGTGGCTCGATCTGCGATCTGGAGATCTCAAGTAGACATGATAGGGTCTCATTTACAGTCTCTTCACAGGTAACATAGTTTCAAGTTTTAACTAACGTTCCCAGTCGGACGCATCCTGCACCAGCAATCAAATAAAGATGACAGATTCAAGATAATGACGGTAACATTTGAACTTGGAAAGCGGAAAAAGGAGCTTCGTGCGATACAAAAAGTAATGAAAATGTGGTAATATGTCTTAAACATACACTCCCCTTGACATTTCAAGAATCTTCGCACCGATTAAGGATACTTACTAAGAAATGATACTAGTGCTCTCTTTGTAACTAACGGTAACGTAAACTTGCCGAAGTACCCCTAAAACAATAAGTACTGCGGAGTACGAAGTACTGAAAATTAAAAAATATGAAGTAATTGACGGAGTTATTCACAAAATAAATGTTTTGATTCTCCTATTGTGGACGACAAATAAATATGGACAATTAACAAAAATTTAAAAGTGGACGGAGGGAGTATATAATACAATTTGTTCAAAACGAGTATACTTAAATATAATGTCAAAAGATAGCTAAATCTATCCTTCTTTTTTGAGGTTCAACTAATCTATCTTTAAACACATATATAACAAAAGTTATTAAATAAGCAAGCATATCAGATTGACTATAACATAAAGGTGGGATATGACTTTTTATAATAACGTAAAATTGATCTCTAAATACAGGCAAACAGTATTTAAAATATTCTAAGGGAATTACTATCAATATTCTTCTAAGTAGCTAGCAAATAATGTATTTAATCTAAATGGCATACAGGTTCGAAATTGGTTTTTACTCTTTGAATGTAGATATAGACTATATCATGTTACTATGTTAAAAAAGAATCGTAAAGTATATTGTTGTCGTATGATCGAATTTTTTCATAAGAGATTATTGTGATACGGTGATAACTTTGACACATCCTATCATATGAACTTTTAATAATTATAAGTTGGATACTTCCTAGTGATTTTCCTTCCCACTCTTATCCTATATGATATTATTATTAACTTTTTGCTTCAGATATCATGAATGTCAAACCATTCACCAAAATCTGGTTGGATACCTTCATTTTTTTTAATTGTCTTTTTGTTCAACTATGTCTAAGTACATGTGGGAAGTTCATCAAAAAGTCTATGTACAAGCTTATTAGGCAAGCATTTAAATGTCAAAATATAAGTGACAATGATTATGTGCATCACACTTTCTTTATGCCTATACATGTAGTCTTTTGCAATATACGGAGCACCCATGACTACTTTCGTCCCAAATTGACAATAATTGCACATGCAACTGAAAATATTTATTTTCAACAACGCCTAGTTCTTGCAACTTCAAATAGAGAACTCACCTCTCCCGGTCTTAACTTACTCGTTGCACTGTCAAATCGCGCATTGGTTACAACTTCGTTATGTTCGATTTCTGCATCAGTATAAGTTAGTGCCCTTTGCAACCTCTTTGGGCAAAAAACCTCAACCTCTACCATAATTGAAGCAGTCACAGGTCGATGATCAGAAATCCTGTACTCGGTCCTTCTATAACTCATAAGCTTCATTCCTTTCCCTAAAGAAATAATGCGGTCACACCTGAAAGAAAAGATATGGAATACAGTGACATTCTAGGTCTCAACTGATGGTTGAGAATTACTAGATAAGTATATACTCAAACTATAAGTGACAACATCTATGATAAAGTAGGTATTTATTGCTCAAACCTTTAACTGTTACCTCTTATGCATGGTTTTGGGCAACAACAAATTTTCTTTCTTTTAATCTTTTACTAATACCTATTCATTCAAACCCCTCATGTTTTTTTGACTATATATCCTTCTCTGTCTATGTTTGTATTAAGACATACATATATTAGCAAACAATACATGTATGAGCAAGCGAGTGAGGTTGATAGACAACAGATTGGTATTCCTGCCCCTTGTTGGTCCCTAGGGATGCCGAAAGATGGAATCAACATATAAATCAGATAAGAATACAATGAACATATTCAGAAAAACTTGCTCTGAAAATACGAAGAAACTTATGGTGTCATTGCTACTACATATAATTGACATGTAGGTCAAATATGAAGCAGAAAGGGAAAACAAAGAAAAAGGAAAAGATAGACTAAGGAAATTAAATAATCATAAGTAGTAGCACTGGAAGACATTGATTCAAGTATAACTAGATTACAAAACAAGGTTTCAAATCCAAAAAGTAACTACATATATATACACAGTTACACACATACCATGCTGGAGTGCGTCTACCAAACTTTGGATCTTCACCATAATACTTGTCTGAATTCACTTCGTACTTATAAGTTGGTGGAAAATTTAAAGTACCTTCTGCCCATCCATCAAATGCTCGACCTCTTTTAAACTCTTGACCAAGCTGCCAGACAGGAAGACTCAACACATTAAGCAATAATATATGAAAGATCATTTAGCAAAACTACCTGAGTCAAAACCAACCAACTAATGAAGTGATTCTACAACCCCATAGCCCCGCAACTTACTGATACCACTTACCAAATTACCTTGCTCACATCTTAATGTGAGATGAATATATATCAGCAACAAAGACTGACTGTAAGCTACATGGAACAATACAATTCAATATGTTTCCAAAACATAATGTCCTTTGGAGCTAAGTTACATGGACTCGGATGGAGTGTCCGGTCGGATACGCGTACTTTGAAAAATCCAACTTGGTACGC
Source organism: Centella asiatica (assembly GCA_014636745.2). Classification (NCBI taxonomy): domain Eukaryota; kingdom Viridiplantae; phylum Streptophyta; class Magnoliopsida; order Apiales; family Apiaceae; genus Centella; species Centella asiatica. The sequence continues at coordinate 16,856,451 of CM025786.1, forward strand.
CTCAATTTTATCACTTTTTCAAACTAAAATGGAGTATCCACACCCACACCCATGTCCGGGTGTCAAGTGTCGGACACTGTACTTTGAGGCAAAACAAAGAGTCCACATAACATATCTTTGGAGGTCTTGAGCTTTTGAACTTGTTACATGAGCAATGCAAGATTACAAAATAATATGAGCTAACAAAATGATGTAAAAGAACTCTTTCTATAGCAGGGAATTAACCTGATTGTTTAATATATTTTACAAATTATAGGAATAGCATAAATAGAAAACTAATATAAACCTACCTGATCATGTTCAACCAACTTAGACCAATCCTTTTCGGAGATTAACCGACATGTGTTTTCATAAGATAAATTTATACGATAGTTAAGATCACCAAGCCATATTATTCTCCTGCAAAGTGCAAACATGATATTAGCTAGTTTTTTTCTGAATAATAAACAAGAACTCAAAAAAGAACTAATCTCTAGATATAAAGGCCGAAGACCCTTTAGTAACTATTTTGGTGTCAGCTAGCAAAATTAGGAAGGAAAGACAAAAACAAAAAAACAAAGGTAGTTCCCAGATCTGCGTCAAATGCTGCAACGTACAAATAAGATTGAGGAAGAATGTTTTCCCTCCTGCCTCCTCATATGTTGTATTACTTATTTATCCATAGAATTTCTTACTAACATTTATCGTTTGCAACTTCTCAATAATTGAGTTCTTTTTTATATTGGTACGAAAAAATAACTTATTAGACATGTAATTTGTCTCTTTTTATAACTTCGAAATAAAACTGCAGTTTAATTTTAGAAAATGAATGACTGCATTTTAAATTTAATTTTAAAAATTTTAATGCATGCAATGTTTACTCATAGAAAACTACATTCTATTGTATCATTACTAAAGAAGAATTTGCACACACATAAGAGGCTTGTTTGAAATAATTCTTTTTCATCTCTTATTATTAAACAGCTGGCCCCTTCCTCAACTGCTTTGTAGCTTTATACATGAAGCCACCTGATATCATATGATATCCCATTCAGAAAACCATATAATAAATTTCATACTGTTCGCGAAGCCTCCAACCCAGTAAGAGAAACTGGCGGCTACCATCAGGAATAACTTCTCAAAGTCTTATCATTTGAATCAACTGTTTAAAAAGAAAAAAAAGTATCATGCAAAAACAAGAGGAACTTTACAATAAATTTAATATATTAATTAAATTAATTTTCACACGCATTCATGTCTGCTTTATATAAAAATAGAAAATAAGCTAGAAAGTATAGAATATATAGGAAGTAAATAAGTATATATGGTAAATTAAATTATTTTTACAATTTATTTATTTTTAATAGAATATATCTTAACTTGCACACGCAATTGCATGTACCACAGCAGCTAGTATTACATAAACGACAAGAGAGACAAAGGAAAAGAAACTATATTGATGGGGAAAATGAGGAAAATCATAATGGTTGCCATGTACATGATAAGGAGGAATTTCATGTACTTAATGATATGGTTTTGTCCTTGGTTTGCCTTTATTTTCATTTATTTTGGAGAAATTTTGAGTTTTTAGTGTTGTTTTTTTGCAAATTTAAGATTTATGCTTTGATATTCGTTTGTAAGGTTGTTTTTTATAGGTTAGAGACCTTAATATGATGATTTGAATTGCCAAAGTATGCTTGCAAGAGTATTGGAAGCAAACTTGGACTTAAATTTGACTTACGAAGAGAAATCAAGAAGAAAATGTAGGCATGACCAGGAGCACAACCATGCCCTCAACCATGTATGAATTTTAGAGATTGGCAAAATAGAGCAGACTTAGACACGGGCAAGGGCATAACCATGCCTTGGACACAGGATTGACGAAATTCCTACGGGAAATTGTATTTGTCTTTCTTTTTTATTCCTATTCTACTTAGGTTTTTAGAGAACCTTGTACTAGGCATATAAATACTTATTTTCTGTGTTTTGAGAGGATCTTTTGGCTTTTTCATCTCCTAGAGAGACACCAACGGAGATTGACTGCAATATTGGTTTGATCTATTCAATTATCTCTTCTTCTTCTACTCTTTCTTTTTAGATTATGATGTTCTAATTTCCTTTTTGTTAGAGCTACGACGTAGCCGTTTCATGTTGAATTAATTTATTCTATTCTTCTTATTGCAATCTAGAGTTTTATGGTTGTGAGTTATTTATTCATGCTCTTACTGCTTTTAGGTGCTTGATCACTACTTGAATGATATAAATTGCGTAATTGACGCCGAGAAAAGATTTTATACATATGTACGTTGAATAGATAACCGTAAATTAGGTTATATAGAGATATAACAATCAATTTGTGTGGTTTCGATAGTAAGTAAATCGAGACTGGTTTATTGAATCCGAGAGAATCCATAAAACTTAATACATTCGTTTACTTGAATTCACGTGGAGACATAGTGGATTACTTAAATTGGATAAAATTGTTATGCTTAAAGATAAGGTAGTAACTAAAATAGGGTTCTCTACCATCACAATATAATTCAACTCGATTGTGTAAAAAGATTGAGAGATTAATTTACATGATTTGGTGAAATCGAATGCTCTAACACCTTTATTGTATTGATTTTATCTCCGCTTTACTCATTGCATGTTATTTATAGTTGTCAATTGACTTGGTCATTCTATTCACTTTATATTTAGTTGATTAATTAATTTAATTCAAATTCCTTTTATTCATCGGCTAGATAAATGGGATAATTACTTAGACTAATACGTAGCTACTACAAGTCGTTGAGGGAATGATACTTTTCTTATCACTAAATTACTTATTGACCGTGTACACTTGCACGCGAATTTAAGTAACAGTACGTACTCGTGATCAAGAATATTTTGAGGAAGCCCAATACTTGTAAAGGAATTAAAGTGAGTCCTCCGGTGTATTGCATGCACATCAGCATTTCTCTTGATAACCTCGGCTTCTTTTTCACCTGCTGATAGATGAGTGCATATGAAACAGAAAAGGGTCTGGTATACAGACATGCTGACTGATATTGATCCCTGTGAAATGAAAAGATTTAACCAAGAGCGAGAAAAGGAAAACAGAAGAGATCAAACGAGATGCCTGATTTGCTACCCCTTACTAATAAAAATTTAGTAAAACAAGCAACCTCATCAATAATTGGAACAGGAACTAACTAGGAAGAAGATGTCTTCCGTACAATCTCCAGGGCCATTGCATTCACCAATGACCAGTGAGACATGTTTTCTAAGTAAGCAGCTTGTAAACTACATATATAAAATCTTTCCTTGCCAGGAAAAAACACAAAATAGCATCAACGATAACAGTCAGTTTACTTGGAGTCTTTGGAGTTTCTATAGTAGGTGTATAAAATTCATTCAGCGAATTTAGCATGACATATTGACATCATTCTGATCTTCTGCAATAGCTATCATAATAACCATTTGAGTGAAATATATATTGATGACTTAAGTTATTTGATAAAAATGTCAGAGACAAATGAGAGACAGTGACAAAGACAACTCCAGCAAAAATTGTTGAGGGTATACAGAGGTCAAATACCAATCATGTATAAAAATATACAAATAAATGAATAAATTAGATAAGAAAATGAAACATTATAATATATTGATGTGTGTGTGGGTAGATTTTTTTTTTTTCTTTTTTATTTGGGTCATCATCACTAAATAAAGAAAAATAAACTAAGAGAATCAAACAGTTGAAATAGCGACTTATTACCTTGTTACCTATGTAACCCATAACACCGATGCCAACAGTGGACACATTTACATTCTGAATATGCCTTCGCAAGCTTCTGCGGACCCATATGGTGAGAAAAAGACCAACCATTTGCTTACTTACTATTCTTGTATAATGGGATCTTCTCTTGTGGTTTATGAGATGCTCCAGGTCAGTTTTTGAGATAGAAGATGCCTGTGGCTGCATTCTATTATCAATACCAATAGGTGACTTGAAAGAATTAACTTTTTTGAAAGATTTAGAGGATTTGAATGACTTAGAAGATCCAAAAGAATTAGGTTTGGATATAAGAGAATTGGGTTCCTCTGGAACACACTGAGCCAGGAGATCCAATGGTGGCTCTGGCCAGCTTAAGCCCATCATTTCTGTCTCACTAAGTATTTTTGATAATCTACTATCAAGTAAAGAAACAGATGCTTCTGCATGTCCTTCAGAATCTTCTCTTTGGAAGTGATTTAACCTATCCAACTTTTTTGGTGAATTAAGCTGTTTTTGAAACTCATTTTCAAGGGGTATATGTGAATTGGTAGTGAAAGTAGGATATGTTGCATCAGCACTAGGAAATACATATTGGTCAGTAACTAGTCCATCACTACCTGCATCTATATCCGACTCTTCATTCGAGGAATATATATCCTCCTCATCATCACTATCAGTTGCAAGTGATATTTCATCTTCTATATGTGGAGCATCGTCAGATGGCTTAAATCTTGAGGGAGAAGGAGGATCACTGTAACATTTACACTTGGTCTTCTCAATTTTATTAAGAGTTTCACGAATGATGTTTTCCCATTTTGAAATAGGGCCATTATCCTCGGCCCCAAAAATGTTGCCAGCATTTAATGGTATAATCTCCTGAAAGCTGTAAAAAAGAAGGCGTGCAATTACTCTAAATTGTCTGGTTTTAGACAAAAGAGTCACCATTGACAATTTCAAAAGTGCACAGTGAGAGTGCCCGCGTGTGATATATATTGCAAGTTCTCATTATCCAAATTTGTGTATAATATGAGCTAATACATGATAAGTTCATAATTTATCTATTTTCACCGCCTTAATTATGCTTAATTTATTATTATTATTATTAGATTATTTATTGCTTTTCTTTTATTTTGCATGAAAATAAATAAATTAAAGAGTTATGTGAAAAATAAGACTTGTCAAGATATATTTTGAAGAATTGAAGACTATTTCAAGAATGAACCTAGCAAGTTGAAGAAATATCTACTAGTTGAAGTGATAAAGTGATACAGATTAATGATATCAAAAGAGTTCAATAGATGAAGTTGGAAGAAATTAAATACATTTCAAGTGATAAAATTTAGAGTTTTCATATTTTAGAATGTATCTAGTTAGGCTTATAAATACTTGTACAATTAGAAGCCAAGAGGCTAGTTTTTTAGTTTTTAATTTTTAATTTTACTAGTTCAAGTTTACATTTTCCCGTTCGTATTTCTATCTTCTTCCTTCAGACGTCTATACATTATTTTTCTTATTGTTGTTATTCAATTACCATTTGTTTCATCTTTGTAGACATTTAATTATGAAGTCAATAATATTTTATTCTTCAAGATTACACCTTCTATTACAGCCTTATATTTGAATATACGTTACAATGATTTTCTATTTCGTCATTACTATCTCTTCTAATTATAATTTATTTATGTCTAAGTTAGTTTAAATTATTCTTTTTAAAATATTCATATCCTATTTATTGTTTTATTTATGTTTAGATTAATTACAAAATCTCCTCAATCATTACATTTCTATTTCGCCTGAGTTAAATATCAAGAATATTAAAAAATTTCTAATTTCTGTGTATCAATTTGGATGAACATTGATACTACAAAGATCTGTGGAAATTATACACATCAATACAATATGTGGAAAGATAATTTCGGCACTTATATACTCCATTAAATGGACAAAAATTGACATGAAGTGAAAGAATATCAAGCCAATTAAACGAATGTAAAATGCTGATCTCGGATGTGCATATGATTTTAATGATATTGAACATCTAACAATATATATTATTAAAAGAAAAGAAGAAAAACTATGTAACACTTACCCAATCACATAAATGTCAGCAGGCTCACTGATTTCTAGCCAATCTTCGATGTCTAAGTTGTCTGGTGGAATTTCTCCACCAACATTCCACGTGCCAGCACGTACTCTAACAAACCCAAATGACAACAAAGGTGAAGACATAAGTAATAAAATTTCAAAATTAGTGCCTTCCAAAACCCAAATTGTAATCAATAGGTTTATCTGATCACCATATGTGAGGAGTGGAGCAGCATACTTAAGTTCTTTTGTTGTTATATACTGTGTCCTGAATGTCTCCGATTTTCGTCTTCTTGATGTAGGACGAGCATCTGTAGATTTAAGTGAGAATTTACATAACAAAATTATTGAGCTTAAGATATAGAAACTGAAAGATTCATTTTCAGCACGACCGAAATAACAAGGAAAAGAAGAAACGGATATATTAAGAGTACACTTAATGTCTATGGAAATGTTACAAGTGCTATGGTCCAATAAAAGCCAGCGTAGTATGGCAAATTGTTGGATGGGTGTACAGTGGTTTAAAAAAATAAACAATGAAAAATAAGAATCGTTCCTGAGGGTGGATTTAAACAAACATAAAAAATCCACAGGAAACTGTAAAACAACTGAAAAGTGAAAACAATCAATATTCGAAGTTGGACCTACTCTTCTTGCAAACAAACAAGAGAGTATGTTGTATGCTCATGTTATAAAATTTCTCTACAAAATTTCTGGCATAAATTCACTTTCATGAAACAACACAAGTACCACCGTAGGCCCTCGACATGCCCGGATTTTGGACCGAGCCCTGGGAGCCTCTCTCAACTAACTTTTCCCCGGAAATTAAAAAAAAACTCCACAAGTATCTATTAACCGATTATTAACTTCTAATATATGATCTGACATCATTTTTCACACTTAAAAATGACAACTCTTCAATAAAAATTAAGATTAAAAATAAAAATAACACAATCTTAAACATCCAAACAAAATCAAGTTGAAACAGCACACATTACCATCATGACCAATCATAACCTCATTGCCATTCTTATCTTTATACCGCGATTCTCTCGGCCATTCACACAATTCTGTCAAGGACAAAAGAAACCCAATTCACTAAAAATCCCAAAACAACCAAATATTACAATCAAAACCACCATAACCCAAAAGGGTAGTCATCAAAAATTAAAATTAATTACAATATATAAATAAAGCTTTTGGAAAATGTTTGATAAATAAGATCTTGGGTTTTGAATCAGACCTTCGGTATCAAATTCAGTATTAACATCATCATCTTCTTCAGCATCGGCATTGTAATCAGATTGCTTAGGCCTGATATTCAGCAGTTTGCGCACCATGACTCCAAGCTGCAAGTATTTAGTTCGGAATATTAGTTTTGGATAAAATTAATGTAAGAACCACAATTAAACACCATTTTTCGTTGCAATTTTTCTGCAGTTTAAGAATCAAAATGAAGATTTGAGACCAGAAACAAGTACCTCATGGTGATGTTTGCAGCGATGGATCTTCATTTTCTCTGTTTTTTTTCTTTTCGATTTTGATGAAATCGAAAAATAAACGAACTCACCGGGAAGATAACGACAGTTGGCACTAGAATAATTGTTTAAGCTAACTGGATTACACTAGTAGTACACTTGTTTCTTCGTTCTAATAGTCCTTCCTTTTGGGACGGATTTGTCAATACTAGAACATGTCATATTACTCCAATTCACCGTAAAGGTTGCTCTCTTTTAAGAATAAGACAATTTCGTATTTACTAAACAAATTATTATTTTGTTATAATGTGCGTGGATTTAACTTTGAACGTACATGCATTCTTTTTTACAGGATGAATTATACTTCAGTTTATTTACATACTTTTTTAATTTGTTTCGGTTTTTGATTTTTTTAATAGTATTAGTTTATTTTTTTTACTTCTTCCCTTTCAAAATTATAAACACTCTCATTTTTTAAACCAAACAATGTCATGTTAAGCTTCAAAAATAATGTAACTCATAAAATTTTAAAATACAAATTATGTTATGATTAAAGGTTTTTTCTATAAATTATGAGATTATAATATGTTGTCGTTTAACAAAAAAAAAATTTAACATATCTTTAATTTTGAAACATATGATATAATTATACTCCCTTACATTTAAATACGGAGTATAAAACAATAGCATAAAACCATAAACTTCGATTATTAATATGTTCTAACTTAGATTGACGTAAAATTTAGTAAATCAAAACTATATATGAAACTAGTGGGTATAATTAACTCATTTTCCTTGATATCATATTATAAAATCTCAAAATTTAAATTCATGAAATGTATTATTAAATCTCTTAAATATCAAAGTTTTAATTTTATTGTAATAAAATAAGGACGACAATTAGATCACATCATTGCTTTTGGGAAATTCAAATCTTGCAGAAGTAAACCGTTGAATCAAATATCTATTCCGTGCAAAATCTACGATATTATGCTCAGAGTGAAAATCTGAAGTTCACCTTTTCATATTTCAGCAATCACCACTAGAAAAAAGAGACCACCACCACTACTACTACTAGTAGAAAGAAATTATGGGTGAGGAGAAATTTCTTTCACCTTTTCATAGAGACCGGAAAAGGATTGCAATTGAATTTGCTATTAATTGTTCAGAATTGGATGGACTCGAAACGAATTTGTTGGGGATTTGATAGTTGTGCAATGACACTTGTACTTCGTACTTCTCACTCTAAGAGGTTTTAGATTTAATTCTTACTTCCCTTTTGAAGCAAAAATGTACTTCATATTATAAACCATACAATATGTGTATTAAGAAGTAAGGATTCAAGTTTATCGTACCGAGATTCAATAATTCGTACCATATAATTCAGTTGTTTTTTCTCTTTCTTGCATAGGGGTTTACATAACTGGCAAACAAAAAAGTAAACAATTAATAAAAATGAGAGTGATTTTACCAATAACATCTTCATACAAAAATATCCAAAAATTATTGAGAAGATGCTCTGAACGAGTAAATTCAATTGCGTCATCCACTAGTGTAGAGGTTAACCAGTCTTCACACATATTTCTTTTTTTATAAACATATTACACTCTCACGGACCGAACCGATTCCTCTTACATAATCTGAAAAATTACCGCCATTCCTCTTTGTAATGGCAGTAGCAACAACGTAACTTGCGAATCCACCTCAAAAATTATCTCCTTAAAACCAAAACCCCATGTTAAAAGCAGACCACACATTCATGCTTGAACTAATTACAAAATCCCAAAATAAAAGCAGACCATGTTCACTTCTTGTTTGTTTATATTAGCGAGTAAAATGTGAGAATTTGATTCTCATTATTTTAGTAAAACATATATTAGCATTTCATCTGCTTCAATTCCTAGAGTTCTCTGGCTATTCTTCTTAATTTTGAAAGAACTATATGCTATATTATTCTGTTGTTTGGACGGCTGCTTTTTTTCTGTTATTTACAAATTTATATGGGTATAAATTGGATCGTATAAAACTCACAAGTCACAAACATCTTTAGTCATGCATTTATCACCCTTTATATGTTGAATTTATGGGTGGGGAGAAATTTATTACTTACTAAATCTTTATATGCAGTTGATTCTATCAATACCTAAAGTTTGGTAAAATTTCATCCGCTTTTTATTTTTTATTTTCGAGACATTAGGCTTAGCACTTTTTCGATGGTTAATCAGGATTAGACTAAATAACACGAGGAATTGTTAGAATTCATTAAATAAGATTAATCAAATTTATTCAAATTGGGACTATGTGAGAATTTTATTTATTTATTTATTCTTAATTATTACAAAATACAGCGAAACCTAAGTAAAGGGGATAACTTACAATCTATTTTCCATGACCTAATATCGGGTGGCCCAAAGACAATAAAAATCATACTTCTCTGGGGGTTTTTTAATAGTTATTTTAGAGTTTAGTTCCATTTTTTTCGGTAGTTATCCTCATATTTCAAGTAACAGTCAAAATCATTTTATCTTTATTACTTTTTTTTTAATTCAAGAAAATATGAATCTCTCTCTTTTTCATGCAATTTATAATATGATATCAATAAATTTAATATTACAGTATTATACTTATTAATAATTTAATATGTGTGTGAAGTAAAAAAAAAAACTACTAAAAAATAGATAGAGTATTTAATAAAGTCATTGTAAATTAACGATGATCACCACAAGAAGTTCCCACCGTGTTTTCCTCGTACATAGAGATTAATTATATAAAGTGATGATATTTTTACGATTTTCTTGTCGAATAAATAGTTAGTAGGAGTCTATAAATATCGTTTATCTAAACGTGCTTTTGTACGTGCCAAGGTGTGCTTGTATGCATATGTGTTTGTCATCTTATATTCTTATTCATTAACTTTACAAGAAATATAGAATAAGTGCTCTAAAATTTCTGTCGTTGTTAAGAATATTTAAACATAATTTCATAAAAATAAAAGATTAAAATTTTATAAAACATATAAAATATACTTTCTCCGTCTCATAATAAACGTCTTAATTTGACTTTAGTGGTCAAACTGACTAATTTTAAAAAAGCAATTACTAATATTTTATAAAAATATAGATGACAATATTTATATCAAATGAAAGTTCATACAATTAGCTATAAAATCTAATTTTTATAATTATGAAAATATAAATATATTTGTTAAATTTTAAAATCAAAGTTTGATCAATTTAACTATCAAAGTCAAATTAATATATATAATTTGGGACGAAAGGAGTATTAAATATCTTTTAAAAATACACGAAATAACGGATATTTTTGAACGGGAGCGGTAGAATCGAAGAACCTACCAAACCAAAATAAGTATACAATTGAAGAAAAGTGAGTCACCCTTGTCTATGTTTAGGGTTCTTGGCTCCATGAATCTAGTGAGTTACATAAAGAGCACCTACTGATCCCACCCCCACCCCACCCCCACCCCACCCCACCCCCACCCCACCCCCACCCCCAAATCCAAAACCTAAAAAACATGTCATGATAGCTGGTGTGTGATTTGCCTCAATAGGTAGGGGAGGGAAGATATTGTGGTTTTGGCCTGAAGGAAGATTTACAAACTAAAAGGGACATGGGGCCAATTGTTATTTATTTACGGATAAAAGGGAAGTAGTGTCAATTAAAAAATTCTAATGGCGTATGGACAAGTATATAGGCACTTTCAATGCAAATATTTTATAGTTTTATACTGGATTTCTATAAGTTAATAACGTAACATGTTCCCTGTGGATTTCCATGGTTCACTGCCCTACTGCATACTTAAATCCATGTTGTGGGTCCATGATAATATTTCCCTCCATTTATTCATTTTGTATATTTTATAGTTCAATGAAACTTCAGTCTTTTGGTCACGTTCATTTTGATTTTTTTAAATTAGAGTTAAGGGTTGTAATTCGAATCCAACTATTCAATACTAGTCGCCGATAAGTATTTAGTTCGATTTTGTTCAAATATTAATTGAGTCGAGTTTGATTAATTTATTTTGTTTGATATTTTATCGAGTTGAGTTAATTTTTGGTATGTTCGACTTGACTCAATTCGATTATTTGTTACTCGATTCATTTTTATACTTGAAATAATTTTATATTATTTTAAAATAATTTCTTGTATAAACTCATAAAATACTTAAATCGGACATTTGTTAATTGATAATAATTCGATACTCAAAAAATACTAAAAAGTGTGCGACTTATTCAAGCTACTCTTGAAAAACTCGATAAATTTTCGAGGAAAGTTCGATCATAAATTATCATTTTCAATAATTATTCGACTTGACTTGTATTTGATAATTTTTTAACAGCTTGAGTTCGAACAAACAATACTCATCTCGACTTGATTATAATTTTAATTAGAGCAATCACATCAATTTTTTTAAAATGGTTAAAATTTCTATTTAGAGATCGATTCAAAAATTGATAAAAATCAACAAACGAATGTTGGTTCAACTAATAAAACTCAACAAATGCTTCCATTAGGTTAGAAGTTTGAGTCTTGTTAATAGTTACGGTAAGCAATCAAAAAGGCCAATGAAACCCTAGATTGGGAGAACTTCCACACATTAAAAAAAATTACCAAAATAAATAAATAATAATAATTAAATAATCAAGATAAAAAAGAAGAGTGACACATGTTGAAGATTAATAGATAATTGTGAATAGTATTCCATTGTTCTAAAGATTTACTATTTATATAAATCAATCAAAGTTTGATTATATATTTTAATAAATTAAATATTTGAAATATAAAATAAATTAAATTTTACTTAAATATACATACAACATCAATCCATATAAATCGAAGAAAGTAACTTATTATTCAATATTCATCGGTTTTATTCATGTTTATTCATTTAGAATCCTATTCAAACGCCATCAATGACATTGGTCGTATTTATCTCTTGGAGGTGTCGAATATGCAACCGATCATAACCTTTAGATGCCGAATCTCGAGGATGTATTCATACTAATTTCTTTATAATTCTTATAATTTCTAGTTTAAAGAATAAAAAAGGAAAAGATAATCAAATTCACTTTGAACAATATATTCTTATCATTGTGATCTCTAAGAAGATAACTAATTATATTTTAACAAATAGTAATTTTTTATAATAGTTAACTTTACATATTATATTTTAATAAAATAACTTGTCTAATAGAAATATTGGTGAAGTTTAAAAAAATAAAGATTCCATTGAAATATAAACATTTGTTACTTTATCGGTAAAATATGAAATCCGTTAAATACACTTGCCAGGTAAACTGTGACCACTCTCTACAAGTTAACGGAGAACTTCGTTCCTCTCCAATACTCTTTTTTTTTTTAATTTTTTAAATGTATTTTATAATTTTAAAAAAATTATTTTACATATTTTAATCATTCATATGGATACAACATGAAAAAATTATGAAGATGTACAATGTTTGCTATAATTTAACAATATATAATACATAATTTTAATAATTAAAAAATCATCAAATCTCGATAATTTAAATTATACAAATTTCAACTATTTTACATTGTCAAATTATTTAAAACTTAATCATTCTCCTTTTTTTTCATGTTTAATCCGTGCTTACTATTAAAATTACGTAAAATAATTTTGATTCAAAATTATACGATACACAGGAAAAAATAATAAAAGAGAGTAACTAACCAAGTTTACCGGTACTTCATCTGTTAAATTAGATGCGCACCGTCATAAAGCATATGAAATAAAATGAAAATCAAATTACGAATGATTTGAACTATGGCACAATCACTCTTAAAATTATTTACTTCAATTTTAATTTCTCATCAAAGTTGTTGTTGTTATTATTATTATTAGTAAAATAAAAAATTTATTAACATGGAAGCTCATCAGATACTCCCTTCATCCAATTTTATTTGTCAAAGTTTTTTTGTACTTGAATTAAGAAAATAGTATCTTTGCAATAATAGGATGTCATTACTTTCCAAATATACCTTCTAATAAAAACTCATTTTAAATATCTTATCTTTTAATAAATGATAATTTAATAAATTAACAAAATAATAACTTTTTCAACCGGTTACTTTCCCAAGATTTTAGTATCCCACAAAACTTGTAGCCAAAAGAACCTATAACAAGAAACTTTTCACTCGCCCAAAGCGCAAATACCAGCACACACAATTTTCACAAAACTTATTTGATGAAAGTTATTTCTGAATTAGAGAGTAGAAATACTCACGCTAATCTAAAATTAGAGATATATTTTAATATATCTTAAATAAATTTATAAAATTTTATATTTAAAATTTGAAGTAATTTTTTATGGCAAATTTACAATTTTGTCTCTCATTCTTTTGATTAAATGTCAAAGTCATCATTTATATCTTTTATTTTGGAAATTATCTTCCTCTAGCTTTTGAAAAACTCTCACTTCCGTTCCCTCAGTATATTTTTATGAAAATAAAGATAAAATCATCTTTTTAATTATTATTATATAAAAACATTGAATTACTATAGACTTCTATAGATACTAATATATTTACTAAGTACACAAATACAAAAATAAAAAGAATATTTAAAATTTATTATAAATATACTAATATATTACAAAAATATACACCACTATTTAAATTTGTTATTAAGATATAATACATTATACTATATATGATAATAATATATTTACTAAATTGTAGAGACTCTAACTTTTGTTTTAATTAAGAAATATTCATTTTAAATCTTCATTAATGTTGTCTATGTTTTAATTAAGGGGTTTCAATTCTTGATTTTAAATGAAGATTTTTTAATTAAAATAAAAATAATATTTGTCAAAAATTAAAAATAAAGTAACAAAATAAAAATTGGAGTAACAATAAAATTAAATATTAAATAATTAACAAAAAAAATGTAACAATTGTGAAAAATCTTAGAATTAACTAACAGATTTAGTTACTAACTTGATTTAGTAAATATATTAGTATTATATTATAGTATAATGTATTATATCTTAGTAATAAATTTAAATATTAGTGTATAAAAATTCTTTTTGTTTTTACATTTGTGTACTTAGTAAATATATTAACATATATGCAAGTCTATACCGCAATTTATATATTTTAAAATAATAATATAAATATAATATTTTATCCTTGACATTTTCATGAAAATATAATAGGGGAACAAAAGTGAGGGCTTATCAAAAGATAGAGAGATAATTGTCAAAATAAATAAATAGAGGATGACATTGACATTTGACAAAAAGATAGAGAGACAAAAGTGCAAATTTGTCTTTTCTTATTTTCTAATAAATTTGAAGTAAAATATCATAAATTATAAGAAGAATAACTCTTAAATGTAAATTTTTACACTTCGGTATTTTTATAAAATCATATAAGAAACAAAATTATATAATATATACATAATGTATAAACAAGCACGCCCTAAATGTGATTTTATAAGTTGAAGTTGTTAAACCTTAGAGAATTGGTCCCGCTCTTATTCATTTCCTCCAAATTTATTTAATGCACCTTATATTTCTTATAGAATTTATTTTAAGTAATATTAAACGTATAAAAGGATGGAAAATATATAATTTTAACAACCAAACAAACATCAAATTTCAACAATTTAAATTATATCAAATTTTAACCATTAAAATGAATTTGTTTTATTTTGTTAAATTATATGAGACTTAATATGTATTCATGTTTTATCTATTTATACTGTTAACATTACGTAAAATAAAATTTATTTAATATTATAAAATATATAGAGAGAAACTGCGGAAAATAGATAATCAAAGAGGTGCCAAGTCCAACCCTAAGGAGAGTACCTTTCATAAAATTCCGCAAAAAACCCCACAATTTTAGCTACTTAGATTCTTATGAAACTATAAACACCCCTACCAATATATTCTTGCCTTGATCCCCACAGCTCAAAATATAGACTCAATCTTAGCATGTATCCCTTCTACTATTTCATTAGAATTGTCAATCTAGGTATTTTATAAAATTTCGTATATGTTGACATTTTCTATTTTCTAGATTTGTCAATACACCGTATTTTTTAGAATAGTACCTCCTACATCTCGGTCATCTTTTTTACTACTTCCCTCCTTGATTTATTTGTCACATATTTTGAAAAGTCAAATTGTTTAATTTTAAAATTCATAATTTGACAAATATATTTTATATTTTAAAATTATAAAAATTGAATTTGATTATACATTCAATATATATATTTTTTACTATAACAGTTATGTGTCTTTAATTAATAAATATAAAAAAATATTTTAAATTTAAATTTGGTCAATTTAATCAGAAAGAATCATTTACGACAACGAAATCTTGATGAAGGGAATTTTGCTTAATAATGTCAATTGCTCCGTATAATTTTGCTTTAAGTGTGAAAAAAAATCTTAAATATCAATTCAAAAAAAGTCTAACGAAGTAGTCACTAAAGTCAAAAACCTAGAACCATAATTGACTAGCAAAAAATTAAAAACAATAATTCGTTATTTGTGCCCTTTTATATTATTTGAACCCTCACCCATGTGATTGTGTATACCATCTCTTTAGCCCTTATTCCAAAACAACCCCACTAGTGCTCCTCGGTAATGAAAATCACCCTTCATATCTTTCTTTTACTGTTTTACCATCCCACAGTTAAACTAAAATAAAAATAGAAATTGTACAGGCCAACTTTACCCCTAAAAAATAAAATAAACAGATGATCCAATTAAATTTTCTCTTTGTTCACGCCCTTACTTGAACCCTAGTCTTATTATTTATGTATAGGGATGTACTAAAATAATAAGAAAAATTGGGCATGCACTAAATAAATAATATTTTATTTTTATGATAATAAGAAAAAAGACATAAAAATAGTTGCTAATTTAAACTACTTTTACCTTTCACAATCCCCTAAGCTGCCTCACTCCTCTATCATCATCTCTCCTTTTCCTCGGCCCCATATTGAGAATGGAGTTTTTACTAATCAAAATGCCCTAATCACACACACACACACACAGTTCCTCTTTCCCTTTTCTAGTTTTTCAGTTATTATACGTTATATAAAAACATTTAAAATTTATAGATATAATTTTCAGTTAGATATGTAATTTTAATATTTATAAAAAACATATACATATATTATTCCTTTTGTTGGACAGTGAAAATAGAATTTATTATTTAGAAAAAAATGAAAATAAGTGACGAATAAATATATAGTAAATATTTTCTTTTATGGAGTGGTTGTGACGGTGGTAGTCCCTCTCACTATTAAAACTTTTCTATCTTCTACAGTAAAAAAGAAGAAGTTAATGTTGATATCTTGTACTCCATATTATTTATAAGTACTTCAATATTTTTATATTACCTTTAATAATAAAATTTAAAAAAAAGGACAAAATAAGATAAAAGAAAAGAAAAACTCTGAAAAGACAATAGATAAGGAACCCGCATATTTAGTTACTACCTTCGGTTCGCAAATTGACACCGTAGATTTAGTTAAACGGTAGGAAATATAAGATATTTTGAATTTTAAGTTTCTTTTTATATTACATTTTATTTATAACAATTTTAGTTTTAATTTTATTAATTAAAAAAATATATATAACACATACTAAATATATTGAAATATACGTGAAATGTTAATTGGTTGAACGGAAATAGTACTATTCAAGAGTATTTCTATACTATATTTTATGATATTTTAATTAAAAATAAAAGAATGATTTAAATTTAAATTATAATATTTTGTAAATTTATGCTTCATTCACCCATATTTAAATGTCATTTTTGAAATCTACACTTATTAAGAAATAATATTAATAGTATCATTTTGTAATAAATGTTAATGAAAATTATATATTTATTCCTGTGTATAATAAATATTATAGAAATTAAAAACTAAATTAGTTTATTAAATGTGAGTTAATATAAAAAATTACACATGTAAATTCTCTTTAAATATCATATGCAATAATTATATTTGAGCAAATAAAAAAACCAAATATAATGTATAAATCTGGAGAGAGAGAAAAATCTAAAAGGGTTGGAGTAATTTTCAAACGGTGCTTCACATGTACTACATAAAGGCAATGTTAAGTTTTCAAACTGCCCTTTCGAAAACAAAAAAACAAAAAACACAAAAGGAAGTTTGTAAATAAAAAAGATAAAAATGTTAGAATATTACGACAATAACTGGTATTTTTGAGAGAGAATAAACGGTATTGAAATGAAACACTTCCCCTGTACACTCGAATGAACAAAACTATAGTAGATTATACGACCACTATCACAACACCAAATAAGTTTGCAGGACCTTGAAACTCAAAATCTCTTTTCCGCCACCATCACCACGCTTTCCAAAAAATGCAAAACTGAAACCCTAAACCCCTGAACCTATAACACCACCTCAGCCCCAACACCACCACAAGAGCCACCACTATCGGCAGCACCACCAACCAAAGCTGGCGGAATGCAAAGGGGTGTCCCTAATTTTCCGGTAAGTAAGTTGAGCATCCTTCCCTGCAGCTAGCTAGCGTTTAACTCACTTTATCTAACTTCACTAAAAGAAATACTATACACTTCTTGTTCACATCACATGCATGGATATTTCAAAACAACAACACAAATGTGAGTTTTAAGCATCCCCCATCACCTCAAAATCCTCTTTCACATGCCTTTTGTCCCCTAGAGTAGACTTTCACTTCTTCCACCACCACCACCAACTACCCCATAAGCGCCACCGCCGGAAAACCTTGAAACCCGTTTCTTAAAATTCATTATCTGTCAACCCATTTCTCTTAAACCTGCAAAATGGAGAAAAACAAAGCAGCCCATAGTATTTTTACCTCATTTTTCTTGTTCATACTCTGTTTCTTGATAATCTTGAGCAAAACAGAACAAACCACTGCTCTGTCTCCAGATGGACAAGCCCTTCTCTCTCTTCTTGCCTCTGCTGACCATTACTCAAAGTCATCATCTTTAGTACTCTCAACTTGGGATTCATCAGACAAAACACCATGTTCATGGAAAGGCATCACATGCTCTCCAGAAAACAGAGTAATCTCTGTTTCCATCCCAAACACATTCCTCAACCTCTCTTCAGTGCCTCCACAGCTCTCTTCTCTCTCTTCTCTCCAACTTCTTAACCTTTCCTCCACCAATATCTCTGGTTCCATTCCTCCTTCCTTTGTCTCATTAACCCATCTTCGCCTTTTGGATCTCTCTTCTAATTCTCTCTCAGGCCCAATCCCCCCTGAACTAGGTCACCTCACTTCACTCCAGTTCCTTTTCTTGAACACAAACCAGTTGACAGATTCAATCCCACCACAGCTTGCAAATCTTTCATCACTACAAGTCTTCTGTGTCCAAGATAATCTCCTCAATGGGTCGATTCCGTCGCAGTTTGGCTCATTAGTTTCTCTCCAACAGTTCAGAATTGGGGGAAATCCTTATCTAAGTGGAGCAATTCCACCTCAGTTGGGATTGCTCACCAATCTCACCACATTTGGGGCGGCAGCCACAGGACTATCTGGTGTCATACCCCCCACATTTGGAAACTTGAGAAATCTTCAAACTTTGGCAATTTATGACACTGAAGTATTTGGGTCCATTCCCCCTGAACTTGGGTTGTGTTCAGAGTTGAGTAATTTGTATTTGCACATGAACAAGCTCACTGGTTCAATCCCTCCTCAATTGGGTAAACTGCAAAAACTTAATAGTTTGCTTCTTTGGGGCAATTCCATAACAGGACCAATCCCAGGTGAAGTTTCAAATTGTTCATCTCTAGTTGTCTTTGATGTTTCTGCAAATGAATTGACTGGTGAGATCCCGGGTGATTTGGGGAAACTTATAGTGCTAGAACAGCTGCATTTGTCGGATAATTCCCTTACAGGTTCGATACCATGGCAATTGAGTAACTGCACTAGTCTTACAGCTCTTCAGCTTGATAAGAACCAACTTTCAGGTCCAATTCCATGGGAAATTGGAAATTTGAAGTTTTTGCAGAGTTTCTTCCTGTGGGGGAATTTGGTATCTGGAACTATACCATCTTCTTTTGGGAATTGCACAGAACTATATGCGCTCGACCTCTCGAGGAACAAGCTCACTGGTTCAATACCAGAAGAGATTTTCAGTTTGAAGAAATTGAGCAAGCTACTCTTACTAGGAAATTCATTATCAGGAGGATTGCCTCCAAGTGTTGCTCAATGCCAGTCCTTAGTGAGGTTAAGGCTTGGTGAGAACCAGCTTTCAGGACAGATTCCAAAGGAGATAAGCCAGTTGCAAAATCTTGTCTTTCTTGATTTATATATGAACCATTTCTCTGGCAGTTTGCCAGTGGAGATCACTAATATCTCGGTGCTTGAGCTTTTTGATGTGCACAATAACCACATAACCGGTGACATACCATCTCAGTTAGGAGAGCTTGTGAATATGGAGCAGCTTGATCTTAGCAGAAACAGCTTCACCAGGGAAATTCCTTGGAGTTTTGGAAATTTCAGTTACTTGAACAAACTCATCCTCAATAATAATCTGCTTTCTGGGTCAATTCCAAAGTCCATTAGGAACTTGCAGAAATTAACTTTACTTGATTTGAGCTTCAATAGTTTCACCGGTGTGATCCCATCCGAGATTGGTTATATTACAAGCTTAACAATTAGTCTAGACTTGAGTTCCAATGGATTTACAGGTGAAATCCCTGAGACAATGTCTGGTTTGACACAATTGCAAGCCCTTGATCTTTCGTGTAATATGCTCCATGGAAAGATTGCAATTTTGGGTTCCCTCACAAGTCTTACTTTCCTGAATGTCTCATATAATAATTTCTCTGGTCCTATACCCGTCACTCCTTTTCTCAAAACTTTATCATCAAACTCATTCCTCAAAACAGAACTTTGTCAATCATTTGACGGGTATACTTGCTCCTCACATATGATTCGTAAGAATAGAATGAGATATGTAAAGACTATTGCTCTAGTTTCTGTTATTCTGACTTCTGTGTTAATAGCACTCGTGGTCTCATGGGTCTTCGTATCTCGAAATCACAAATACTTGGTGGAGAAGTCATCAGGAACATTAGCCTCGTCATCCGGGGGAGATGATTTTTCTTATCCATGGACTTTCATTCCATTTCAAAAACTAAGTTTCACCATTGACAACATCCTAGATTGCCTCAAAGATGAAAATGTCATAGGAAAAGGCTGCTCAGGAGTTGTTTACAGGGCAGAGATGCCCAATGGCGAGTTGATTGCAGTGAAGAAACTTTGGAAAACCAAGGCAGATGAAGAGCCAGCTATAGATTCTTTTGCTGCAGAAATTCAAATTCTTGGACACATTCGACATAGGAACATTGTAAAGCTCCTAGGTTATTGTTCCAATAAGAGCGTCAAGCTCTTGCTGTACAATTATATTTCAAATGGAAATCTCCAACAACTTCTGCAGGGTAATAGAAACTTGGATTGGGAAACCAGATACAAAGTTGCCGTTGGATCAGCCCAAGGTCTTGCTTATCTTCATCATGATTGTGTTCCACCCATTCTTCACAGAGATGTAAAATGCAATAATATCCTACTAGACTCTAGATTTGAGACGTATTTGGCAGACTTTGGATTGGCTAAGCTGATGAACTCTCCAACTTACCACCATGCCATGTCCAGAGTAGCTGGTTCTTACGGATACATTGCCCCAGGCAAGTGCCTTTAAACTTATCTTGCATAGATCCTTCAACTCTTCAAGTGTCAAAAATCAAACTACATTTTTACCCAGTAGAGTAACTACTATATTACTTGTGACTTGTGTTGAACACGGTGATTTATCTATTTATATTAGCAAAATGTTGGTAAAAGATCACTTCTTTGAAGAGTAAAATGTTGTTGGAAATAAGTATTTGAAGATTTCTTTGTTCTAACTTAGAAAGTTGTGTAAATACTAATGCAGAATATGGATATACCATGAACATAACGGAGAAGAGTGATGTCTACAGTTATGGGGTGGTTTTATTAGAGATCTTAAGTGGACGTAGCGCTGTTGAATCTCAAGTGGGCGACGGATTACACATTGTTGAGTGGGTAAAAAAGAAAATGGGAAGCTTCGAGCCAGCAGTGACAGTTCTGGATTCAAAGCTCCGGGGGCTACCGGACCAAATGGTGCAAGAAATGCTTCAAACACTAGGAATAGCAATGTTTTGTGTGAATTCATCACCGGCTGAGCGGCCAACGATGAAAGAAGTGGTGGCATTGTTGATGGAGGTGAAGAGTCCACCTGAAGAATGGGGAAAAACATCTCAGCCTCTGATAAAACAGTCCTCAAATCAGACTTGACTCAATATTTTTACTCCAAAGGACAATGATATTGAATAATTCTCATTCTCTTTTCAGAAGAGAGGAAAAGGAAATGCTGCAATTGTTGTGGCGGTGAGGGTTCATTATATTGTACAGTTGTAGGAACACTGATGTAGCTCATTAGTCTAATTCTTGTCATTGTGTTTTTGTCATTGGTTGTTAAAACTCTCCAGGCCTTATTCGTTTGAATGAGAGATTGAGATGATTGTACATTGCAATTTTAAATATGACAGATTCATCTTTCTGAAACTTTGTGCTACATCTTGTTCATTAAGCTTAAACAACTTACAAGTAACACTGCTTGCCACACTTTATTCCAGGTTTTCCAGATTGTTTTCCACGAATTTTTACGCGAAAGTGAATATATTTTAGGCATGCTTATCAAAATTCATAACTAAGACCTGTAGCAAATATCTCCCACATTATGTAGCCGAAGATAGGCCTTGATTATTTTTGGAGATTTTAGATTTTATTTGTTGTTATCTAGAAATGGCTTCTATTGTTCATGTATATTGATTAATTACCCCTAAGAATTACTTATTTCGTTTTAAAATTAAAGATAATTTTAATTTTTTTGAGTCAAATGACAATATATTAAATTTAAAAATTAACGTAATGCAAATTATAGAAGCATTGATGTTAGTGTTATAAAAGAAACATGAATACAGTTAGTGGAGCATAGAAGATAAAGACTAGAGAGAGAAGGCTCCCTCAAAACATTACTCGTAAAATGCATGTAGGGCCTTGTTATGCAGGGGGGAAAGGGAACAAACAAAAGCAGATCATGCATCCTTCCCACTCCACACATGCCTTCAAAAAATAAACAAGTGTTCCCCAGACCCAACTTAATATAATGTCAAATAAAATCCAATTTCTGTTTTTGTTTTATTGAGGAAAAAAATATGTTGGTCAAAGAAAGAAAATCCAACAGGATCAAAATGAGTTCATAAGTGATATTCCATACATTCAGCTTTTCTGTCACAAAATCCATACATGTGTGTATGTGATTGTAAGCTTTCCAAAAAGAAACTGTTTTCAACCTTGCATTGTGGGGCACTTAATTAATGTCGTAAAAAATGCTAGCCGGACTCAGGCGGTAAGTGAATGCCTAACACAACGAGAATTTAATTAGAATTAATCAGGTTTAATCAGAGGTAGACAAAATAAAGCATAGGCGGTAAAGAACTGCGTAATATTTAGTCGGAAAAATTTATCGGTTTAGGCATGAATTTTTACAACAATAGATATAATGGAGATATGATCGTGGCCAAGTTAGGCTCTTTTGCTTTGTTGTTTAGTCTTTGAGGGAACTGTTTTAGTAAAATAAATTAATTTTGGAAAAAGAAAGACATACACAAAATAAAATTGAACGTCACAAAATTTTTCAGTAGAAACTTACAAATGAATAAACGGGCATATTTAGGAACTAAGAAAATTATCGAGAGTTATTTTAAAATTTCCTGATAAACTTGCTAGTTATTCATAATCCATTTTGTATGAACCTTGATTTAATTGAAAGCGATCTATGATCATTTTAACATCAACGAACAATTATGCAAGTAATAATAAATATTTTAAGATACATTTTTACTAGTCAATTATGCTACGATTTATTAGCAAATCTTTAAAGCCAGCTTGTTAATCAATCCTTTAACATATTATAAAATAATTTTAAAAATAAAATTGTAACATTCAAAATCCAACCACATTTTCACAAACATGTTGCACCAATTGATTGTGGTAAATATGAAAATTTTAGGTTCATAAAACCTCATTTAAATTGATTATAATAACGATTTGTACTTGCATCACACCAACCCACGTCACATCCTCCCCTATTTAATCTTTCTTTGTAATTAAATATAAAAAGTCAAACCAAGATCTTATACATAATTTTTTTTCATTTTTTTAAAATTTGATTTGACATCATTTATCACTTCTTTAATTAGCATATAATTTGAAATCAACTAAAATTCTTACGTAATAAAATCAATTAATTTGGAGTTTTTAATTTTTTTTAACTTTTACTATAATTTAATTAATTAAAACATCTAAAAAATAAGAGTAATTGTGTAAAAGAAATCTCATTAAACACAGTAAAATAATCCAAAAAATGCTTACATTTTTTTTTTGTAAAAATAATTGAGATAAAATCAACAAGCCAACACTGTATTACTATTTACTAAAACAAAAACAAAAATAGTTTTTATTATTATTTTTCTGAAAGAAAACCATGACGATATTAAACTTATATAATTATGTTTATACTAATAGTTTAACACATCGATGAAATAATTATTGATTTACAACAAATAATAACCTAAATAAATATTCAAAATTATTAACACATAATGATAACAAATAATTATATAAATTAATAAATAATTACCATCAATTTTAATTTTAAAAATATTTATATAAATCTATAACTATAAAATATAGAATTTGTACTCGACACAAGCATAAGAAAGCTAGTAAAATATACAAATAAACCAATATGATCATGAGCGAGGACATCACACATGGTTAAAACATATACTTCCCCTACCAAAAGAAGGGAAAAGAAAAAGAAAAGGACATATACTTAATCAATTAGGAATGTGAGATGTTTCTTTCTTTCAAGATTTTAACCCCTTGATAGCTTCAAGTGTTTCCCTTGACAACATAATCTCTAATTTTAATAGAAACTTGAGCAACTACTAGTGCTGAGATTAGGTAGTACGTGTGACTTCGAATATCATTTCATAACAAAATTACAATTAAACTTTGTTAGATGAATATAGCAAATTTTTTAAATTCTAGTGTTAGTGTTTATTATTCGAAGTTTCAGTGTTTATTATTCAAGTACAAACACATACATGGTATGAAAGAGAGGTGGAAAATTGTGAAATTCAGAACTTCAGATGGTGTTCATTCAAGTACAACAGATGTACAACTACCAAAAACGATTTAGAACGTACTTCATCGATTTAAATGTTAACTAAATTTATATCATATTTAATGTTAGGATTTTGATAACTAACTAAAAAACTACATTTGGTGTGACCAGAAATCTAATCTTCCTTGACATTGTCCTCTTCGTTGGCGTGCAAACAGGCACCAGGATAAATTTTCTGTCCAGCCAAAGAATAAAAATGTCTATTATATGATTATATATATATATATATATATATATATATATATATATATGTATATATGTATAGAGAGAGAGAGAGAGAGAGAGAGAGAGAGAGAGAGAGAGAGATGTATATATATAACAGTCGTACTATTATAATCAAAAGTTCCGCAGTTATCAAGTTCAACAATTGCTCAACACGACCAAGGGGTTATTCATCATGTCGATTTTATAATCGCAAGTTGGATGCATTTCGAGATGCAAACAAATACAATTTCATCTTTTTTAGAACACACATTATCTGCATTTTAGGCCAAACAAATCAGCCTCTACAAACTGTATTTAATTTAAACAAGAATATTAGGTGTTTTATTAGACTAAAAAGGGACTAAACTAATATAGCAATAAGACCATTTGTCTGGTCGAGACATCAGAAAGCTAAAGACTTGGTGTTGCACTTGTTGGAGGATAGAATATGGTTGCCAATGGCGTTGGGTACTCGATTAGTTTTGCCGCAGAGATTGTGTTTATTTCACATTGAGAAGTGGGTTTGTGAAGTTTGCAGCCAGTGTGTGGGTGTTTGACTGTGCTTGATTTTAAGTAGTCTTCTAATTTTTATGATTCATGAATTGAATAGGTTGCAATAGGATTTGTAGTTTATCAAGCTAGATGTGTTTTGTGCTGTATATGGATGTAATGTGCATTGAGACTATTTGTCCAGGTATATCTAGACCTCAGTTTCTTTGTATTTCCATTTGTGTTTAGTTCATTATCATCAAATTATCTTAATTGAAATAATTTCGTTTTTGGTTACAAAGGAAGTTGCCACCTAGAACTCACACGCTCAAGCTCGCACGCACCCACACATTTTAATCAAATTAATGATCACAGATTTACTTCTGCATATCGCCAGTACCTTGTACTGGAGGACTGGATATTTGTACTAAACACGTACCCCATAGTTTATGGACAGAGCATTGCCATGACAAGGCAGTTACTTGGATGCTCAGGGAACATATCATGTACAGATATACTTGCATCATATATGCATGCACGAGCGTGCACAGACAAACACACGCGTGCAGGAGCGCGCACATATGTTTTATTAAGAAGCGAGTAAAATACAATGTATTATCTGAAAACTTATTTACTGGGAGGCCAAAAGTATGACCAAAATGTTAATGACAATACTAGACCCTATAACATTGACGACATGAGCTGCTTCCATTATTTGTCTCTCTTGTTTGGTTTTATAAGCCTGCTAAGAAAAGAAGATGCGGTACAAGTCTCCTACTGCACAAGTTTTGACCATTTTACACCAATGGATATAGCAAAACGGCAGATTCCATCAAGGGTACAATTTCAATTTAAGTTATTTGCCAGGAATTAATGACCATACATTTAAGACACGAAAGATCAAACAGTCCAGAATCCTTATATCACGGCAATTTATTAACTTTAGGTCTTGTAATAAATCATGAACTTTCATCAGATTATAATATTTTTACCCATACATTTGTGAAGTTATGTAATTCTAAAAAAAAGCAGTTTTTACCTCCGAAGTCAAATTAAGATGCTAATTACAACACGAAGGGAGGAAATAATCTAAAACCACTACTTATTTTTAAAGTTCAACTGAATTTGAATTTGTTAATGCCTCAGGTTAACCTTGAAAAGAATAAGCCAAAAAAAAAAGGAAGGTCCTGTGTTATTGTCTCAACCACCTTAAAGAGGAAATTTAATTGGTTACAAGATTCCAATCAATGGAAGGTTGCAGCCTAACAGTTTTAACTGAACTATTTTTGGAAGACAAATCATCTCTACACAACCACAAGATACAAAAGACTAGTTATGCTGTATATATTCCTCATTCGCCAACAGCTTTAACCATAATAACAGTGAGTGTTTCTCCAATCTCAATCAAGAAAAGATTTAAACAATGATTGCTGACCACTATCAACAATTCCACATAAAACGAGCATCACAATAAGGGATCACTCATGTTTTTTCCTTTAGTTTTTGTTATTTTCTGTGTTTTCGTTTGAACAGTTATAGATAAATAATGTTTATTACAACAAGCAATACAGAACACAGAAGCAATGAACATATGATAAACTTGTGTATTACCCATGTAAGACTACAAGTTCCAGTAAATCAACATCACATAAAAATCTTAAATTTAACAAAAAGATCCTATTAAATTATTATTAGATCACCAAGAATTGATACAATAAATCTTGAATTTCCTCCTCAAGTCCTCAAGCTGATCCGCCTCAATATATAAAGAGCACATTTTTAATTAACTACCCATAAAAATTTGAAATAATAAAACTAAAAGAACAAACCTCACTATTCGTTCAATTGTGCAAGCTCAGCCTTTAATTGCTCAATCTTGAGCCCCATAGATCTCTGCAAGACCCCCTTTTCTTTATCTGACAACTTAGCCAAAAGTCCCTCAAACAAGTCTAGAACTTCTTTAACCGCAGCACGAGCACACTCTGCTTCTTCATTAAAATACACGGTTTCTTTCGATTCCAAAGCCATCTCTATCTCCTCTCTTGCCTCTGCGAACTTAAGATTGATTTCATCGACTACTTTGTTCGTGTCAACACTAAATTTCCTCACATTCTGGGAAAAATCGAAACGAGTCGGACGGTATGAGCTTGTTGGGTGAAGAAAATGGTTAGTATGCTTGGATTTGGAATGTAAAATGGAGCCTAAAATGGATTGATCTGAGAGAATGGGGAGTGATTTTAAGGGAAACAAATTTCTGGGTTTTGAAGAACTCTGAAAAGGGTACCTAGAAAGAAGTTTATAGAGAGAAGCTGACGAACGATTATGCATTTTGAGAGGAAGATGGAGGGAGATTGAGAGAAGAACCGAGACCCGAAAACCTTAACTAGCTTCAACTGAAACAAACGAGGACGGAAGCCAGAAGCCACAAGCCACAAGCCAGAAGCCACAAGCCACAAGCACGCAGGGTATGTAAGAATTGGAATCTATTCAATTACTGCAATATTGCTGGGCTTAGAAGCCCTAAATGGAAAATTGAAAACAATAATTAGGCCTCGTATGTTTGAAAAAATTATGCTCAATGCTTTTTTCTTTTCTTTTCTTCTTTTGGTAAGGATGCTCAATGCTGAATCCATTTGATGTCACGTTTTAAAATTGGGATAATTATATGTGAGTCTATCAAATTCAAAATTTCCTAAAAATTTATTTCATATAAGTGTATTATTTACAAGTGTAATTTCGTAGATATAGTAATTTATAAATAATAATTACAAAACACATTGAAAATATACTAAAAAATAATAATTTGTAATAGAACTTTATAAATAATAACTTACGAAAAAAATATATTTGTGCGAAATTATTTTAAAATATGAGAGTTTTAGAAAATTCCAAACTTTACATTGAACCGATCCAAAAATTGCTCTAGTCAGTTATCACATTATTTTTAGGTCTTAAATCTTATAATGTGTTGAATCACCAAAACATAGGTACAAAGTCAATGAATATAAACCGGAGGTAGTAGTATTGGAAATCAGATTAAATATGGGAGCTATTTAAGAACATAAGGGTGATAGAGGGGATTAGATTATTTAGTCTCATTTAAAAAATATTTATGTGTTTATTTTGTTATTTTAAATTAAATTAATTAATTTTATTTCAAATAGTATTATATTTATTTAACATTTGAGAATGAACTAAATATAATTAAATTAAGGGGAAACAGATTTTATTAGTCCGGTCAACGAATTTATTACTCAAATTCTGTGTGAACATTATTTAATTTCTAAAGTATTATTAATCTAAATATACTATTACTTCAATCTTACAAACATAAATGTTATGTGCGACGAAAGTATTATTAATATGAAGATACGACTGATCTAATCTTACAAACATACATATTGTGTTTGACAAACATATATAAACAAGTAAAAAAAAAAAAAAAAAATGGACGAGGAGGGTATTATTTGACATACACGTTGCTCAACAGATTCTAATAGAAATTGGATCGAGTTAAACTTTGTCCAATTTGATTATGAGTGTAGTTATTTATATTATTTCTATATTTTCGTTGACGATATTATTAAATACATAAAATGTTACTATTTTCATTTTTTCCCCCTAATATTATTATTTGAGAATGTCACTATTTTCATGTTGCTATATTTTAGTTGATGATGTTATTAAATACATCAAATGTTATTATTTTTATGTTATTTTTTTATCCCAATATTACTATTTGAAATCTCAAATATCATTTTTTTTCATGACTAATATCACTATTTGTATGTTATGTAATATATATATATAGACATTTTACATTATCTACTACTCCACCTCTCCACTACTCCACTTCCACACCTCTCTACTACTCCACTTCCCCACCTCTGCATCTTTTCCTTCATCTTTTTTGCTTATAAATAGAGGCATTGTACAATGTAAAGGAAACACATTTTCAAGTAGAAATAATATTATTCTCTTTCTCTTTACTTCTGCTTTATATTATATCATCTCTCTTTTACATTTACTATATATTATAACACGTTATCAGCACGAGTTTGCTCTAGTCAAATTGCGATTGGATTTTATTCGAGTAGAAGTACAAGGTTTCTACAATCAGATTTTGTTTCGATAAGAAGGTACTTTTTAGATTGTATCTTATTAATCTTTACTTTTATTTTATACCTTATTTTATTTAACATTGTATGAAAGTAATATTTTCATTCCTAGAAGAGAATGATAAATTAAGTACTTTCATTTCCAGAAGAGAATGATAAATTAAGTACATGATAAAAGCAGAACTTTTTATTATAGTTTAGATTTTTTTAAAAAGAAAGAACTTGAAGTTCTTAACAATGTTCTTAACAATAAACAACAAGAACCTGAAGTTCTTATTTATAATTTTTTTTATATACAAAAGAACTTGAAGTTCTTAACAATAAACAAAAAGAACTTGAAGTTCTTATTTGTAATTTTTATACAAAAGAACTTGAAGTTCTTAACGTACAATAAACAAAAAGAACCTGAAGTTCTTATTTGTAATTTTTATAAAAGAGAACTTGAAATTCTTTTCCTAGCATTATATATATATGTCTTCAATATTTAATTCTCTTAATAACCAGAAGTTATTAAGATTCTTTCTTTAGTCATTTTTATTTATGTTTATTGAATATAAATGCATATTTTAAATTCGTAGCATTTTTTTTGTAGTTCTTATGGCCAACATTTCTAAACTTGAGTTCAATGCTCTTGATATATCGGGCAAGAATTATCTCCCATGGACTCTCGATGCCGAGATCCACTTTACAGCAAATAATCTTGGAGAAACAATAAAAGATGGAAATAAGGCCTCCCTGCAGGAGAAAGCCAAAGCAATGATATTTCTCCGTCATCATCTCCACGAGGATTTAAAAACTGAATATTTAACGGTGAAAGACCCGTTAGAATTGTGGAAAAATTTAAAAGAAAGGTATGACCATCAAAAACAAGTACTCCTCCCAAAACCTCGTTATGAATGGCTTAATTTAAGGTTGCAAGACTTTAAATCTATAAGTGAATATAATTCTGCAATGTTTCGTATAACTTCTGAATTAAAGTTATGTGGAGAAAAGATTACTGATGAAGTCATGTTAGAGAAAACATTCTCTACATTTCATGCCACGAATTTGCTCCTGCAGCAGCAATATCGAGAGCGTGGTTTTAAAAAATATTCAGAACTGATATCATGTCTTCTTGTTGCGGAACAAAATAATGAGCTTTTGATGAAAAATTATCAATCACGACCCACTGGTTCTAGTCCATTCCCTGAAGTGAATGCGACATCATTTAAAGGATGTCAAGGACGATGACGTGGTCGCAGCCCCAGAAGAGGCCGTGGACGAGGTCGCACTAATGTTTGGCGACGTGATGGTCATAATCCTAAATCAAATGAAAACAATGCTGGAAGATATGAAAAGGGAAATAATTCTTTATCTTATAAGAAACATGAAAATGTTTGCTTTAGATGTGGTATGGAAAATCATTGGTCACATACATGTCGTACTTCAAAACACTTGGTTGAACTCTACCAAGCTTCCATCAAGAAAAAAGGAAAAGAAGTAGAAACAAATTTAGTTGAAGATGATTCAAATGATATGCTTATAGATACACACCTAGATGTTTCTGATTTCTTTGAAAATGTTGATGAAGAGATTAATGTCATGAAGTAGTTTTTGTTATTTTTGTTTTAATAATAAGTTTAGTTTAATTTTCTTTTTCTCTTTACATATGTTGTAAGTTAGTTTTTCATGAAATAAAATTAGTTTTCCTTTTATTTGATCTTATATATATTTTTCTTGTTCCAAGGAAATAGAATATGATTGGAGGCTCAAGAAAAGCTATGGCAAATAGTAAAGATGAATGTTTAGTAGACAGTGGAACAACAAACTCTATACTAAAAACTAAGAGATATTTTTCTCAATTGTCTCCTGCAGAGATACGTGTTAATACAATATCTGGCATTAGTAATTTAATTGAAGGCTCTAGAAGAGCTTGTATTTTGTTACCTGAAGGAACAAAATTATTTATAAACGATGCATTATACTCAAATAAATCCAGAAGAAATTTACTAAGCTTTAAGGATATTAGAAGGAATGGTTATCATCTTGAAACCATGACTGAAAATCATATTGAGTATCTTCACATAACATCTATTGAATATGGCTAGAAGATCATATTGGAAAAGTTAAAACCTTTATCCTCTGGATTATATTGCACGAACATAAATCCAATAGAATCAAATATGGTCAGTAACCAGAAGTTACTTGACACAAAGACATTTATTCTGTGGCATGACAGGTTAGGTCATCCAAGTAGCACTATGATGAGAAAAATAATTGAAAGTGCAAATGGGCATCCCCTAAAGGACCTGAAGATCCTATTATCAAAAGATTTATCATGTGCAACATGCTCTCTTGGAAAATTAATAATTAGGCCATCTTCAAATAAAATTGAAAATGAATCTCCTTCATTTTTAGAAAGAATTCAAGGAGATATTTGTGGGCCTATTGTTCCTCCGTGTGGACCATTTAGATATTTTATGGTTTTAATTGATGCATCAACTCGATGGTCACATGTTTGTCTATTGGCAACAAGAAATGTTGCATTTGCTAGGCTATTAGCACAAATTATCCAACTGAGAGCAAATTTTCCAAATTATCAAATTAAAAGCATTAGACTTGATAATGCAGGAGAGTTTACATCCCAATATTTTAATGATTATTGTATGTCGATTGGGATTATGGTAGAACATCCGGTGCCTCATGTACATACACAAAATGGTTTAACAGAATCATTAATTAAGAGATTACAACTGATTGCTAGACCATTACTTATGAAAAGTAATCTACCATCTTCTGCATGGGGACATGCCGTTTTACATGTTGTTGCACTTATTAGATTAAGACCAACTGCATATCATAAATTTTCTCCATTACAATTGGTCTCCGGAAGAAAACCAAACTTGTCTCATCTTAAAATTTTTTGTTGTGTTGTGTATGTTCCAATTTCTCCACCACAACGTACAAAAATGGGACCACAAAGAAGATTGGGAATTTATATTGGTTTTAACTCTCCATCAATTATTAAATATTTAGAACCAAAAACTGGAGATATTTTTACAGCACGTTTTGCTGACTGTCAATTTAATGAGACAATATTCCCAATCTTAGGGGGAGAAAAAGAAAAGCTAGAACAAGAAGTAAATTAGAATGCATCATCATTATCTTATCTTGATCCCCGAAGTGGTCAATGTGAACTAGAAGTTCAAAAGATTATACATTTGCAAAGAATAGCAAATGAATTACCAGATGCATTTGTGGATACAAAAAGGGTTACTAAATCACATGTACCAGCTTTAAATGCACCTGCTCGAATTAATGTAATCCCAACATAGGTTTCTATACAAAGAAAACGTGGAAGACCAATCGGTTCCAAAGATCGAAATCCACGAAAAAGGAAAGAGCAGAATAGAGCAGTTGGTGTAACCTCAGAAGAGGTTATTGATAAAACCCCAGAAGAGGTCGATGAAACCCCAGAAGAGGTTGATGAAATTCCAGAAGAAACTCAGATACCTAATAATTATAAGATCTCAATAAATTATGTACAAAATAGTACAATATGGAATCGCAATGAAACAAGTGTTGATTAAATTTTTGCATATGCTATAGCAACTGATGTGCTAAATGAGAATGATTATGTGCCAAAAACTCTTGAAGAGTGTAGGCATAGAAATGATTGGCCAAAATGGAAAGATGCCCTGAAATCTGAATTAGATTCACTTGAAAAGCGCAATGTTTTTGGACCTGTAGTCCTTACTCCCAAATATGTTAACCCTGTAGGTTACAAGTGGGTATTTGCAATAAAAAGGAATGAGAAAAATGAGATTGTGAGATATAAAGCAAGGCTTGTAGCACAAGATTTTACACAAATACCAGGAGTTGATTATGAAGGAACGTATTCACCTGTAGTGGATGCAATAACTCTCAGATTCCTAATTAGTCTCACAATCACTGAAAAACTTCAAATGCGTCTCATGGATGTAGTCACAGCCTATTTATATAGATCACTTGATAATGATATCTATATGAAAGTCCCTGAAGGACTAAAAATGTCTGAAGCATTTAAATCAAAACCTCGAGAAATGTTTTCTATAAAGTTACGGAGATCTTTATTTAGACTAAAACAGTCGGGTCGAATGTGGTAAAATCGACTAAGTGAATATCTCATAAAAGTGGGATATAAATCAAATGAAATTAGTCCATGTGTTTTTATTAAAAGAACAATCTCGGCTTTTACAATTATTGCAGTATATGTTGATGATTTGAATATCATTGGGTCTCCTGAAGAGATCGAAAAGACTGCAAATTAATTAAAGGAAGAATTTGAAATGAAAGATCTTGGTGTAACAAAATTATGTCTTGGCCTGCAGATCGAGCATTTGAATAATGGTATTTTTGTCCATCAATCAAATTACATCTAGAAGATGTTAAAACGTTTTAATATGGACAAAGCTCATCCTCTAAGTACACAAATGGTTGTTCGACCACTTGACATATAAAAGGATCCTTATCGTCCCCGAGAAAAGAATGAAGAAAGTATTGGTCCAGAAATACCATCTTTAAGTGCAATTGGGGCTTTGATGTATCTTGCTAATAATACAAGACCTGATATTGCATTTTCTGTCAATGTATTGGCAAGATATAGCTCTGATCCAACACGTCAACATTGGAACGGAATTAAACATGTGTTTCGTTACCTTTGTGGGACAAGTGATATGAGACTATTTTACCAAAAGAATAAGGAATCCAAATTAGTTGGGTATGCAGATGCAGGGTATTTATCAGATCCACATAAATCTCGGTCACAATCTGGATATGTATTTACATATGGAGATACTG
Source organism: Centella asiatica (assembly GCA_014636745.2). Taxonomy (NCBI): domain Eukaryota; kingdom Viridiplantae; phylum Streptophyta; class Magnoliopsida; order Apiales; family Apiaceae; genus Centella; species Centella asiatica. The sequence continues at coordinate 16,890,686 of CM025786.1, forward strand.
CAATTTCATGGCGATCAACAAAACAGACACTGACAGCAACATCATCAAATCATGCCGAATTAATTGTTTTATATGATGCTGGACGAGAATGTGTATGGTTGAGATCAGTGATTCAACACATCCAGGAGGAATGTGGACTCGAGTCAATCAAAGGAAGCCCAACTGTGATATATGAAGACAATGCAGCATGTATTGCTCAAATCAAAGAAGGATATATTAAAGGTGACAGAACCAAACACATCTCACCAAAGTTTTTCTCAACACATGATCTACAGAAGGATGATTTGATAAATGTTTGTCAAATTAAGTCAAGTGATAATTTGGCAGATCTATTTACAAAATCATTACCGAGAAAATTTTTTGAACAACTTATACAGAAGATTGGTATCCGTCGTTTCAGAAATATACATTAAAATGAGGGGGAGTATTATACACGTTGTACTCTTTTTCCTTCACTAAGTTTTGTCCCACTGGGTTTTCTTAGTAAAGTTTTAATGAGACAACATAACTGATCCAGAAGTATCAGTTAATTTGATCCTAACGTACCTAATTTATAATTTGTCCAGCAGAACATATTAATTGTGTATAATACAAGGTAAAATGTCTAGGGGGAGTGTTATGTAATATATATATATATAGACATTTTACATTATCTACTACTCCACCTCTCCACTACTCCACTTTCCCACCTCTCCACTTCTCCATCTTTTCCTGTAGAAATAATATTATTCT